>OZ024844.1:111923-478752 GCA_964017145.1 Agrocybe praecox | reverse complement strand
CGTGGCACCTGTTACTGGTAGATGTATGCATGACCCAACCTAAGTTGCCCCACATAAAGTATGCATCCACAGGGGCAACTGCCCAACTGCCCAAAGTGATGCATCAGGGTGACCAACAGTGACTAGAGGGGTGTAATCATGTGAAAGTCATGTGATTTGATGCATAGCCACAGTATAGTCATGTGATTTAGTGCACAGCCACCAAAGTTATTTTTATTGAAATGTTTTAAAATAGATTTTCATAAACTATGTAAATATGTAATGAGTTCTAAAAATAGATCTGTTCTAAAAATAACTTTATTATATTTGGCAAATTCGTGAATTGTTCTAAAGATAGACACAAACTAAAAATAGATCGGTTCTAAAAATAGATTTGATCTTATTTGGTCATGTGTTAGTCCCGTCTATCATGCATCAAGAGGACTCTATCGCAAAATCTCAAAGTCCAAAGTCCTCTTGCCTTATTGGGTTGTTTGAATGTAATATCACTTAAAGGCTTTGATTGTTTTGTAGCAGGCCTGCCCCTGCCTGCTAACATTATTATTTACTATTTGTTTGTATTTGAGGCCATATAAACATGTGAACAGAGCCCAAACATGTAAATAGAGGCAAGCAAAAAGTCATGTGCAAGGATTTTGATGCCATCAATAACAGACACATGACTATAGTCACAAATGGTCACAATAGGCCAGCCAGAAGGCTTGATGCATCACTTTGGGCAGTTGGGCAGTTACCCCTGTGGATGCATACTTTATGTGGGGCAACTATGCATCACTCATACATAAATTTGACAGCACTGGCTGGGCGTGGTGCATTGGTTCGTGGAGCTTGGGAATTGCTGGCTTAATGTTCATCTGGGCCGTAGGTTTAATGTGATTGGGCCAATGAGAATCAATCCTCTTGAACAGATTGATAAACCACTGGCATGCGATGTCATAGCTAATAAGCACCAGAGGAACGAGGACGTTTTGCAATGCAGAGCCGAATACGTAGTCCATGTTCGTGTATCTGGAGGAGGTTTCAATAAGTAATAGAGGAATTCAAACGTAAAAGTTACGTACCTTTTTCCTTTATGAAGATTCCCCACTCCAACAGGCATGATCATTTCTGATCGTCCGCAGACGGTCATATTCACTCCTGTGTACCGAAGGCCCCGGGAGAACTTGGTGTTTGCTTTGGCTAACGCCTGGAAGCCGACGCACGTACTGATCTACCAGGAATTGGAAGGTCAGAATTAAATACACACGAGAAGAAGAGAGGGGTTATCACATACATCTTCATCATCTGCTCGACTCAAAACGTAGGTTTCGTATGGTAACCTAGGAACCATATATGCCCACCTGATTCCGAAACCTGGGTCTTGTGAATAGTTTGATACAAGTTGATTCTTCAGCCTAAAATTCGCGTCCATGCAGAGGATAGCCATGTAGAGGTACCTGAAATGAGAGCGTTGTAGAGTACTTTTCTGTACAGAAATCAGAAGGAACTCACTTTGAATTATTGGGAGCGTTCTCCCACCCAATAGGTAAGTTCACCCCAGGTCGCGGACAAGAGGGGCATAAAACGGCAAGCTCACCCTCTTGCGTCCCGCTGGCACCAGATGGGTCGTAAGCACGTCCAGCTCGCTTCAACATTTTGAGGTGGCGCCACTGCATCGACATACGGAGCAGGGCACGGTATCGAGATCTTGGTCTATTCAGACCTGTGTTATCAGTCATTATTTCCAGGCCGCGATAGAAGTCGTAGGTCAATGATTTGGTGGTAAGAGAATATTTGTGAAGTTGGTCTAAAAGCTCGAATGTGGCGCACATTTTCATATTGAGTTGTGTTGCGGGAAAAAATCGATGTCGAAGGAGTTGCAGATATGAGGGAATAGAGCGGGTACATCCACAATATTGAACATTTATTTTGTGAATGCTGTTGGTGTGGAGGACAAGGAGGCGGGAATGGCACAGAATTGGGTTGTCGCAATACATGCTGGAGTGATTTAGCTGTATTTTGAGCCCAAGCTACTCCAGCGTAGCGTTGACGAAGCGGTTTTCTGTCCATCTCTACGCCATGTTAGAAAGATGTCAGGGTTTCCCCTATTTTTCCTTATTTTTCTATATTTATTTCGCATTTTTCCTTTTTGTAGATGTGTAGATATCTTATCTGTTTCATATCTTTGATTATCTCTTGATTATCATTTGATTAGATACTTATCACTTTAATTACCCATGAGCATAGCCTCATCCATTCTACATCATTCTACATCATTCTTTTACTTTCTTTATGATGTCATTGCCTTACTCATCATTCCTTTCTATGATGTCATGGAGGAATATTCTAGAATAGCTGTAGGGTATATATACTGGACATGTATGTAGCTGTAGCCCCAGCTTCAATCTCTTAGGATATCCACTATCATTGGTGTGATCTCTTAGAACCATTGAGTGTCTCTCTCTCTCTTCATCTCTCTCTCTCTCTCTCTCTCTTTCTCTCTCTCTTGCTTTGTCTTTGTTGGTGGCCTTGTCACACTGATCTTAGTGTTGCCCTGACAAAAGATTTAGTTGAAGCAATAAATGCACTGCGTACCTTGATGATATGGAAGGGAGAATTTCGGTGTCGCCTTATGCAGCACGAGGCACAAGTAAGATCAGGAATTATACATGAGTCACAGCGGTATTCACAAGGCCCTGGAACCTCCACTTTGCGGGCAAGGCAATCGGGACAGGACTTGCCCAAAGTGAAATCGCCTCGGCCATCCCATCAGACAAGTTCATCTAGATAAGTCTGATGATATTGGTTCGTCCAGGTAACATGGGGTCTTTTCTGTCAAGGAGAAATTCAGAAGTTTACAAGTAAGCATCATATTTTAGTTCAATAACTTCTATAAACCTTACCTCCACCTGACTTCGTTTCCTGGGCTTTTTCTCCTTTTCAGCCACTGCAGGTAGCAGCGCCATTACGTCCTGCTCCAAGGCTTCTTCATACAGTTCACCCGATGGATCCAATGCATACTGCTCATCATCTTGAGGCACCCATGAAGCAGTCGACTCCCATTGACCCGAAGCTATTTGTTGCACTCGTATTTTTGGAGCAGTGAGGAAGGTATTTTTGTTTCCAACTCTTCTTAAGCGACCTTTGCTTGCATGGATGATGGTGTATTCGTCAAAAACGGGGGTGGGGTCTCAATAAACGCTATTGGGTTGTCGTTTTTTCTTCGGTCTTGTATTAGACATAGGGTTATTAAATAAGTTGGAGAAAACAGATGGCAAGGCCAAGGTTCTAAATTAACACGCAATACGTCACAGAGTGCTTTGGTAGGTCACATGATTCTGAATTCTTTGTGGAAATACTAAAAATATTCTGCTTTTCATTCCTCCTCCCTCTGTGCATCCTTTCCCTCCAAGTATCACGCGTCCAACGCAGTTTTTGAGCATGGTGATCGAGCCCGGTAACCTCTCATAGCTGCTATCAGACACGGGATACCCCCTTGGACACCTGAACGACCCACATCCTGCTTCGCTATGGCCATCATCATGGCCGCCAACCCCGACTTCAGCTTTCTTTGCCTTCTTGCTGACACCGCGTCCCTCCAGGATCGCAACAAAATCCAACCCGACCTCTTCAGTCTTTCCCCTCTTTCCTCAGCCTCATCCAGTGCAGACGACAATGACCCACCTGAACTTGGGCTTTCACCGCCGCCTCCATTGACTAAAATATCGCCTTCTTCAGACCCCATATTAATTAGAATGGAACCCCCCTCACTCACCAGCTCGTACATCTCCTTTGGGGAATCATCCGCCACCTCAGGAACATGCCCTCACCCCAGTTACAACGAACCTGCTAGTCTGCTTTCCAAAAACCCAGGCAAAAGTGGAAAGCGCCAACGCAATAGGGAGCATAGCAAGGCTAATAGGAAGAAGAGAAGAACTGAGGAGAAAAAAAATGCACCCTATGCCTACTATAAAGTCAGAGAGGAGACGATAGAACATTACATTCACCCAGCTGAACCAGTACCTTGCGAATTGGACCTGGGGGGCGTCAAAGACGATGGATTGAGGTCAACCCAGACGCCTACGCTACAGCACGTCATTGAGACATTGCATTTCACTGTCCAGAAATGGGACGGCGTGTAATTATTTACATCCCCCTATAATGAACGTCTATCTAACATTTCTCTACTAGAAAAGCAATGCCTGTCGTTGACAAAACGCGCCGTATGGTAGCACTGCTTGCAGGACGGCCCGACGATCCAACTTGGATCCAAATGCAGAAAGAGGCTGCCAATGCATTGGAACAGAAGCGTCACCGCTGTCGTGTTCCAAAACCCAAGGTGAACACGAAGATACCCCGCCACGGGAATTTTGTGGCTTTGAGTTGCGGGGTATCCCATAGAGGTGGACAGGGGCAGCCTTCTAACCTATGCCACACTGGATCCAACGAGGAGGTCTTGAAGGAGTTGAATGAGATGCGGGTTTTTAGAAGATTGGCGGGATTTGTCACAGGTGCGTAATTTGTGCACCCATGCAAGTTCTTTGTTATTAATTCTCTTCTAGCTGCCATTGCAACCTGGGCCCCACTCCTACATCAACACTACGCAGAGAAGCTGGGCAAATTGCACGCCAACTCCCCTGATTTGGAACGTGTATTTGACGGCGCCTTGTTCTCCGCATACAGCTACAATTTTGGCCCCCAGACTGTTTGCTTCAAACACAAAGACTTCGGCAACCTTCCCTATGGTTGGTGCGCCATCACCTCGTTCGGCAGCTTTGATCACACCAAAGGCGGGCATCTCATACTCTGGGAGTGCCATCTTGTTATTGAATTTCCCCCCGGCTCCACCATTCTTCTTCCCTCAGCTGTTATTTCGCACTCCAATACGACCATCCAACCCCATGAGCGCTGCTATTCCTTTACTCAATACAGCGCCGGCAGTCTTTTTTGCTGGGTTGAATACGGTTTTAAGAAGGCTCGGGAATACTACGCTGGGCTATCATCTGAGGAACGAGACCAACAGGACGCACGCAATACAGAACGTTGGGCTCACGGACTGAATCTGTTACCTATCCTTCACAATAGATGCGAGTGATGTAATTATAGAGTAATTAGATCGCTGTGTACCCTGTCAAATATAGTTGTTTTTTTTTTGCCCTTTGTATCGAGCATGATCAAATTAGTAGCGAGGTGATTTCGTACATAATACAACATTCAAAATGTTAATATGTTTGCCTGTTGTAAGTAAATACCAACGGGGATTCTTCTTGAGGTCGGTCCTACCTATTAGTCTTGCATCCCATATATTTTTGAGGCCATGAGATGTCGAGAGTAATGTTTAAAAATCGATGAATGAATTTTGCTGTTAGTCGCACTTCCTCACTTGCTGCTAATCAATCTTCCAACCCAAACATTTATTCGACATTCATGGGCATAAAATTTCTGGTAAAATACTGCTACATATGGAGGATATATATCTGTTTAGAGCTTCAATGGCTTTCTTACGGCGACAAAATACCAGTAATATGACTTTGGCAACCCCTTTATCTTTACTTGGTCGTAAATTGGACGCGATCTATTTTAGGAACTTAGGAACTAGCTGCATGTCCGAAGCCCGCACGTTAAATACATTCCTTCATACTTCTCAACGAACTAATACAAAATTTGTCTACATATGCTACAAAGTCAAAACATGAGCAGGCGCAAGGAGTACTATTATAAGTAAGTCAAGTTCAGATTTTATTTAAATGCAGACACCCATACTACACTCCCTAGAAATATGGAAAAGGAGAGAGAAACGGCTCGTCTCCAAGCTTGGGGGTGAGTATTCAGTTTTATTCTTTACGTGGCACTTACCTATGCACTCAAAGTAAAAAAAAAAATCGAGGCATCAGAAGAAAACGAGGCGAGAAAGGAACGACATCGCATCATGCAAGCAAAATATCGTGAAAGGAACCGCATGGCACTCAAAGTCAAATGTTGGGAGTATTGTATTAAGAAGAAAAGAGAAAAGGAAATACAAGATGATGAGGAGTAGTACCAGCGACTACTAAGACTGGCATGTTAGATACATGCACCTCTGCACCACTTCCAATTAGACTTATTTAACTGCAACTTATTGTTCTCAATAAATATTACCATAAAGAGAGGGGGAGAAAACAATGTATTCGAGCCAAGATACAATGTAAAAAACTATGCCTCCGGTAGGTACGACATAAGAGCATATATAATCATGAGTGGGGGTGAGGTGGTTCGTGCCAAGAAAGAAAGAAAGAAGTGACAACAATGAGGGGCGGGCAAGTGGGACAAAAGGTGAAGAAGGATGCATAGAGGGGACCCATAAATCATCATAGCTGCATATCATTGTCTCCTAAGGTGACAAAACCAGCCAACAACTCCCTATCCAAACGTTCGAGCTCAGCGAGTGCTTTGTCCATCTCTTCATCACTATCCATGACTTCTACTACTGGGATCTCTGGAGCAGCTTGAGGTCCGCTAATGGTCGCAGTGGAAGATCCAGCACCTACGTCTGTAGAGGGAGTGGCAGCCAAAACCGTGGATGAAGACCCGACAGTGAGGGATACAGACCCTTCGTTGGACGAGTATGTGTACGTTGGGGGTGCAAAGGGTGCGGTCGTGATATAGGACGCAAAGGTATAGTCGGGAGCGAGGGTAGAGTCTGGGTGACTCAATGCATAGGACATTGCAGCGTGCGAGGAAATGGGGTTGAAGGGTATGGGTGTCCTAGGAGGTAGCATGGTCGGGGGTGGGATCTGCATCGGTGGATCAATTTTGTCGTGCTCGACAGGACGTGCGGGGAGTTTCTGCTTTCCTTTGTGGCGTGAATCCTTATCTTCCGGACTCGTGCTCGTTGCTCTGCGTTTTACTTGCCCCGCAGGCTCATCTTCAACGTCGACGCAGTCATGAGCGCGTCTCTTCTTCGATTTCAAGGTAGGTTGCTCCTCGAATTCTATGGGGTCGATCTCTTCTTCGCTTCAAGTATACGGATCGTCTTCGTAGAGGGGGGAATAGACGGATTTGATGCGGAAACCGGGGGTGAGTGTCGGAACAAAGGGGGATGCAGACGCTGGACCAATTGGCGAGGGCTGAGCCTGAGTAGAGTTTGAGGAAAATACGTCGATTGGCGATGCTGCCAGTATGTCATTAGCCAAATGTAACGTAGTGCAAAAAATAGAAGAAACACTTACCTGAGTTGTTCGGGAGAGAAGACGAAGCACCCTTACGATCGCGGATAACTTTAGTCTTGGAAGTGAGGTTCTTCGAAATGGAAAGGTCAAGGGTGCTGAGTTTATCAAGAGCCTCAAGGACTCTGCTGCGATATTTTCGCACAGCAGCATCCGTGGACATCGTTTCAGATGTTGAACTAGGGGGAGCCGAAGCGGGCATTAAGTTGGGGACTCGGACAGTCGAAGAAGCGCTCTTGGGAGTGACACCCAGCAAATTCGGCATGGTGGCGAATTTGCTGCTGGCAGGGGTGGGCACTTTGGCAAGTTTTGGACTTGCAAGGGTCGTCTGGCTGGCGCTGTACTTAGATCCACAGCCTGTTAAGCTTTTCGCCAGAGTGCCGGTTCGAGCTTGTGGTGAGATAATTGAGTAACAGTCCCGCTTCTTTGCTGAGGTGACGGAAATGGTGCGATCCACTGAATTGTTGGGGGTTTTTGGAGTCCTTGACCACTGTTTAGGCCCTGTACCTCCTAGGCAAATAATGTAGGTGTCGTCTGGGATGTCGGAATCGATGTCCGAGCCATTGGTGACAATAACGCGAGCCTTACGTCTCGCAGCGGTTGAAGCAGAAGGAATTGTAGAGGAGACAACCATGGGGGCTGAATCAGGAGGAATAGGGAGCTTGGTTTTGTCATTTGCTTGTAGACCAAATGATTTGGGCGTTGATTGTTTGTTCGAAAGAGGGCCAAGAGGGACAGAGCGGTTAGAATGCTGACGAACCGAAGAAGTGGGCTGAACGACTTGTTGCTGAACAGATGAGTTGGCAGGCAATAATTCATCGGGAGGAGGGGCTGGGCAAGCAGGGGTCTCGGGAACAGAGATAGGATCCCTCCTCATGCCAGGGACAGCAGGAGTAAGGCGAACGTGCCCCAAATGGTAGTTGCAGGAGTAGTAAAGTTTGGCACTACGCCAATTATCAAAGCGGCACATTGAGATAGCGGCGTGACTGACGAGACAGATGCGCGCAAGTTGTCTACATAAGGTGGCATTGGCAATCGTAAGAAGAAAGAAAAACCGAAAAAAGAAAAAAGAAAAACATACCGTGGGTTATGAATAATGCCAACGACAGTGAAAACCCAATAGTAGGTTGCTCCAGGCTCCGGAGTGCGCAGGTCGGTCGGGTTCGGTTCCATCATATCGGAATAATTCATGATGGGTGGAGCTTCTTGCCCATTAGTACCTAAAGAACATAAACAATGTATATATCTGAAAGAAAAAAATGGCAGCTTACCATTCCTAGGGTCGGCATTCGATTGAGATTTATTTTCTATAATACTTCGTCAGTTGTGTAAGTGAGGAGAATAGAATGGTGAGCTTACTTTTGTTGTTGTTATTTTCAGACATGGTAAGTGTGGGGTAGGACGAGGCAAGGGAAGAGCAGTTGAGTAAGTTGAGGTAGCAAAAAGCGGGAAAGAGGCGTAGAATTTCCTGCTGTGTGTTAGAATTTTAGCAAGGTATTTATGCAAGTAATGGTAGTTGACGTTGTCAGCATTAGATCCTGTTTGTTGTCAAAAACATGATCACAGAAGATTGTTGAGAAGGAAGAATACACCAAGCCCAAATATTCAGATAGAGCCTATCGCTTCCAAGGCAACATAAACTTATAAATAGACACACATTATGAAACACATGATGAACATGAAACACGTGACAAATATGAAACACGTGGTTAATAAATCGCGGGAACATTATGAAACATGTAACACAGCCATATAAAACACGTATCAGTAACACTTATGGATACCATTACTAATGCATTACTAATGTATTACTAAGGCATTATGATTTACACTTATTAAACATGAAACATGAACTATGATGTAGGATAGAAAAACAGTATAAATATGTAGTAGATTAGAAAGAAGAATAATCATTCTACCTTTTCCCCATAACTTTACTGCTTTACAACTTCCTTTCAATAAGACTCTCAAGTACTATTATTCTCTAAGTAATTCAGAAGTGTTAGGCATCGATAAGTCTTAACATCCAGATTCTGATTCTGATTTCTCCCACGAGTTACCTTCTGCCACGAGTTACTTTCTGCCACGAGCTACTGTCTGCCAAGAGTTACCTTCTGCCAAGAGTTACCTTCTGCCACGAGTTACTTTCTGCCACGAGCTACTGTCTGCCAAGAGTTACCTTCTGCCAAGAGTTACCTTCTGCCACGAGTTACTTTCTGCCACGAGCTACTTTCTGCCAAGAAGAGATACCTACGACGTCTACTATACCCCAGAAGTGACAAGCATTCTTGTCATCCAGATTCTGAATTTCTGCCAAGAAGAAGTACGTTTAACGATTACCGCATCTCAGAAGTGATAAGCATTCTTGTCATCCAGATTCTGATTTGCACAGAAGATTGATAGTCAACAATCAACGATAACTCAGAAGTGATAAGCATCGATAAGCCTTATCATCCAGATTCTGATTATAACAAAGATACTTCGAGTATCACTAGGTTAAGGCACGTAAGGTCAAGAGTGATAAAGCTACAATAAGTTTTATCATCCAGATTTTGATCTATTTTCTTTTCATTTCTATTATAGTCTCAGCACTCTACTCACATTCATATCTTTCTTTTTAGTTACTCACATATCATCTTACTACATCACATTACAGCACCTCGGTAAATTTTACTGTTGAACCAATTGGAATATCCCGAACACCTCAGTTCCGGTAAACCCAAGTGAAAACCTTTTTCACGTTGACATAATTGGAGCCCACCGCGAGGGTGGTAAAATTTTACTTTGTGCTTTGTGAATAGTATATGATTTCCGAAGAATACAGGAACCCCATCAACATCTCCTCAGACGAAGAAGAAGACTTTATAGATTCAATCATATCCGAACCTTCTACTCCTACTCACGAATTTCCTTCACATACCTTTGATTCCTATAGCCCTGCTATATCTTTCACTACACTTGGCATTGAAGATTCAGCCAGTTCAACAGAGCTCACTCACTCCTCTTTCACTTCAGATTCTCACATCTCTACCAGTAACCTTCTAGATTTTCCCATGATAATTGATTTAAGCACAGAAAACAACACACCTATTCCAATGACAACCTTACCACCTAACAATTCATCTCCCCTTCCCATTCGTACTATCCCTAATCCACTACTGACTCTACCCCTACGAGGTGTAAAAGGATCTCCGGAGACATTTAAAGGAAAATATTCAGAAGTCAGCCGATTCATTAAACATTACAATCGCTTAATAGAACTACACAATGTGGTGACTGACAGTGACAAATGTGTGGGCATTTTAGAATATTGTTCTGAAAAAGTAAGAGACTTCATCCAATCAACACCGGAATTTCAGACACCCAGCTGGGTTCAATTGCAGGCCACTATCCTCAAATATTATGATGCCGAAAAAGAGGAAACTCGATATACTCGGAAAGACATCATTGAATATACCAAGGAAGCCAGAAATAGATCTATGAAGACCATGGGAAACTGGAAGAAATACTACCGAGAATATTTAGCTCAGGCCAATTTCCTCAAAAATCGAAGCGAGCTAACTGATACCGAATATCATGGATACTTCTTGTTTGGAGTCCCTAAAAAGATAAAGAAGGACTTGGAGGAACGATTACGCGTACAGAACACAGATTTTGATACCACAAAGCCCTGGCCAATTGACAAAATAGCACGTGTGGCAGAAGAATACTTCAAAAGAGGAAAATTCTCAGCAAAATGGCTTCAAGGTACCATCTTTGACTCAGAAGATGACTCAGAAGATTCAGAACTCGAAACTAGCTCCGAATCGGAAGATAGTAGTTCAGATTCAGACTCCGAATATAGAAAACGACGCAAACGCTCTAGTCATAAGAAGAAGCGAAAATCTGACAAAAGGAGAGGAAAAGCTGTACCCCTATTGCGCGCTAGTCAATCAGAAGATGAGAGAACTAGAAAAATCATTGCACCACCTGAAGAAATAGAAGGATTAATTACCCAATTAAATTCTATGTCTATTAGTGATCCCAAATACGGGCCCACTTATTACAAGGTCATGCAGCTAGATAAACTAGGCATAGCAAGCCAGTGTATTATGAGAAAGCCCATGACCGAAGTCTATATGGCACCTGCAAATACAACCTACACTAGTCCTGCGGATGCCTACTCTCGTAATGCTCCTCTTCGATTACCTACAACCTACCCAAACAACATACCCTTGGGAGGATCACCATCCAATGTAGAAAGGGCTGCCGCCGCAACACGGGTGCCTAATGATTACAGATGTTTTGGATGCTTTGATCCAAACCATAGGCTAGGAGAATGTCCTAAAATGAGGGGATATGTTCAACAAGGCCTGATTACTTATGATAGGGACACTCGAAAATTCTACATGAATGGAGGGCAACCTTTATATCGTCGTCAAGACGAAAATCTCTCTGATACAGTACTTCGATTGTCCAACACCATAAATCGGGCACCCGCTAATCAAGTGAACTTCCTATCGTTAGCAACTCCTTCAGAACCAACCCTTGCAAGTGAAGTACAATCCTTCTATATTCAACACGAGAATGATTTCTATGATGATTATTCTGATGATGAAGAATATGTCCCTGCTTGGGAGCAATACGAAAGAAGTGAACGGAATTTAAACTTATTCGCACAACTTCCAACAACAGACAGCGACTCTGATGAGGAACAAACCTATGCTACATACCCAGTGGAACGAGGAGTAAAGAAAAGTAGACAAACTAGGAAAGAAAATCAGAATGTACCTACCAAGCCTACGAAACGCACCTTTGATGGAGTATGGCCTCCTCCTAGAACTTCAAACCATCCACGAAAATCCAAAGAAGAATCTCCTTCTCTCAAGTCACTACAGCCAGAAGCACCCAAAATAGCCATGGACCGAACCAATATACAAGACCCCATACCTGTTGATGCTAGGAAAGTACGATTTCCTGAGGACATAACCATGAAGAACGAAACTCAAGACAAGGCACCTAAAGCTTCACAAAGAAAATTGGAGTCACAAACCTTCACTGAGGAGGAGAAAGTTAAACCTTCACCTCGACAATCTGAAATATCCTCGCAAATTAGCACTCGAGAAATAGTTAATGAAATTCTGGATACTCGCATTCCTATTTCAGTACGATACCTCATTGGATCTTCACCTGAACTTAGTCGCACCATGAAAGAAATGATGAAAGTAAAGAATCCAACCAAAATCATTCAAGAAGTGGCAGCATTGGGTTCAGCAGTATTCAGTAATCACTTGGTACCGGAAATCGAGCAGAAAAACGAAGAGTTTTTAATTAAACTCAATCTAACATACAACGGACGACCTTTGACAGCAGTAATAGACACTGGATCTCAACTTAATGTGGTCAATAAGGAAATAGCGGAGGCATATTTTTCCTTGCCAGTTGATTTACAGCTCGCAACATACATGCAAGATGCAAATGGAGGGGAATCAAAACTAGAAGGATTGATAACACAAGTACCACTGAAATGTGGTGGACTTATTACCCACGCAAATATTTATGTGGGACCCAGTTCCTTACCTTTCGAGTTGTTGCTTGGGCGACCATGGCAGAAAGGCAACCGAATCACGATTGATGAACGATCAAACGGAACTTACTTAATATTCAAAGACGCAACAAGTTTTGAACCCAAATTCGAAGTCAAAGTCATTCAAGAACCCATAAGAGATAAGGCTCATCAGAATTACAAACAAGTCGGATCAATAACTATGGCTACAGAAAAACAAAAATACAACTACAAAGGAGAGATACTGGAGTTAGAAGAAGTTTTTAGAATAACCACGGAAACGCCCAAAGAAGAGCACTTACCCCAAGAGATAGCTAACATCCAGTCCTACTATGAGAAAGTAGACCCATCATCAATGATACAACACAGTTTGAACTTGTCAAACGAACTTCAAGAAGACCTTGAAGCCCGAGCACAACAAATGATAGGTTTGAAAAGGAAAGATATCAGTGCAACTATGATGGTCGAGATGTATCAACGTACCAATGAAACCATAGACACCACGAGCAAGAACGGTTCTGTCAGCGAAATTGCCGTTCCTCCGCAGTCCTTCACATTGACCAAAGAGGTCAAAGTAAATATTCGAGAGCAAGCTAACATGAAGGAAGCAACAACGAGCAACAACGAACAGATGGTGGCAAGAAAGAAGGGAGGGATAAGCCAGACCCTTCATCAGGAGTTAAAACGCACCATACAAATCCCTGCAAAATTAAGACATATTGGTAAAGCAGGAATTGGGCAGCATAGCGACGAGGAACCTGCATGCGGAAAATTCCCCAAAAATCTAGAGGAAAAACGGGCGTCAGTAAGCCAAGAAGAGAGAATAAAAGAGCCAGTACTCACAGAGAAAAGACCTCAGAAATCACAACATCTACTACCCAACAATATTCAGCCAATTCGCACCATGTACAAGCTCAGAGTCATCAACCGCAACACAGAGCAGTTTGCAGCTGCTGCGATCACTGCTGGGCACGTAACCCGAGGCCTAAGCGCATCGGCAGCAATGCCCGAGTTCCACGTTCCTCTTGACTTGACGACTAGCCGAGCGCACCTGGTGGGAGTTGGAAAGGACGAACAATCTGGATATGCATATAGCGAATTTGCCCTGCATGGAATACAACTTAGCACGGCTCAAGGAAATCAAACTTTGAGTACTCAAGGAAATGCTTACCTCCAGTTCGTCATAAGCCCCCAGAACCAAGACGCATGGGAGTACTTCAGCAAGTACTTACAGGATCCACGAACGATAGAAGGGTGGGAAGGACCTATGGCTCCTACGATACAGGTACGAAACTCAGTTCCGGTAACAGCCGAAATAGATGTGCTTACACAATCACGGCAACAGTTATTGCCGGGGCCGGAATCCGTTCCGCCAGGGCTTACTAATATCATCAAAGGTCTTCTTCAACCCGACGTTTCACCTGCCGCCCAGTATCATCCCCAGCAATCGCACGCGTTACTCACCGAACATGCTGCACTTTCCATACCACCCATTGAACCTCAATACGCCTCCGTAACCATCTTAGTTGAAGATGACGACAGTGTAAAAGATGTCGTTCAACAAATCATCCACGAACTACGCGGAGAGCAGCGAGAAGATGGCGCTCAGAACACTACCTTCGATGAAGTTCAAGTTAACGGCGCACCTGCATCAAGACAATTCCAAGTAAACTTTGTAAGGACCACTACAACTCCGAAGCGAATAGGACCCTTGACCGAGGAGGAGACTTTCGACCGTCGTAAAGCCAGGATGTGGATGGGAACCGAAGACGATCGAGTGTTTATCATCCCCCACACACCTACCATCCCAGAACCCATCGTTCCTCCTCTTCCTCTTGCGTGCACATCGAAGAAATCCCTTTCACGATCGGAACGCTGGGCAGCGCGAGCCACTGAAATCTACCATCAGCATGCAATGAAACGTTACGACCCATCCTTACTGCTGGGCTATGGACCTGTCTTTGTGGAGGAGACGGACGACGAAATCTCCTATGGATATCACATTTACCTTACCCCACGACCAGCTACGTATAGCACACAGCAATGCTACATTGGATTTGGAAACGCTGACGTTAAACACGCCTCTTTGGAGATCATCCATGTACCACCTACCTCTACCTTTGACGAACTCATTGCTGGCCTTACAGATGAAGACATGGACTTCGTGGACGACTTGCGATCTACTTTACGCTTAGGGAAGTATTATGCGGTGAACTGGGAGATTCCGTTAGAGGTTATGAGGGATAATGAGGGGATTTCACGCGACGAACATGACCAGCCGCTGTTTCGATTACCACACGTGGAGCGACTTATGACCATCGCCGACATACTCATTCGTGAAGAGATGTATGAAGAAGCTGCGGACCTCCCCCAACCAATAGTCCCTACAGCCGTCGTTAGCGAGTGGTCAGATATCGATGAGGACTTGGTGGCTAGCGACTCAGACGAGAGTGTAACATCGGATATTTCAACAGATTCACGCTGCCCCAGTGACGAGGAGTTTATCACTCGCGCACATTCAGCACCTCCCTTACCCTATGAACGAGCCTCAAATTCTTACAATCAACGTCTATTATCGCTAAACAACCTAACTATATTGGAAGGACGCCCTACTCTCCCTGACGATTTGGAATCCACCTCATCTATGACGTCCACCTCTGATTCCCACAGCATCGCACTCACGGATAGCCGACTTCCTATCTTCCACATGAGGGGACGACACGGAAAACTAGGGATACTTTCATACGGACCATACGAACGACCTGAAAACAACGCCACGCTATACGCTCTGTCAACGCCTGCGGAGATTCCGCATATCTATAAAGTTCGGCTCCTAAACGACAAAGGACACGATGCTCGAGAACATTTCGAGTACGCTGGAGATACGGAACTCACAGGAGCAGGAACGTTCATGGATCTACCTATACCTTACGCAGAAGGATCAACGGACTCAAGACCTTTTCCTCTAAATTACAACGATTTCATACAACAGCTCACGCAACACTTAGAAGGAGTATCTCCTTATCAAGACGGTGTTACCTTATCCGAGGATCTTATGGGCCGAAAGTGGGAGATGGGACACGACAGTAAAGGCAGGCCTATCTACAGGTTCCCAGCTGTGGAGGCCATGCTTGCCACAGCTGTCCACGTCATCCAAGGACCGTACTTGAGGCGGACGACTCCATTTCGGGTCTTTACGGACGAAGAAATCACCAAGCTTGCGTCTGCATCCTGGGTTGTCAACAACCGGGATATGGAGGATGATTTACTCGACATTTGCCCTCCTCGCTTCCCTCGCCTTAAGGTCTATTTCGATCCTTCAGAACCACGGGACGAGAACGATGAGTACGACGACTTCTTCTATTCAGGTTCCCTACAACGACGAGAAGCTTTTCGTCTGATGAGGATGCGGCGTATTTTCGAGGAACCCCTTCAATCCCTAGCTCAATCAACTTATGAACTTCTCGCTATCCAGGCCTGGCCTACTTATCGATATGTATCAAAGCCTAACGAAACCATCGACTGGAGCCTACTCACCTACCCTCTCGATTTCGACGATATTTTCGACACGACACCACAAAGGCTTTTCGACGGCGTGAGTGTTGGACGAGAAAGCCCTAATCCTTGGATCCACCATCTACACTATCTCCTAATGTGTCGTCGACAGCTTAATCAGTTGATCCAGTATATTGAAGTTTTCCTCAACAGCCTCGGATTTGAGAAAGGACTACGCAGTCTCATGGAATATCGTACCTATAGCACCGACATCGAATTCGACCATTCAAATATGATGGAACCCTTCGAAGTAAAATATCTCGTGGCGTCATACGATTTTTTTCTGCGGGAGGGATTGTTTGGGATCGCTGGGGATCTCTTGCGTATCTCTGTCATGCCTTATCCTCACGCACTTGATCTGGCAGTGGTCATGGGAAGTATCATCAACGCCATCGCCCCCCCTCTTGACATTGTTGACCTGGAAGATGAAAACGACGAAGAATACTTTGCAAATCAGGATGCTGCTATGCTTCTTTTTTGATCTCGAGACTACTGGTATGTGTCGGTATCTATCCACCGAAAAACATATATTAAAATCATCACACAGCTTCATCATTTTTCAACACTTCGACCTCTATCGACCACCTAACCATCTGAACTTCCTCAACACTTCTTTATGTATTGCTTCCGCCTTCAAAACTAACTGTACTGGTATCCCTATATTTAACACTGTACATACAAAATTTTCTTGTAATGTCTTGTACCTCCCAGAATCAGATTTTGATTCGAGAATCGCAAAACACATGTACAGGATCCTTAACCAACCTATCAAAACTAATGGCCCGGAAATTATTGTAGCTGAATCATTCACAGACAACTTAACCAACCTCAAGAAAAACGCAATCATGTTCCCCGCGGTCACTCCCTTGCATAACAGCTTCAAGAAGGACTATATTCTTCGCTCATCCGTATACAAGCAAAGTAGTAATAATCAACACTCAAGGCAACGATCCATGAAGCTCGCAAAGGCAAAACATCAGTTCTCACACGCTGTCCGAGCTAGCAACATAAAATTTATCATGTTCCCCGCGAAACATAGGATAAATAAAGAAACTTTTTTCGTACGACACTGGAAAAATAACAAGGTGCTTACGCTGCACACAGAAAATATCATGACCAGAAAAACGACACCACTAACAGATGACCCAAGTTCTAAAAATAATAATGTTATTTATAAAACATGCTTCTTGCGAACTCGGCCTGCCTTTGCCGAAATAGACCCAATGCCAGAAATATCTATCTCTCACGAAGGAGCATTTTTAGAAGATGATGATGAGTACTTATATGAACCAGACGAGAAAAGCGAAAGTCACCCACTAAGCTTTACTGCTTACAAACGAATCGATCGAAAAATACACCCAGTATCAACATCATTCCCACCCGAATTACGAGTAACTAGGGAAATTTCAGATGACCCCTTGCTCACATTACCCAAATTACCTGTTTGTCCACCTGAATTTGTGCCCACTCTAAAAATAACTTCAGAGCGTATGAAGGAACTAAACATCAATGAAACGGGATTCTTACAGGTCGAAGAAGAGAAATTATTCAAACATATTATGGTGCTAAATGAAGAAGGTATCGCTTTTGTAGACTCTGAACGAGGAACACTGAAAGACGAATACTTCTCTCCTTATATAATTCCCACAGTAGACCATACGCCCTGGGAGTGCAGAAATATTCCTCTTCCGCCAGGATTAATGCCAAAAATAATCGAAGTTCTCAAGCTAAAAATGGATGCAGGCGTATATGAGCAAAGTCAGTCATCTTATCGATCAAGATGGTTTATTGTCCTCAAGAAAAATGGGAAAATTAGGATCGTTCATGACTTACAACCATTAAACAAGATAACAATACGGGATGCAGGAATGTTACCAATAGTAGATGACTTTGTGGAAGGATTTGCGGGTTACCAATGCTACACAGTATTTGATCTTTTTTGGGGCTTTGACGCTAGGAAAATACATCCTAAGAGTCGAGACCTGACAGCCTTTATGACTCCGCTAGGATTACTTCAGATAACATCCCTCCCCACTGGCTTTACTAACTCGCCAGCTGAGTTCCAAAAGTGCATGGTAATAATTCTGAAAGACGAAATCCCCAATGTCGCTAACATCTTTATTGATGATTTACCCATCAAAGGACCTAGGAGCCAATACTTAGATTTAAATGGTCAACCAGAAGTGTTAACCGAGAACCCGGGAATTCGACGATTCATATGGGAACATGCACAAGACGTACACAGAGTGATGCATAGAATCAAATTTGCAGGGGCAACATTTGCCGCAAATAAAACTCAAATATGTTTACCAGAAGTACTAATTATTGGACAAACCTGCAGCTCCAAAGGACGCACCCCTGATGAAGGAAAAATCGTAAAAATTACAAAATGGCCAACCCTGAAAAATCCCAAAGAAGTTAGACAATTCCTGGGACTATGCGGTACTGTACGTATATGGATCCCTAATTATTCTCAATTGGTACGACCTCTTACGGAACTATACCACAAAGGAAAAGAGTTTATATGGGGAGATAGACAGGAGACCGCCTTCAAAACAATCAAAACAATCATTACATCAGCACCAGCGCTAATTCCTATTGATTACACAACAGAATTCCCAGTAGTTCTATCAGTAGATTCAAGCCGAGAAGCAGTAGGATTCATTTTATCTCAATTAGATGAGAATGGACGGAAGCGCCCTGCCCGGTACGGATCATTACCCATGAGTGAACGAGAATCACGATACTCTCAACCTAAATTGGAGTTGTTTGGACTATATCACGCATTACGACATTGGAGAATATACATAATAGGCGTTAAAATTCTGCATGTGGAAGTAGACGCTCAGTATATTAAAGGAATGCTGAACGAACCTGACCTGCAACCCTCCGCAGCCATTAATCGGTGGATACAGGGAATTTTAATGTTTGATTTCAAGCTGATACATGTACCAGCCGATAAGCACAAAGGGCCAGATGCATTATCCAGACGACCCATAGCAGAAGATGACACATCAGAAGAGGAGGAGGACGATTCATGGCTAGATAATATTGCGCTAATGACTCTTTTACCCGATCGAAAAGCACCTCAAATAATCTTAAAGTCTGTTGTCCAGATATTTGCTGCTCGCACCAAAGAGGGATCTCAACTAAATAATATTTATAAATTCCTTTCCACCTTGGAGGCCCCTAAATTCGACCAGCTACAAGCGAAACGGAGATTTCTTACCAAAGCCACTGAATTCTTCATTAAGAATAATAAATTATACAAACGAAATGGACACCGCACACCACTAACCGTAATATTTACCCCTGAACAGAAATATTCAATTTTGAAACAGGGACATGAGAATCTAGGACACCGAGGCGTTCAGACAGTATACGAAGTACTACGAAATAAATTCTTCTGGCCGCACATGCGAGCAGACGTACATCACCACGTAAAGTCCTGTCATGAGTGTCAAGTACGAAGCTTGAAGCGCTTAGAGGTACCTTTAACCATCTCAAAACCAACACAATTATTTGCAAAAATATATATCGACATAATGCACATGCCGCTAGCAAAAGGGTACCAATATATAGTAGCCGCCAAGGACGATTTATCAGGAACTAGTGAAACAGAGGCCTTACGAAAAGCTAACGCTCAATCATTATCTAATTTCTTCTGGAATAAGATTTACTGCCGGTATGGAGCCCCAATCCAAGTAGTTACTGATAACGGCCCGGAAGTGAAGAAAGGCTTTGAGGCCCTATTAAAACGCATGGGTATACCTCAAATAAAAATAACACCCTACAACCATCATGCTAACGGAGTCGTGGAGCGAGGACACTTTATATTACGTGAAGGAATAATCAAAGCTTGCCAAGGAGACCTATCAAAATGGCCCGATAAATTGGCTGAGATAACGTTTGCAGATAGAGTAACCGTGAATCGGGTTACAGGGTTTTCCCCTTTTCAATTACTTCATGCTACCGATCCAATTCTACCCTTAGATCTAATGGAAGCCACCTTTTTGGTCGAAGATTTTCGAGCAGGCATTACTACCGCAGAATTACTTGCATTACGCTCACGTCAAATTTCTAAACACCCAGAAGACTTAGCTAGAGCAGCAGAAACTCTCAAATCTGCACGGTTTAAGTCCAAGGAACAATTTGAGAAACGATTTGCCAAAAAGCTAATTCAATCTAAATATAAATCAGGAACATTGGTTTTAGTACGCAACACCGCTATAGAAACGTCTCATGACAGAAAACATAAGCCAAGATATTTAGGACCCTATGAAGTGGACCAAGTAACAATAGGAGGAAACTACAAATTAAAAGAGCTGGATGGAACGTCCCTGAAAAATACATATGCAGCAAAACGAATTTTACCTTACATATCACGACATCACGAATTTATGACAAGCCACGCTACACGCGCTAGCATCCCTGACGATACAAATTCATCCGGATCTGACTCTGACAACGTTACCTAAACAAATTTGGGCTGAGAAAAATGAGTATATAATCAACCCCAGCAAAAACAAAAAGGACTCATCGTTTACTCACTCACTCAAAAACCATTCACAACCACTCATGACTATTCTAACAATTAACCAAGGAGCGGGCAGTATGCCGATGCAGGTCCTTTCCCGAGCATCAGCTTCCCGTACCCGGCGCACCAGTTTTGACCAAGTCCTTTTTCCTATTAATGAAGAGCAATCAACGAACTCCTCCACAACATCTCTTGCTAAAGTGGTAGTTCATGACGAAGAAGATGGGATGGATGTTACCGAAACTCTTACTTGGGGACCTAAATTATTAAAATCTACATACACACCATCCGCTCCTTTGCCTACACGCCTTTCATTACCTTCCCATTCACTCCTCCTTCAACCAAACTCCATAACATCCATCATACCAGAGAAAGCCTTTCTTAGCAAAAATGTTTTGTTCACCTCCTGCCTTCCCGACAAGTTTCCAGAGCGAGTTCACTTGCGACCCAACGACATGAAGAAGCTCTTCGAAGGATTCCGCTGGAGAGAGCCTCAGCTAACTGAAAGAGAATTGGACGGACAGCGAGGGGGAGCACTTTGCATTCCTAGGTTGCAACAATTCTGCTTTGCAGAAGAATTCTACGGAGCCACATGGTGGATTACCTTCAATGAGGAACATGTGGACTGCTCGTTTACGCTTCGTCCTGGTACACGCATCGTTTTTGGAAGCATATCCCAGGCCGCTACAGTCTCTTACCACCTTACGCGAGTTCGACTAGTTGATCGTGAAGTAGTAGTCATTGAGGCAGTAGCCTACACCCATCGACACCATACTTATTTCACCGACTCAAGCCGGAAATGGCCACCAATCTTAATTTCCTTTCCTCTCACCTTTCCCTTAGAAGGCTTTGAACAACAAATCCGGAAATGTTTACATCAACAAGTTTGGCTACAACAGCAGCGACGAAAGCTTACCTGGTGGGAAAGAGTAAAACAAGTTGTACTGTACAAACACTCTCCTTCAGACTTGTTAGTAACCCGTCCTTCAGGCTTCTTTATCTATGACTATCCTCAGAAGGCATAATAGGGAGTTGTTGTATACATTTTTTTATTCTTATTTCTCTAAATTTAAAAACACAACATTTCTTGATCGTTCTGGCCAAGTCCCTTCTCTAACAAACTTCTGAAGAAAGCATTAACCGAGGACGGTTAAAATCTGTTCCCCGCGGATGTCAGCATTAGATCCTGTTTGTTGTCAAAAACATGATCACAGAAGATTGTTGAGAAGGAAGAATACACCAAGCCCAAATATTCAGATAGAGCCTATCGCTTCCAAGGCAACATAAACTTATAAATAGACACACATTATGAAACACATGATGAACATGAAACACGTGACAAATATGAAACACGTGGTTAATAAATCGCGGGAACATTATGAAACATGTAACACAGCCATATAAAACACGTATCAGTAACACTTATGGATACCATTACTAATGCATTACTAATGTATTACTAAGGCATTATGATTTACACTTATTAAACATGAAACATGAACTATGATGTAGGATAGAAAAACAGTATAAATATGTAGTAGATTAGAAAGAAGAATAATCATTCTACCTTTTCCCCATAACTTTACTGCTTTACAACTTCCTTTCAATAAGACTCTCAAGTACTATTATTCTCTAAGTAATTCAGAAGTGTTAGGCATCGATAAGTCTTAACATCCAGATTCTGATTCTGATTTCTCCCACGAGTTACCTTCTGCCACGAGTTACTTTCTGCCACGAGCTACTGTCTGCCAAGAGTTACCTTCTGCCAAGAGTTACCTTCTGCCACGAGTTACTTTCTGCCACGAGCTACTGTCTGCCAAGAGTTACCTTCTGCCAAGAGTTACCTTCTGCCACGAGTTACTTTCTGCCACGAGCTACTTTCTGCCAAGAAGAGATACCTACGACGTCTACTATACCCCAGAAGTGACAAGCATTCTTGTCATCCAGATTCTGAATTTCTGCCAAGAAGAAGTACGTTTAACGATTACCGCATCTCAGAAGTGATAAGCATTCTTGTCATCCAGATTCTGATTTGCACAGAAGATTGATAGTCAACAATCAACGATAACTCAGAAGTGATAAGCATCGATAAGCCTTATCATCCAGATTCTGATTATAACAAAGATACTTCGAGTATCACTAGGTTAAGGCACGTAAGGTCAAGAGTGATAAAGCTACAATAAGTTTTATCATCCAGATTTTGATCTATTTTCTTTTCATTTCTATTATAGTCTCAGCACTCTACTCACATTCATATCTTTCTTTTTAGTTACTCACATATCATCTTACTACATCACATTACAGCACCTCGGTAAATTTTACTGTTGAACCAATTGGAATATCCCGAACACCTCAGTTCCGGTAAACCCAAGTGAAAACCTTTTTCACGTTGACAACGTACGTAAATCGTGTATGCTACCAGGGATCTTTGATAGGCGACTTCAGTGATGTGGAGATCTATTATGTTTTGAGATTTTCTGCAAACGGCATAGTTAGTGTCAGCTAAACCATGTACAGTATACGTGAACTTACATTCCATTGCGTTCACGCCCCCATTTTGGTGCCAGGAGTCCATTCGTTATATTCCTCTGCTCCTTCAATGACCTACCCCCCCTCCTAGTGCTCCGAGTCCCATCCTGTGCATCTTCGCTGCGATTTCCAAATGGTCAATCCTGGAACCTTTCGTGGATCGAGGAAGGAGTTTCTCTTTTCGCAGAAGCCTGTCTATGCGAAAGGGGTAGAAGAAAACTGTGTTGCAGAGGTGCTTTCGTTAATTCTGCGGCGGTATTTCAAAAGATATCCAATTGACTTACCACACAATGATGAACCAACGACCGAGTTTCTGGCAGCAGTTGACAATGATGCACCTGATCATGAGAGGGTTCCACCAGATCCAGAGACCATGTCAGAAGAGGAATTCACTCAAGCTTTGGAGGTGTTCGAAAGTCGTCGAGCATTGATCAAGTTTCGGAAAGATGTAAGTCCTTCCAAATGCCTATTTTGGGAATGTCATGTGATCAGAACTGATTAATTATTCCAGCAAATCAAGCGGTGGTTCTGTTACCAATACATGAAGGACGACGAGAAAGACCTGAAGGATCCAGCAGGGAGTCCGATCCAACTCTTGCTCGGAAAGCTTGCAGGCAAGGACTCCAGCCGCCCACGATGCAAGAGCACAGTAAACGCTTGGCACGTTGATCACCGTAACGAAATCGAGGAGAAGGTCAAAACAATTGCGAAGACCAACAGATATGATAAACGACAATATGTATCCTTGCGCGATAGGGTCACAAACAAATGTTCAATGCCCTCCCCAGTGAAGAGCGGGCCATATGGGAAGCCAAAGTCAAGACCGAACACATCCTCAAGTTGGAGCAGTGGAAGAATGAGAATGAAGGGGATTTTTCAGAGGCCCCGGAGGACCGTCAGCGGTATGTACTGTACCTCTAAAATGTTGTGCCTTTCTCATCTTTATTTAGAGCCATACAGTCCATTGTCAGGATTTTGCAACCTATTCTTGACTCTGTGTCCTGCAGCACAGGGTGGAATTTTACTTTGATGGGCAGTGGTCCTGAACCAGCACATGGCGGGAGACTCAACATTCTAAGGTGCGTATTTCTCAACTTTTTGAGATGGTTTCGTACTGACATTTACTAGCTTACACACAGGGTCAACTTCAGGTGATATCAAGGCAACGTTTGGAGAGGTTGAATGGCACCAGTACAAAGACGTTATTCTCCCTATCTTTGGTTCCTTTTTACAGAAATGTTTTTGTAAGTCTCTCTCTCTTCAATTCCCTGCATCTACTAACCCTGTATAGCCATCGAGGAGTGTTGGTCGCGTGCTCTGTCATCCAAAGGAGATGATTCCCTGGGCTTGCTCCAGTCTCTCGAGCTCAATAATAGCGTCAACATTACCACGATTTCACACCCTGTATCGGACTCGGCTGGAGGCTCTTTGCGATCTACACCCACTCTTCTGTTGAGCCTATGCATCGTCGAAGCACCCCCCCCAGCAAGTCACACCAGCTCTGCAGCTCTCAATGGAGTCACTTCGAGTTCTTCGGCCCCGCTATCAATGCTTATCCAACCTAGGACGGCAGCCGATTTACAGGATGAGAACTCTACCACCTCCGCCAGCATTGTTCCCAATCCTCAAGTTACTAGTCCGAACGCCTCTGGACGCCTTGCAACTCAACCCAGCCATGACCTATCTGAAACGCCCTCCCCTTGCAATTCACCCGTAGTAACGCTGCTCCACTCTCCATCATCACCTTCAACGCCACTACCTTCCTCAACAGCACAGGACCCAGCTCTGAACACGGACGACACGGCAAATCATAATTCAGATCTACCTACTCCTAGTAATACAGGCAACGGACACGGTTGTAAAAGGACCACCCCGGATTCGCCAAATTCTCCATCCTATTCCAAATCACCCAAGCGTCTTTGTCTACGACCTGGATCGCCTACAAACCAAACATTGACGTCAACTCCTACACCTGATGAGTCGGTCAACACGAAAGACAAGGACAAGTTTGACGCTGAAGATCAATGGTTTGTGCTTGCATGTAATATGTTCCAAGGCCGCGACTTAGGTAGGGAATGGTCGAAATTGGTTGGCGACTGGATGGATCTGGAGAAAAGGCTGGAAACTGCAGAGACTGGATCTTTGAGGGCCAAGTACCGGCCAGCAACCGTGGGCCAATGGATTAAACGCAAGCGAAGCTCTCAGTACCGTCCGCCCATCAACTCCTGTCAATTTGCTAAAGACTTCGTTGTTTGGTGGACTAGCCTACAACCTCGCTGGCGTATCTGCAATAACGAAATTGACTTGGCTAACTTAGACGGCGATTTTTCTGAGCTGAGGATGCCAGGAAAGAACGGTCTCTTGAATGTTATGGCTGCTTTATTTTACTGGGGAGACGCGGTGCAAAAGAAAAGCGACGAGCAGAAGAAATGGCTTGTTTACATTCAGGATGTCAACCGTGTGCTCAAGTCGTTGTAGTATATTCTTTTTCCAGTGAATTATGCAGGTACTTCTTCTATGTTTTTTATGATGTCAATATATGCCTATTTTATGCTATGCTGCTATGATTTCCAACCTAAATTTACGAGTTTTTTAAATACCCAGGCAAAATTAAATATTCTGTCCAAACGCAGGTGAGAATACATTGCCTTTTTTGGAACGTCATCCAAAACATATATCGCCAATCCACCCCGCAACGTCATCCTTTAGGCACGCAAATGTGTCCAAAAATTAAAGAAATATATATAGAACTATTTGGACCAAGTAGCGCTGCCAAAACACCAACACAGATCCCACAGCGCCTATATTCAGCCTCAAAATGGCTAAAATGAACAAAAGTGGAGTTATTTGCATGTGTTTACCAAAGGCAAGTGCCTGTAGGCAAAGGCGGCTGCGTGGCAGCCTTACTAAGACATCATATATCACTGCCGGTGTTAGGAAACTTCCCAGGTGGATGTATCACCCTTATTGGGTAGTTACCGAGGGTTGATGTATGAGATAACCATCAAAGGGTGAGCAACCATCGTGCTGCGTTGCATCACACTGGCTTCGTCGGTTTTTCGTCGTGCTCGTCATCGTCATTGTCCGCGTTGATACGACTGGCGTTTGGCTGTGACTGAACAGTAGTCCGAGGATCTAACCTACTTAATTTTTGGCATAATAAAAGAGTTTTATTATTAAAGTCTACACGAATACAAGCGAGGATAGCTACATGTTTGGCTAGGGGAAACCACTCTAAAGACCCAAGGACGAACTTTACGAGTGCTAGAGTTAGTTTTAGCAGTTCCTCGGAAACGCGTGGAAACGCTTTAACGGCGATACAGCAAGATCGAAGGCTCCTAGGATAATATTATTCCACCAGGGATGTAAGCTAAGGCCTGCTAATAATAAGTTTAACGGTGCTATGGCCACCTATTATTACGCAGTGCGCGATGCGTCCACATCTACTTAGTATGGTAACGGAAAGTTCCCACCATACGGAAGTACATGTAAACTACTGCAATCGTTCCTAGGAACGTTAATTCAAAGCGGTAGGGCCAGTCATAGCATTAAACAAATACATTACTGGTCCCTAGAAACATAGTGGGCACTATGCAAACGAAATGACAAGCACTAGTAATGCCAATTAGGACTTGCCGACGTCTGCTCGAGTCAGATTGCCGATAAACCCAAATGGGAAGTTCCTAGGAACCCCTACCAGCCATAGCATTCATTTTATGACATGAAATTATGGTAGTTGCCAAACTATAGGCATGTATCCAGAATGGTACCTACCTGGGCTGGCAGTTGCCAGACTTATATGTTTGACTGCCTATATTCTTGACTGGTCATGTGTTGTGACTGGTGGTTACTGATTGTATCAAAATACAAAAGCATGACTTTTTGCTTGCCTCTATTTACACATTCAGGGTCCACTGCTACAATTTTATGGCCTCAAATACAAACAAATAATAAATAAAGGATGATCAGCTACCAACACACACAAACACCAAACAACTTAAGACTTAGGTGTTGTCACAACCAAATACCCTAATATGGCAAGTGAACTTTGGACTTTGAGGATTTTGCATAAAGGCCCATCAATGCATAATGATGGCAACTAATGATGGCAACTAAGACAAGACCAAATAAGATTAAATCTATTTTTAGAATAGAACTATTTTTAGACCGATCTATTTTTAGAAAATTTTACATATTTGATAAATCTAACCTAAAATAATATGAGTCACATTTTTTGATGATTTTAGGATTTATTTTTGCCTTGCTATAAATATTTCAATCTTTTATTTTGATTTGTATCTGGCTTTCTGCGGATATTTTGCGTTTTGTGGCTGAACCATTGATGATTATGTAATAAAAAATATTTAGCATAACTTTTGAATTTTTTTCTACGGCTTTCATTTTTGGTAGCTGTGCACCAGATCACATGACTTTCACATGACTACAGGTGGCTGTGCACTCAATCACATGAATATCACATGATATTACACATCTACATGGCATCGGACTGGCAACTGCCAAACCTGGCAAGTACCATTCTGGATACATGCTCATAGTTTGGCAGCCACCACATATGAAGACATCAACTGACTGCTACAGGTGCCCCTACACATGGACTTTAGGACCCTCGGATGCACGCAGTTGCCTTAAACGGCAGTTGTGGAGCCGAGGATTGTAGATCCATACGATAACACAATGGCCCGATGCTTGGGACCCTAGGACGTCGATCAATGATCGTCGGCTAACAGAATAAGCGCCCTCAGAGTGTCATGCTCGAGTCAGCGGCTTGCCCGACCATACAAACCCTTCCGAGGGTATATAAAAACACGCATGGTGCACACTGGTTGCTTATGCATCTAGTGGAGCTTCCTAGCGTCGACCAATGATATTATTTCCTGTATTTTCCGAGCATTTCCGATCCGTTCCAAGTATTCCTGTATTTTCCGAGATCTAGCACTATATAAACAGCCTGTAAATTACCGTAGCACCCCAGATAAACTAGAACCCAGTTGTCCACATTCGAGAAACGCGCATTGAGTTGCAAACTCCTAGGATCGACCTTTGGTACCTAATAAATCTCCATAAGAGTTGGTTTTATTGAACAGACTACCTACCGTGTCATTTGAGCATCTTGGCGTTAGTTGAGCGACTTGAGTTAACTTGTAGAGTTCTTGAGGAACCTAAATAAATGTATTGGGATAAAGTTTCCTCTGTCTTAAGTGACATAAAGCTTAATACCCGCCTAAGTGGCAAGAATTGTCTAAGTGACGCCTAAGTGGCCCGTTTATGATTGAGTCCCCTTTCTAAGTGATTAAAAGACTTTGGATTAAGTATCCAGCCTAAGTGGCGAACTACCTACACACTACATCTTGTGAAAACACATTAAATCTACGTTTACACTTTCTGAGGAACTTTGCTTTGTGCGTAAGCTACTCAAACACTTGTGATCTTCGATCCTAGGAAACGTTCTGTTGCATTAGAGAGCGTATCTTTAGAGAGAAAACATAATTAACGACGCGTATCGCATATCCCTCCCACGAAAGAACTAATCACATTGATTGGGTTTTGTTTCGGAGTATATACAAAGTACAAATCGTACATACACACACAACCCCGCAGCAAGCACCTTAGCGTCGTCGACCTCGTCCCCTCGCGTTCGTTGGCTGATGCGCTGGCATCCATCGGCGGTGGTGGCGGTTGTACTACGTTGTGTCACGGCGCCGGCGTTCGGGTTTCGTTGCACCTATAGCAGTCCTCTTTATATATGATGCATTGGTATCTGCCCAACACTATGATACATCCAGAATGGTACTTGCCTGGCCTGGCAGTTGCCAGTCCAACTTCATGTATATGTCTATTATCATGTGATAGTCATGTGATTGAGTGCACAGCCATCTATAGTCATGTGAAAGTCATGTGATCTGGTGCACAGCCACCAAAAATTAAAGTTGTAGAGAAAAATTCAAAAGCTATGCTAAATATTTTTTATTACATAATCATCAACAGTTCAGCCACAAAATGCAAAATATCCGCGGAAAGCCAGATACAAATCAAAATAAAAGATTGAAATATTTATAGCAAGGCAAAAATAAATTCTAAAATCATCAAAAAATGTGTCTCATACTATTTTAGGTTAGATCTATCTAAATATGTAAAGTGTTCTAAAAATAGAAACGGCTAAAATAGATCCGTTCTAAAAATAGATTTGATCTTATTTGGTCTTGTCTTAGTTGTCATCATTATGTGTCAATGAGCCTTTACGCTAAAACCTCAAAGTCCAAAGTTCACTTGCCTTATTAAAGTACTTGGGTGTGACATCACTTAAGTTCCAAGTTGTTTGGTGTTTGGGTGTGTTGGTGGCTGATCATGGCTTATTTATTATTTGTTTGTATTTGAGGCCATAAAATTGTGGCAGTGGACCCTGAATATGTAAATAGAGGCAAGCAAAAAGTCATGCTTTTGTATTTTGATGCAATCAGTAACAACTAGTCACAGCACATGACCAGTCAACCATATATGCAGTGAAGCAGAGGAGTCTGGCAACTACCAGGCCAGGCAAGTACCATTCTGGATGTATCATAGTGTTGGGCAGCTACCAATATTCATATAGAAATGTGACTGCTATGGCTGTTCGTTGTGCTCGTCGTCGTCGTCCGCATTGTCATTGAGGTGAGGTGACGACAGGAAATGATAGTAGCGGACGGTGGTGGTAGCAAACGGGTGGTGGTGGATGGTGGCGGGTGTGGAACAAGGGCGTGTCAACGTCACACATCTGCCGCGGTTTAGTGTTGCCGCACAGTGCAGTGCAGTCGCTGTGAAGTGAAATTAGTGCCACTGTGACACGCCTCACAGTGAACACAGTGCGCTGTGAAGCACTGTGATGGCTGTATTAAAATATTCCCACGCATAATGCAAAAACATACAGGAGTTGATTATACGAGAACCATGACCGAAATATGCTCCAAAGATTGAATTAATAAACTTCATAACAAAAACATTCATTCTGCGCACTTTTTCTTTCAAAAATTCAACACTATACCTCATATTTGCGAGTCAAACGAAAACGTGACGAAAACATGGAACGACCGGTTACTAATCATTGATCATCAAGGATATTAATAGTTGCTTGCTACTAATTATAGTCGACTGACATGGGTCGCAGAAGTTGTGCAACATATCGCATCCAATATGTGGTTTCTTTGACTCAGTATATATAGGATAAATAATATGAGCCTTTATCGTGTATTGTCAAGATTTTTTTACCGTCAGATACATATGGATGGCCAGATTATTAGCCAGCTTGTATCTTCTTGCGTCATTCACGCGGAACTTCACAGTCACTTCACAGTCACTGCATTAGGCTGTGAAGTGTGTCGGAGTTTGAAATCTCACAGTGCAGTCACAGTCACCTCACAGTGGCTGCGCTGTGGCGGCAGCACTACCGCGGTGAAAGACGATTTTTCTGTCGGTGATTTATGCTTTGACAATCACACAAAACACAACCAACAACAAAATCCAGAGAAAGAGTGGGCTAGACCTAGATAAGACGACTCTCTCCCTGTGAGTTTGGGGGTGGGAATAAAGTTACTTCGTTCCTAGGAATGGTTTGTTGGTGTAAAGATCGAATAGGTTTGAAGGGTTGTGATGAGCTTTTTGTCTTAGACAAAAGTTTGAGATCGAATAAGAGAGTAGAAATCAAAGTGAACGTATTCCACTTTGAAATCAGAGTAAACGTCGAAAAAGAAGAGAATAATCGAAGCTTGGAACGTTTTCCAAGGTATAGAATTGACTGCCGAGACTGAGAATTGACTGAACGAATACTGAACTGAAAGATAACTGCTTGAATCGGTACAATTGTCCTATGATAGGGGTGTACTTCTACTTTACAGGATCTAACTAGCTTTTATACTACAAATCCTGCAAGGCATGAGTAATCGATGGTAAGTAAGGTTGAAACGAATGACAAAGAATAAGGGGTTAAATGAATAGGCTGACTGAGCAAGTGAGTCAGGAATGACAAAGGAATGAGTTGAAACGATGGAAAAGAAGGAGAAAACTGTCCATCGCTCGATGAAATGACTAAGAAATGAATAAGAATGAGTAATAAATAAAAAAGTTGACTAATGCGCAGCAAAGAATGACCAAGCACATCTTCTTGAATGATAAATCGATCATAGTTGACTTGACGATTAATGAAATCAACGGATGGAAGGAATCGAGCTATTTCCAGCTGATGGATTGCTATATTTGGCGGATGTAACCTTAGCATAGCCATGTTGTTGATGTATCAGTTCCCGTGACTCATAGTGACTCGTGATAGGCATGTGACATCGAATCATGTGTTTGGAATGATGGTTGCACAGCCGCTTGATGGCCTGGGCTTTGCATGATGTCATCGAAGTCTTTTAATAGAGTAGATGGGATGCGACGGATTTAGATAAGTGGTGAATATGCTGTGCCGTTGTGTGATGTAAGCGTAGGCATATCTTATCTTCTGTGTGATGCTGAGGGACACTTGTGATCGTGGAATAGCAATGCGTGGCCTTGTGAATAATGCTGGTGCCGAACTTCTGGTTGTCGATACTGCAAAAACTATAATTCCTCGTTCATAATGCACGATTTCCTCGAGGCGAATGATTTTTGATGTGTTATCCGGCTGAATTCTGTACGTAAAACTGACGGTGTCTCCTTCTTGAAAAATATGATCCTCCGTGTAATGTGTCGCTAACCAATTTTCGCAATTTTCGCTCGCATCAAAAACTCCGGCAATTTGAATGAATGGATATATTGACGCTTTATTGATTTTTCGAGGTCCGGAAGAATTGACAACATCCTTGGACTGTTGAACAAAGGATTGAACAGAGAGGGAAGACATTTTTCAGAGTTGAACGCGTAAGACGATGAACGTTGAGAGGAAGGAGTGATTTGTCTTGGATCGTGGCGACGGTTTCATGACTTTAGCCTAGACTGAATAGATTTCGGAAGAATTGGTGCCTTAATGTTGCGATAGAGCCGTGATGGGAAATTAAAATGGAGAATACAAAAAAGGAAATATTGAAATTTAAAAATAAACGAATGATCTCTTATGCAATTTCAGGTTCGTTCATGTTCAATCAAATATGACACATGACAGCGGTTGTACATACGCGGTGAGCGTGACGTCACTTGCATAGGTAGTGTATTATTAACAGATGCAGGGCGTGATGGGTAAAGCATGAGGCATATGTTTTAATGTGTTTTAACACGGCGCAGGGCGTGATGGATGAAGCATATGTTTTTAACGTGTATTAACACGGTGTGGAGTGTGAAGGATTGACGCAGCACTATGCATGATTGATGCATGGGGCATGTTCAAGACGCCCGAGCTTGGAAAGCGCAGGTGACGGTGGTGACCCAGTCACAAACTGTGACTGGAGTTGAAAACCTTAGCCAAAGTGCCTCTCCGCCAAAGGCGATGCAGATTGCCGACTGTCTTTCCTGTTGTTCGCAGCTATACCGCCTATTATCCCATATCTCTGCCTCCCCTTTCTGTTGTTTTGCTGCTTCCTCTGCTGCTGTCTCCTCTCTGAATGATGCTCTGCTCTTGGTGGATGATGCCTCTGTATGGTGCCTGTGATAGCTGGGATAGCTTGTGTGGACTAACAGAGAGGTGGTGAGTGGTTATGGGTGAATGAAGAAGGTGGAGAATAGGAATGAAGAGAGGGAGAAGTGGTGTGTGCTGGATGCAGAGGTGGGTAGACTGAAGTGTGAGTCAGAAGAGCAAGATAGGGGGTGTGGTGAAGAGAGCAGCAAAAGGACACAATGTCCTTTCGCTTTTTTTCTTCATCCCTTCTCTCCCCATTCTTCCCCCTCCTTTCTTTCTGATTTTCTTCTTTTTTCTTCTTTTAGGTCCAACAACGATGCACAGTAGCACGTCGCACGCAGGCAACTGGCCCCGCTGGGCACCAACAACAGGGTGCAACACTGGCCAACATCAATGGCCTTCTACAATGGCCGCCACAACGACGACAACGGGCATGTACAACAACGATGACAATGGCCATGTCGGGGATGACGGGTCGGCTATGTACAGCTACTGACGTCGTCGTAACCAGACATCACCGTCGTCAATGGCTGGATGCAGCAAATGTACGTTGTATGACGACGACGTCTACAACACGGCTACGACCAACAACGCGCAGCTGAACAGCAGCAACTCATATGCAGAGACTCCAGCACAGAGTTGACTGCCAGCACCGCATCGCACGCAACAGGCCGCTGGCTATCTTATCATCCTCATCCACACCCTGCGTCCTCGTACATGCACACCCGGTCCTCGTAAACCCCCCAACGCAGCCCCCGCTGTCGGTGTGTGTCGGTGTGTATATACGACAGTGGGGTGATTGTACAACAATATACAATGATGGATGTACGCGACGATGGGCTATGGCAACGACAGGAGCAGGTCTCACTAGCCCTGGGGGAAGGCCCGCTTGTACAGCATCAATGTTATCAATGTTTGTATAGCGTTGATCTGGACACTTGGCGGTGTACTGCAGATGCAGGTATGGTAAGGAGATACTGGGACAACAGCAACAATGCTTGCCATCCCTTTTCTTCTTTTTGCATATCTTTCCTTTCATACATGTATGTAGTATAGTATGCAGTGTAATATATATATGAGTTGTCATCACTCTCTTCATCCACACCATCCATAGCGCCGCTTTTCTGACCATGTCCAACTTCAAAATAGCTTCCGAGCGCCGCAGATTCTTGGAGAGTGCGTGCCGTATCAATATGCCGGTAGCCATGTATGCACGTAGAATATACACCCCAGAGGACGGCAAATTTATTTTTAGAGGGTAGTCACTTAAAATAGGATTAAACACTATGCTACCGGCATACACTGCACTCCCATCTGCTGTATATGTACCTGCAAGCTTCAAGCTTCATTAATTATTGTGCTATATTCTTATAGACGGTCTCCATGAGTCTATACTAAAGGTGGATACTTCAAAATCTTGTTGCAACGTAGTGGCAAAACTTTCATTGCAAACAATAGTGGTGGAGACAATAACCTACACCATGTAAAAATAGAACAGCCCTTCTATTTATTTGATCGTCAGCTGTCAACGCGTCAACGCCGTGCTCAAGTATCCCCCATATTCTTTCACCTTCCTGCCCTGCTAGAAACATAGATCTTCTGAGTGCAGAGAAATATGGACATTCTTGGCATGGTGTGAATTTTTCGTGGGAGACAACACATGTCAGGAACAGCCTCATCCTTTACTACCCAATCCCTGCCTCTGTTATTCCGATTGCAGGGAGCATACAGAAAATTAGTAATTACCACCTCAACACAAGGTACTCGACTACATGTCCAGCGGCAAGTACCTCTAACAGTTTTTCTCCGGGCATACGCCAGGCGTACGATGGTCGTACACCTGATATCAGTTAGGTAAAAAATCCAATTTTTCTTTCCATTTTGATGTGTGCTGAAAATATGAAGAATATCTGGAATATTTGAGATATTGAAACTCCGATGAAAGATCTTAGTTTCAAATGTAGTTTCATCTTTTATTATATTTTTAGTTATGACTTGTCGAACGCATGATATGAGATTTAAAATTTTAATTCACTATTACGGGTACCCAAATACCCGGTTTTCATACATAGTTTTTTGTAAGAGAATATCACCATGTATTATTCTAGTTTACATTGTCGAGATGGACTGACTAAAGTTTAAGTTTTTATGGATGTTTTCCACCGAGTAAAAATCACAGAATAAAATGATAGATTTTATGAGGTTTTGGTGTGACCCAAAAAGTTGATTTCGCTGGGGTGTATCTTACTTCGGGCTACAACACATGAGAAGAATTTCAGGACGTTCACGAGCAAAATATTGAAAAACGGCAGTGCACAAGTATGGGATAAATATGGCGCAGACAAACTAGCTAAAGAAGCCAACGATCTTATTTGGTCTGCACCAATCGAAACGACACGAGCGAACGCAATGCGCAGGGAGAAGGGGCAAATATAGAGGATTGGAGATACCGGTGGCCAACACCCCAAAGATGGGTGGCTTCGCAATCTCGAACCAATTACCACACACCCGAGAAAACGCTTCATCGCGACACACCTCGTGAGGTATTGGGTTGTCTCCTCCAATTCTGAATCGGACATGCATACACTGGTGAATTTTGGCGCCGGTTTTTCCCAGAAAAAGACGCGACCTTCATGCTGGGATACTACTGCCTCATAGAAATGTCGAGGGTGCTATAAAAGCCTAGCTGGAGAAAAACGGCGCGCAGAACAACTCGCAAAATGTCTAGACAAGAGCCACTGTTCGACATTGTGTGGTCCAAAGAGACTTTCCTTCAATCCTTATCCAACCCAATGACAATGATCTTTCCATTACCCTTTCCGACAACAGGTGAAGAAAGAAACTAAAACTTGATATAATTTCTGACTTGAGACATTCAAGAACGGATCAGCTTCAAATTTTCATTCTTGCGACTATGGCTTGACTATGGCACTCTTTGCGAAAATACAACTGAGCGTAAACCTCTCCTCAATTCGAATTTCGGACACCGTATATCACTTTTTTGGTCCCCCTTTCTCTCCCACCGAGCTCCTACAATCAATGTTCAGTCTGTTTCCTCTTTCTATTGATAGGAGACACGGGCTGCCTCACATGCATGGTCTTTTGGTATGCGCCGCCGTCGATTCGCGATGATTCAGATTTATCTGAAATTCGGCCTCAATTCAAGTCTGGAGTCGGCCGTCGACAACACTAACGCCTTGAATATTTACTGACAGGGTGAATTGTATTGCTTTCAGCGACCTTACATACTATCCAGATACGTACGTTCGCCTGTTTTCTTTCATATACGTCCGTTATATATGTAAGGACTAGTTGATAGTTCTCTGCCTGGTCTCTTTATTGGTCTCCATGCCAAATTCTCCTTTCGATTCCGGACACCACGATCTGGCTCTGTTCCGTCTGCTTTCTTTCACGCTATTCACTAGCACTGCTGACCTGTTTCGGGGTTTTTTTCTTCTTTTTTCTCCCTATCTCGTTACAATCATTGTAATGTTCGGTCTTTCAATTTGTTCGCTATCTGTCTAATTCATTTTTGCTCATCCTTTTGGCCATTTGACGCTTTGCTGGGTGAACATTTCATTCGGTTGTCCTCCCGGTTGTCCTCCTTTCTTCTGTCTGCTTTTCTTTTGCTTGCTCCTCTTCTCAGCCTGCTTCGGTTCCTTCATTCTGGCGTCATTATTACATTCTGGTTTTCGCATCTGCGTCTGCGTGATCTTCTTCGATTGACAAACTGTTGTCTTCAATCTCCTCGTTCTCGTATGCAGATATCACCCACCAACGCACAGACTAACCCATTCGTTTGTTATTGGATACCATTAGGTACGCGCTGTATGCATGCATATATCTATGTTCTGGCTCGCTGACGACGCATCGTTCTCCACACAGAACCACATCCAACATCATCCGATTCCCATCCCTCCCCGGCTCTCTCTACCTCAGCTCGCACTCCGCACTCCAAGAGCCTGCCTTCCTCCACACACACCGCATCACACACCTCGTGCAGGTACTCGAAGCGCTATGGCTGCCCCTCTCAGATAAGGTCGGGTACAAGTACTACAAGATCCACGTGGAGGACGCCTAGAGTATCAATCTGAAGCCCTTGGGAGTGTGTTTGTGGATTTGGGGTGTGTTGAGGGAGGGAGGGAATGTGTTGGTTCATTGTCAGCAGAGTGCAGTGCCATAGCACTACAAAGGCGAGAGGAGATCGAAGACTCACAAAAGTCGTCACCAAAAAGAGCAGGATAAAAGCGTGTTTTATATGTATGTAATAGAAACGAGATATAAAACCAAGTCCAAGATGTAAAGTACGGAGAAAGCACTGTTATATAGCTGTGACTGTATGTCGGTGTTTGTGTATGGTCACCAGCCTTACACCCTTCCCCCTCCACAAAAAATTGCAGAATAACATACCAAAACGACTGCAGTTACAAAAAGTCTAGCCATGTAATGGTCAGACTGACATGTCGCGTTAAAAACCCGGTGAGAAAAGCGTGCATGCAGCTGAGTTCGAAGATGAAACACCATCCTTCCCCTTCAGCCACGTGTCGAGCGCGTCAACGTCTTTTATTTCCTCCTTGGTCATCCACTGGTCGTGTTCTGGGTGAAAACCTTGCCATTGTACGAGGTATTCTTTCTTCTTCCTCATTAACCTTTCGTCCATGATCTTGTCCACAAAATGCTCTTTGTAACCATTAATCCAAACTGGTTCCGGTATTCTCATAGCCCACGAAGGAAAAATGTCGTTGTTGTTGGGTATGAAAGGTTTTAGCTAAGAAATATGGAATGTAGGAAAAATGTTAGTATCCCTTGGAAATTCTAGTGTGTAATTTGAAGTCTCTGGATGTGCATCCACAATCTTGTAGGGGCCATCAAAACGAGGCATAAACTTCACGACACGGTTTTCTCCTTGTCTCTTATACTCATTTTGCCTATTCGCTGTTGACAACATAACCATGTCCCCAACCTTGAAAATACGCTCATCAAACTGAGTAGAATTCACCTGATATGCTTGTGATATCTTTGTGAGCATCAGATTATCTTTAGCATCATCGACATCTGCTGCTATACGGAGCATAAATTCCTTGACATCCTCTGCCACCGACTCATCAAACACCTGTAGCAGCTACTATTATATATCAGATATAGGCAGTTTTCTACCCTACGTGATACATCAGAGTAGCCAGTTTGCTACCTGCCTCTTTCGGACACCTCACCTCTGAGGGAGAGACACTGCCGGGGCTGCCGGGCTGCTCACAGGGGGCGGGAACAGGTAAACACCTGTAAACAACGCAGGAAACAGCGTCTCCGAGGTGCCCGCCGCTGTAATTGGGCTCCTGCGCTGCGTCGGGAATCGTTCGGGGCCCGGAAAATGTGTAGATATAATCAGAGAATATATTTGCATTTTCTGGCGCTGTTTGCGCCATCAAAAGAGGGCGGGACGAGATGGATTGCAGGATATGAAAGTGGATGACGTGTTATTTTTAGCACGTTTTGATCATTTCGGGCGTTGCGTTATTTTTAATAACTCTATAATCATTCTTGTGCTATATTTATTTCACATATACATATGTTTTAGCCTAGATTAGATTAGATAGGGAAAAAACACTTGTGAACATTTCTTTTTGAGCGTCACTTCCCAATTCGGCACTTATTGCTGTTTTTGGCAAACCTCTTGCATAACATAGATGAAAAGTTTTAAAATGACATATATATATTATTCTGACATGTACCTTACATTAATTAATTAAAAGGAACAAGGGAGAAAGTGGAAAGGGCAAGGGCGTCTAACAGCCCAATGACCATGATGGTGGTGATGTCATCGTTCGGGTGGTGCTCCTCACTGTGAGGTGTTGAGGTTAGGATGGTGGTGGTTATAGAGGCGGTGGCAGAGGGGGTAAGACAGATGTGGTGGTAGGTCCCTGCATAGGGGTTACATGCCGTCGTTGTCATCCCTATCATCGCCGTCATTCCTATCCATCCTCCTCGCCGTTGTCGTCCATCGCTGTACCTGTCATACTGGAAACACAGCAACGAGAACGCAAGTCAACGACGAGAGCGAGAGCTGGTCTCGTTCTCGTACGTCGTACCCTCGTCCTCGTACACTCTGCACCTCGTTGTTGTCGTTGTTGTGTGGGCTGTGTGGTCTTCGTTGTCGTTTTGTCGTCGTCGTCGTCCATCACCGTTTTCGTCCACATCCAAGTCGTCATCCACGCTCACGTTGTCCGTCATCGTCCATGTCATGGTCGTCCACACGCGCATCCGCGTCCGCGTCCATGCCATCATCCAAATTGTTATCGTCCTGAGAGGGGATGGGGTGCAGTTCAGAGGGGTAGTCATCACCGTCGTTGTCCTGGGCATTGCCCACGGCCCTGTCCATAGGGAAGGACCAAGGCAGGGACATGTTCTTCGTTTTCGGCGTCTTCATGCACTGCCCACATCCCTATAGAGAGGGGAGGGGCAAGGTGCGAGCTGTTGATGGCGGTGGAGGTGATGTTGGGGTCGTCATTGGCGGCGGTGACGACCATGTCGTGGCCGTGTCTCCGTCGTCGTCCTCCACTGCTCACATCCCTATCGAGAGGGGAGGAGCAAGGTGGGGTCGTCATCGTCATCGTTCACTTTCCACTATACGTCGTCGTTCGTCGTCGCGTGTGCTGGTGAGTAAAGGTATAGGTCGACCCTCACCAGCCTGTACTGTCAAATATATGTATCAACCATGGGTAGTTGCCAGTTTTAAGTGATGCATCCACAGCGGTAACTACCCAACTCCCTAATTGTATGTATCAAGCCATCCGACTGGCCGTCTGTGACTATATGTGACTATAGTCATGTGTCTGTTATTGATGGCATCAAAACTGATGCACATGACTTTTTGCTTGCCTCTATTTACATATTTGGGCTCCACTCATATTTTTATATGGCCTCAAATACAAACAAATAATAAATAATGATGTCAGCAGGCAGGGGCAGGCATGATACAAAACAAACAAGCCTTTTGTGTGATGTTATATTCAAACAACCCAATAAGGCAAGAGGACTTTGGACTTTGAGATTTTGAGATAAAGTCCCCTTGGTGCATGATAGATGGGGCCAATATATGACCAAATAAGATCAAATCTATTTTTAGATTTGATATATTTATAAACTTGGTCTATTTTTAGAATACTTTACAAATTTGCCAAATAAGATTGTTTTATTTTTAGAATAGAGTCTAAATTTAGAACATAAATCTATTTTTAAAATATCTGACAAATGTGATGGATCAAACAGGTCTATTTTTAGAATACTGTAATAAAAATAGGTTTGGTGGCTGTGCATCACATGACATATCACATGACATATAGATCACATGCATATCACATGCTTTTCACATGACTTCACCTCCATAGTCACTGTCAGTCACTCTGATACATGATATTGGGGAGTTGGGTAACTACCGCTGTGGATGCATCACCTAAAACTGGCAACTACCCAAGATGTATGCATATATCTGACAGTATTAGGTGCCCTCACACCTTACCAGGCACTGCCCACATCCCTGCAGTGAGGGGAGGGGCTAAGTACAAAGTGCCGGCGTGGTGATGGGCGCTGATAAGGAAGAAATGAACGCGCGTTGGTTCATTTCTGTCCAAATCCGGCTGTTCCCACGCCGGTCTGGTTCATAACCGGTTCGAGCACATTGTCGAACACGACAATGGCAGAGGCATAGGGACTTTATGGGGCATTAAAAACTTATAGAGAAACATTTAAAAAGTTTAAGATGTATATAAGAAGAAGAAAATCAAATAAACTTACATTTTCTCCATCAACACATTCAACTTTAGTATGTACAGTTCATAAACGGATGACATTGGTATTTGCTGTCAGATACAGACATTCATGATATTATTGACGAAAATAAAATATTAGTCATGAAAAATGGTAGAGAATTATAAGGTGGGAGTAGAATGAGTAGCTAGGTATTAGAGATAGACGACCAAAATTAAAGAGAAAGACGAGAACAAACAAAAATGAAGTCCTCCACTATCAACATCCACTGAGTATGGGCACTAGGGTTAATTTTAGCTCCAATCCCACCATAGAAAAGGCCGGCAACAACACTGTGAAGACCGTTGAGCCCAGGCCTGCGTAGGCACTCCCAATCACCATCCGTTTCTTCAAATAAAATCGAATTACTTTCATCGAGTCTCCACTCGGGTTGGAGGATAGCCCACCACTTTATCATTTGATCGCCGTATGCAGTAGAAGAAATGATGTTTATAGGAGATCGCCACACAGAAGATCGCGCGCGTTGAATCCAATCGCCCACGCAACTCGGTCGGTTAGTTTTCTTCAATCTTTTCGCCCCAGAATAGCCGTTGCGCTGTTCGAATGTCATCCACACTTCGATCAGACAGTGCTATCGAGGCCCTAATCCTTCAGGTGCCTGTATCATCTCCAATGCCTTCTTAAACCACTCTTCGGCTCTAGGATGGGGTTGCAGGGGACCAGTAGTACCATCGACCACCGTACTTGATGACGAAACACTCGTATCAGAGGAGGAGGATGAAATGCCAGAAGTACTTCTAGTAGAAGTACGGCCATGCAGACGCTTTCGTTCAGGTAAGGGTGACCATTGTGAATCCAATCGCTTTCTTCTTTTCTGGCCGTTGCAGACCACCTCGGTATCTTGAGATACCGATACTTGCTCCAAATCTGATAGAGTAAGTGGTGCTGAGAAGGCGAGCGAGAGAAAAGGAGCAGGAGGCGGCAGAGGAGACGGCAGAGGAGATGGCGGCTGTGGACTAGCAGGGGATGGCAGAGGAGATGGCGGTTGTGAACGAGCAGGGGATGGCAAAGGAGATGGCGGTTGTGAACGAGCAGGGGATGGCAGAGGAGATGGCGGTTGTGAACGAGCAGGAGGTGGCAGAGGAGATGGCGGCTGCGAACGAGCAGGAGATGGCAAAAGAGATGGCGGCCGTGAACGAGCAGAAGATGGCGGAGGAGATGGCAGCCGTGAATGAGCAGGAGATGGCGGAGGAGAAGGTGCCTGTGAGCGAGCAGGAGATGGCGGAGGAGATGGCGCCTGTGAGCGAGCAGGATATGGTGGACAAGATGGAGGCTGTAAAAGAGCAGGAGACGGTGCACGGGATGGCGGCTGTAAACAAGTAGAAGATGGCGGCTGTGAACAAGCAGGAGACGGTGCAGGAGACGGTGGTTGTGAATGAGCAGGAGGCAACGGTTGTGGACAAGCAGGAGGCGGTGGTTGTGAATGAGCATGAGACGGCGGCTGTGAGAGAACAGGAGACGATGGCCCAGGTGAACGAGCGGGAGACGGTGCCTGTGAATGAGAAGCAGGTGATGCAGGATACGGCTGGGAGGGAGAGGGAATCATTGCGGTCTGCTCAAGAGCATCGACCGTTGCCCCAGCTTGCTCGAGGTCGTTGGCATCCAGAGTTGGGAAACCGTCTTCTGGATTTAAGGCACGCGCTTGACACTCGCTGGGAGCTTTTAGAGAAAGTCAATAAATATGAATTTGAGTGACGAGAGACAAGAACGACTCACAAAAACATCTCCTCAGGTACTGCCCGTATATTGGTACAATAATCTTCTTGTACCGCAGACGTTCTGCCCGACCAAAATTCATCTTTACATCGCCGGTGGTTGTACCAGAATGGATACTATAAGTGAATGTTAATTGATATAGAAGATGAGTAAAAAATAAAATGCATACCTGACCACGTTCAGACGCCCTCCATCTGCTGGCTCTGGACCTCCAGTTATAAGGGTAGCGTGCCACCCTGTCGCCTCGCATAAATGATCCAATATGGGCTGCACGAACTGCACAAGTCCTTGTATACATCTACAAGGGGAGACGAATCAGTAAAATTTCGAGACTATAGAAACCTACGAAACTCACCTTTGACGATCGACGGGTGCATTTGAAATTGGAGCTTTCAACTCCTTTTCCCAATTTGCAAATGCTACGGCATGCTCCTCTGCAGCCTGAAGATCCCAGCTATCCTGCTCCACGCACAAGAGAAGCTTGAACATGTCTCTTGCGATCCTTTCTCGACGAACAGCGAATGCATGGCGAGGCAAGTTATCAGCGATCACTTGCCTCTTCAACTCTTCTTCGATTTCCGCTCGATGGTTGACGCGCCAAAGATTAACAGGAGACCTGTGATGTGGACGGGCGGTCGGTTGTCCAGTAAGCTTGCAGAGTAGCATTCGATAGGGATTTGAAGCGCCAGATTCTTTAGGATCAAGGTCATGATCCTTCATGAACTGGTAAGCCAGCCATCGCTTAATTTGCTACATGAGGAAATCAGCTACGTCATCGTTGTCATCGGTCACAGTCACAAAAACATACCGCTTTCCTGAATTCAACAAGTCTCTTCCGTTCATGGCGCTTCGCTAGCTCGTCTTGGAATTGGTCTGCTGTCATCGATCCCTCATCAACTGAACCTAGCTCAACGTCTGGAGCATTTTCATCAACAGCGTTCAAGTGCTCTTGGGAAGGCTCTTCGTCGTGAGGCAATTCAATCGGGTACCGCTTGAAATATCGATGTTGAATAGTGGCGAGGGCATCTGCCGCGTAACCACCTTGTACTCCAGCTGCGTACGCCTCCTTCTCAGAGAGAAGGAACTCCTTCCGTGACCCTTTGAACGATCCTGGGTTAACCATTCTACGGGTTATCAGGTAAGTCATCGTTCTCAAGCCCGTTCAAGGGAAATACTTACATGAACTTGCTAATTCTTGTCAACAGAAATTGAAGGAATGTGCGCGTAAAGAATATGAGGTCAGGGTGCGTCTATTATCTTCCAAAATTTTTTGATTTAATCACGTATTTATTATCTAGATCTCCAAAGAAATGGCGACGGCTCACAAAATCGACCCACCACCTAACGAAATCGGCCCACCACATTTTCGGAACTCTTCCTCGTTGCGTACAGGGTTCTCCCAAAAGAACGTCTTCGAATACCCTATGCCGCAAATGGAAAATGAAGGGTACATACATGGTGAGTTCTCCGTTTCATACTTGTTAACTGAATCACATAAAAAGTGTTCATCCAGACCTCCAATTTATCAACTACCATCATGCAACTCCCCAAACAAACCAATGCTCAGAAATCCTCTACGATCCCACGCACCAATCCCAATACCACATCGAACATGGTCGGATCCGTGCCTACCGTCGGCCAACTCAACAACGGCCCTGCAGGAAATAATCTTGCACCAGGTATATTCCACATTTATCGACTGTCCTTTTTTCTTTTTCTTTCTGATTTATGATTCGCTAGCGGCTGCACCTCCAAATCCTTCGATCATCCGTACGTTACCCTTAATTAAAATGTATATCTCAGCTAACTCATTTCTCTTAGAACCTAATGTTGCCATGCAGCACGGGGCTTCCTACAACGCTAACCATTCGGCGATTCGAGCACCCAACCCCTCTAATCTCATCCAACCACCCGCTGCTCCTTTTGGTCCTAGCTATTACGTCGTTACGTCGGGCCAAGAGGTCGGAATATTTGAGACATGGCGAGTAAATTTTCTCTAATTTCTAGCGTCAATAGTCTAATCTAAAAGGATCATGTATAGGAGGATTGCTCACCTTCCTTTGGCCAATTTCAGGCTGCTCGCCTTCGCTAGCTTCTATACCTGGGATGAAGCAATCATGCATTACACCCAAGAGTTCAACAATGGCAACATCAGAATTGTTCGCAACAGTTTTTCTATGTCACTCTCACCATCACAAGTACCACAGATGGGTTTGACCCAATCGGCAGATCCTGGACGTGCCGTACCATCTTCGGTTTCTCGGGGAGGACCCACAGTACCAAATAGTAACCATGCTTCTGGCGCAATCACGGCGACCTCATCCACATCTGCAGATCCTGCAGGATCTGTTGATGATCTGATTTACGTTGCATCCACTGCACCTACCCCCGTGCGTCTTGGTACTCAAGCGCAGCCTATCCACATTCATTCCAGGGATAATACACCAATCTTAAGCGTGCGTGGCGGAGCACAACATCAGGCCACAAATTCTCAAGTATCAGGCGAGAATTTGGGCACAGTTCTCGTACCAGATACTCCTATCCTGGTCACTCGTAGGCAAAATCCTCGAGTCGTTGTTATTGATGACTCTGATGATGAACGTCTCGCTCATCTTCCATCTTATCGAGATGCAATTCCTCCATTTCGTACCTGTTCACCACCTCGTCTGCCACCTCGTCCACTTGGTTCACCATCTCGGATTTGTTCGCCACCACCGTCTCCCCTTAGCCGCCGTGCCAGCACACGCAGCATACGTGGGACCCGCAGCAGCCTTCAACTGTATTTCGGGCTACGAAAGAAAATCCCGAATCCCAACTCTAACTCAGGGTCTCGGGAAATTTTGAACACTACCGAAGCTGCAAACTCTGCAACTAGCTCAGGGTCTGCAGCCGATCAGAGCAGAATTTTGACTGCGCTTGATGCCGCTCCACCCCTTTCAGCCCCAAGCAGGGATCATTTGGCACCTACAGCCTTGTCCACGCTTCAGCCCCGTCCTTTTCCTATGAGCCCAGCCCCTACTACATCATCCACGCTTGTTTCGCCTGCATCTTCTATTCGCGACCAATCCAGTGGCCCTGCAGCCACTAGTACCCCACGAGTTCATCCTTTTCCTATCAGCCCACGTACACCAATTACACCTACGTCTGGGCAGCGCCGTTTCCACCCTCTTTTCCCTGAAAGCTCACCTGAATTATCCGTTGACCGTCAACTCCATATGCAAGCCAGCTACCTTCATTTCCTTGCTATACAAGCTTGTTTTGCTGAGGACAAAGAAAAGCAAGAAGCTATGGAAGTTGACGAAGCTCTTAGCCCAACCCCTTCTCCATCAACAAGTCAAATTGCCGGTTCCTCTGCCAGGGTGACCTTCTGTCAGGGCAACACTAAGATCAGTGTGACAAGGCCACCAACAAAGACAAAGCAAGAGAGAGAGAAAGAGAGAGAGAGAGAGAGAGAGATGAAGAGAGAGAGAGACACTCAATGGTTCTAAGAGATCACACCAATGATAGTGGATATCCTAAGAGATTGAAGCTGGGGCTACAGCTACCTACATGTCCAGTATATATACCCTACAGCTATTCTAGAATATTCCTCCATGACATCATAGAAAGGAATGATGAGTAAGGCAATAACATCATAAAGAAAGTAAAAGAATAATGTGGAATGATGTAGAATGAATGAGGCTATGCTCATGGGAAATTAAAGTGATAAGTATCTAATCAAATGATAATCAAGAGATAATCAAAGATATGAAGCAGATAAGATATCTACACATTTACAAAAGGGAAAAATGCGAAATAAATAAAGAAAAATAGAGGAAACCCTGACATCACCTCCTCTCTAAGGCACATTTCCCACAATGTGCACATGTATGACTGAGTTTGGAGGGTTTCAGAGGAGGTGGAGGTTCAGTAAAATTAATTAAGGGAGAAAATGAAAGTCTATCAAAAGTGAGGGCTGAAATTTTTCTGGGAGCAGCTGGGTGTTTTGCATGGAATTCCTTGATTGATTTAGCTGCCTTCTTCAAATTTTCTGCCGGTTCCCAAGTACTTTCTTCATTTGGGTAGTTTTTCCATTTAACCAAGTACTGCAGCTTATTTCTGAATAATCTGCTGTCCTTGATGTACTCAACTTCCCATTCAGGGTTTTCTCCTTTGATAACTGGTGGAGGTCTGGAAGGAGGCTTTCTACCAACTGGATCAGGATGATAGGGCATGAGCTTGACCACATTGAATACAGGATGGATCTTCATGGTAGGAGGCAATTTCAATTCATAGGCATTTGGACCAACAACTTTGGTGATCTTGTATGGTCCATATCTTTTGTCCTCCAATTTCTTGGAAGGCCTATCAGTTTTTAAGTCTTTGCCATCTAGCCAAACCATGTCCCCAACCTTATACTCAGTAGGTGTACCTCTGTGTCTATCATAGAACTTGGCCATGTCATCAGCAGCCTTTTTGAGTGCAGACTCTGCTTCTTTTCTGGCCTCTTCCATGTTTTTCACAAAGGTATCTACAGTGTCCATCTTGCTGTCTCTAAGAGGTTCTGTGCCCATCCTGGGATGTCTACCATTATTGAGCATGAAGGGTGTTTGCCTAGTAGATGCTTGAACTCTGTTGTTATAGGAGAATTCAGCTAAGGACAACCATTCTACCCAATCATCTTGTCTGTGGTTTATAAAGAGCCTGAGGTATTGTTCTACTTCTTGATTTACCCTCTCAGTTTGACCATCTGTCTGGGGGTGATAGGCTGTAGATGAGGCAGTCTGAATACCTAGTAAGGAGTTGAGCTCTTTTATAAACTTGGAGACAAACTGGGGACCTCTATCACAGATTATTTTGATAGGTAGACCATGCAATTTCCAAACATAGTCCCTGTAGAGCTTAGCAGTACCTTCAGATGTGACCTCATCTGTGGTAGGTATGATGTGGATCATCTTGCTAAGCCTATCTACAACTATCATGATAGCATTGTACCCTTGACACTCAGGTAATCCAGTGATAAAGTCCACAGTAATGGTTTGCCAGACATCAGAAGGAATTTTAGTAGGAGTCAGGAAGCCAACAGGCTTAGCTGGAAATGTCTTTGTCCTGTTACATCTATCACAGCTTCTAGTGTAGGCTGCAATATAGTGAGACATTCCTGGCCACCAATAATTTCTAGAGACAAGCTCTATTGTCTTCCATTTTCCTGGATGTCCAGCAATGTAGGCATCATGATGTAGTTCCACAATTTTCCTTCTAAGATCTTTGTCCTTGGGAACATACACTTTTCCTCTGTAGAGAATAAGTCTTTGCTCTTCTGCCCATTCCTGTCCTTCTATCTTCTTGGTTGAGGATCCCTTCAATTCCTGTACTGCCTTCACAACCTTTTCATCCATGTCCTTTGCTTCTCTGATTTTCTTAAGAAGATCAGTCTCAGGACCAGACAAAATGGTGTGCCCCTGTTTGAGAGCTTGGATTTTGAAGTAGGAAGGTTTGAGAAGAACTACATTTTCATTATCATTCTCCCCCTTCTTATGATCTGATCTCCTAGACAGAGCATCTGGCTTCAATGACTTTTTACCAGGCCTATGATGAAGAGAGAAGTCAAATCTGGACAAAAAGAGTGACCATCTGGCTTGCCTTCTGCTTAGCTTCTGGGCAGTCATAAAGTACTCTAGATTTTTGTGATCTGTCCAAATCTCAAAGGTATGTTGAGTCCCTTCAAGATAATGTCTCCATTCATCTAGTGCCCTGATAATAGCCAGCATTTCCTTGTCATGGATCTCATAGTTCCTTTCTACTTCAGAGAGGCTCTTAGACATAAAAGCAACAGGATGCCATTTCCCATCTGATCCTTCCTGAGATAAGACAGCCCCAGTAGCATAATCTGAGCTATCTGCTTCAACTTTATAAGGCTTATTATCATCAGGGAAAATCAAAACAGGAGAGGATGTGACCTTAAGTTTCAACTGGTCAAAAGCTTCCTGGTGTCTAAGTCCCCATCTCCAAACTGTTCCCTTCTTTGTCAATTCATGAAGTGGTGATCCAGGCCCTTGTGTCTTGGTTGAGTTGCCTACAGAGTTGTGTGAGGCACATACATGTTCTGGAACTTCTAAGTCAGATTCACCGACACCCGGAATAAAATTCAGGGAGAATACTTCATGTTTCGCTTTCCCATGCATCGGTTCATGCAGTTTGGGTATGGCTGGAATAAGCTTTGTTGCTTCATTCAGTTTAATTTCTTCCGGCCAGTGGTCTTCATTCCTTTTGTGCAAATTGACGAACCATTGGCAAGCTATATCGTAGCTTATCAAGACTGTAGGTAAATTGAAGTTATTGATGGCCGACCCAAAAATAAAATCCATATTCGCATATCTGTCAAAACGGCTGTAAGTACGCAAGACGCCGGCAGTGGATTGGTAATGGACAAACCTTTCTCCTTTCTGGAGATTTCCAATTCCTGATGGAAAAATCATCTCGGATCTGCCACAGAAAACTCTGCCCACACTTGTGTGCCTGAGTCCTCTGGAAAATCGAGTTGAGGCTTTTTCCAAAGCTTGTAGCCCTATGCAGGTGCTGATCTAATGAAGGGTCAGACTCTAGACAAAATAGCAGTGAAATGTTGTATCATAATTACTCATGTCCTCGTCGTTTGCTCTGCTCACAATATAAGATTCGAACGGTTGGCGAGGTGTGAAGAATGCCCATCGGATGCCCAGACCAGAGTCCTGAGAATAATTTGACACCAATTGATTTTTGAGTCTGAAGTTCACGTCCATACATACGAAGAGCATGTAAAGAAACCTGATAATTAGGAGAATAAATTAATAAAATGGATGTATGAGCACACAATCGAACTCACATCGTTTCAGGAGGCGAATCTCTCCATCCTTCAGGTAAGTTTACATTATCTCGCAGACAGGAAGGACATTGGATGGCAAGTTCACCGGCACGAGTTCCAGATACCCCCGAAATATCGTGAGCACGACCACCCTATTTCAACATCTTAATATGTCTCCATTGGAGGATGATGCGCATTAATGGGCGGTAGCATTGCTTAGGGACCGATAATCTGGTATTGACAGTGAGCTTCTCGATTCAGCCAGTGCTGTCAAATTTATGTATGAGTGATGCATAGTTGCCCCACATAAAGTATGCATCCACAGGGGTAACTGCCCAACTGCCCAAAGTGATGCATCAAGCCTTCTGGCTGGCCTATTGTGACCATTTGTGACTATAGTCATGTGTCTGTTATTGATGGCATCAAAATCCTTGCACATGACTTTTTGCTTGCCTCTATTTACATGTTTGGGCTCTGTTCACATGTTTATATGGCCTCAAATACAAACAAATAGTAAATAATAATGTTAGCAGGCAGGGGCAGGCCTGCTACAAAACAATCAAAGCCTTTAAGTGATATTACATTCAAACAACCCAATAAGGCAAGAGGACTTTGGACTTTGAGATTTTGCGATAGAGTCCTCTTGATGCATGATAGACGGGACTAACACATGACCAAATAAGATCAAATCTATTTTTAGAACCGATCTATTTTTAGTTTGTGTCTATCTTTAGAACAATTCACGAATTTGCCAAATATAATAAAGTTATTTTTAGAACAGATCTATTTTTAGAACTCATTACATATTTACATAGTTTATGAAAATCTATTTTAAAACATTTCAATAAAAATAACTTTGGTGGCTGTGCACTAAATCACATGACTATACTGTGGCTATGCATCAAATCACATGACTTTCACATGATTACACCCCTCTAGTCACTGTTGGTCACCCTGATGCATCACTTTGGGCAGTTGGGCAGTTGCCCCTGTGGATGCATACTTTATGTGGGGCAACTTAGGTTGGGTCATGCATACATCTACCAGTAACAGGTGCTCGATTGCGCAATAAAAGTCATAAGTTGATGCTTTCGTTGTGAGCGCCATCTTGTGAAGAAGATCTAGTAATGAGAATGTGGCGCATGTCTTAACCGAGAGCTGTGATGCCGGATATAATCCACGACAGAGTAACTGGATGTGTGGTGGAATAGCACAGTCGCAACCGCAGTACTGAAACGCGACGGCATGGATGCCGTTTGTGTGGAGAACCAGCAGTGCTTGATGGCACGGGATTGGATTGGTGCAATATAGACTGCCGTGGTTCAGTTGAATTGCAAGACCCATATCTTTGAGTGAAATGGGAACAAATTTAGTCCCAGTCCAACTCTAAGGGAGATCAATGAGTTACCAAATATCATGACTGTGCAATGTTCTCACCGATATCAAATGTAAGGGATGTGTACGATGACGTTTCAAGCAACATGGAGCGCATACCAAATCGGGAACCAAGCAGTCTTGACAACAAAATTGAGGTGTGCCTGGTTCTTCAACTTTACGAGAAATACAATCTGGGCAGGTAGTTGCTGTTCTAAAGTCGCCTCGACCAGCCCATTGTATGATTTCATCCAGGTACAGCTGACGGTGATTCTCCTTCCAAACGACGTGAGGTCTTTTCTGTGAAGTTATCAGTTATCTTATCTTATCGTTGAACCTGTATTAATCTATTCATAGATTCCTATCTCACCGAAATGCAACTCCGCTTATATTTCTTTCTTGATGGCAGCTCTTCGATCTGGACCACACCAGGATCAAAAATAGAACCTTCCACTACATCGTTATATTGATTATCGCTTGGATCCAGCGATAATTCAGGATCATCAAGTGGTTCCCAGGTGTTAGTGTCCATCCAAGATGGATCATACGCCGTCCGCTCTGATGGTGCCGTTAAGTGAGTGCGAGCTTGGCCAACTCGAAGACGCTGTCCCTCACGAACATGTATATGTTGTCGGTCGCCAGGCAGAGGAACAATTATTGTGATAGGTCATACCTTCATCACGGTTTCTTTTCTGTGAGCGCCGTAGGGTAGATATAGATATAGATTTAAGTTGAGAGAATTTGAAATGTTGGGAGAGTTAGATAACAGGTAGAATGGGTCCTGTAGAAGGTTCATTCAAGATAAATCGTCCTTTTATGTGGAAATTCAGTGATATAGGTGTACATGTAATTTATTAGTGTGTGATCCATACATATTTAATGTGACTAAGTGCTTGAGAGAATGATAATAACGAGGGGTGGATAAAGAATAGAGCGTAGGGAAGTAATTTACAATGAGGCCAGTCCAAAATAGCATGCGAGGTGATTTTGTAGGGTTTTAACTGTTCGAAACTCAAATAACAAGCTGTTGCTTGCCTGAAGCAAGGGTATTGCGCTCTCAATATAGAGCTAATTTACAACAGATCACAAGGTACATAATTTAAAGCGAGAATATACACGAGTTACTTTCCAATGCATGTTTTTCATATTCATGTACTGAACCGCAACTCACTCAAGCCAACGTTGGCTTCCATTCACGCATTGCTAGTTCAGATTTACTCTCAAGGTACAGATTGACTTGAATATATAAAATTTTTACGATAACATGCTATTAACTATAGTACATCTACACCATTTAGATGAAAACAGATGAGCAGAGAGCTTTGCACTCGCAGAGTGTCTTTCTTTGAAAGAGGGAGAGTTGCAGGATAGGTGTAAAAATAGATTTGACATACCAAACGGAGCTGTGTGCGTACTCGGTTGCGTTATAATGGACTTGGCAAAACTCTCAGAAATTCGGACCGCGCTTATAAATAAGCGACGCCAGTTGCCTTTAGTTTCTCTGGTTTTCTCCAAACAATCAACACATGGGTCAAGAAGCACCACCTAAAGTCTCAAAAGCGGAGCGTGGAAAGGAATACCGCAAGAAATACTACAAGTAGTAAGTTCTGAGGAGTTGACTTATTGACGTTGTCTGCTTACCTTTCACTATAGCAATATTTTCGAAGAGCGGCAGAAGAACAGAGATAGGGCTCGTAGGTCCGTAATCAATGCCTTTGTTTGGTTACTATTACTATTTTCTCACTAATGTGCAGAAAGCACGGCGAAATCTCCGAGGAAGAGAAGAACAGACTCAAAGAAATGCATCGGGTGTACAGGCTAGGTACAGACAGAACAAGCGAGAGCTATTAAATGTCAGAAATTCTATGTACCGGTATGTTCAAAATTCCGCGGTTTCAATTCAATTTCTAACACCATATCATGAACCCCTGTTAGTGCACATAAAAAACAACAAGCACAAATTCTCCAAGATGAGGCAGAGTTCCAAGAATTATGGGCACGAGCTCTCATGTCCGATTGATTGAATAGCCAGGGTCTCTCAATATTATACACTAGTTTGTGCCAACTGGTCTCATTTAATATGGATATAGTATGATATGTACGTACATGTCAATTTACCGAGAATGTACATACACCAAAACTATATTAAGATATGTCCAAGGGGGAGAGAAGAAAACATGTACGAAGAAGCAAGTTGAATCGACCCCCGAGTCTCCAATCACAATTACCAGGGGTGTGCATGACGAATATGGACAGGGGTACCAGGGTGGTCGAGATCATCTGGATTCTGGAGCATGAAAGTCAATTGTTCATTGGCTATGTTGTCTATGTCGTAGTTCTCAGGAAAATGAGAGTCATAGTCGGTGCTAGAGTTGGAATCCGAAGAAGAAATAGATGTTACGGTAGAGCAGGAGGCAGTGACAGTGGAGGTCGCTTGTTCGGGACTTCCATCCGTTTCGGAGTCCATAATGACAATAACTTTGAGCTTGTGCACCCGACGATGTTTGGGGGTAACGGGAGGCGTCGGTGGAGGTGTAGATGGCAGATCAAGCTCCTCAAGGACGGAGCTGCTGCCTATGGGTAGCTGCACATCTGGTACACGATCGTTGCTCCTGATAGTATTGTCTTGGTGGGATAGCTCGTGGTCTTCGAAAGAATAAGGTGGTGGAAGGTCCGAGTCGTCTGGCGTTCCTAAAAATGAAAGAGGCGAGCGCGTTTCGAAGGCACTGGGTATGTTGCTGAAATTGTGAGTGCTTCTAGAAGGCGTGGACGAAGTAGTATATGACGGTGATCGGGGGGTTGATAGAAAACAGATGGAGAGGCAAATGGAAAAGGTGGAGTCGGTGGACGACGGATCCTACCAGCTCGAGCTCTCCTAGACAATTGGGGTTCCCCTGGGTTGACCACATTAGCTTTGAAGCAGGTGGCATAGTACTCAACCGCCTGGGCCCACGTTGTCTTGGAGAGGTAGCTTGCTCCACTAACACCTTCCAATGACGCCTGTGCTAGGGCCCTTTTGTGTTAAAGTCAGATTTGGATCGCCAATACCTTACATGAAAAACTTACCAATCAGTAAATATACCTACTTCCACTCCCTTGGTAACAATATGGTACCGGTTAGATGGAGTGGCGGCCATGTAAACGAGATGCTCCAGGGGGATCGCAGCAGTACTAGATACGTTGGGGTTTGCATGAGACAAAGTACCCCTCCAAGTCTCATGAGAAGAGACATTGTTCGTTCCGGTTGAAACTGTTGACCAAGATATTAGCACCGGGGCATATCTCTAAGAGTAGATGGCAGATTTACTTACAAGGTACGGGCCTGCTGGCAGGGTTAATCGTTCTGCGCATGAGTAAGTTCTAAGGAAGGGAGTCCCAACGTGAAACAGGTCGAGTGCCCTTCTTTAAACATAACGCCGTTCGAAATTTCTCACCGACTATGTATTGGAAAAAATGTTCCAAGCCATGAGTATGTTGTAAGTAAACTCGGCCACCAATCACATAGCTTTTATGACATCGAAGTCGCTTGTTTACGCTCGTGCTAGCAATTTAATTCTAGTAAAATATCGCCGTTGAATTTGACTTGAATTTGGAAAAAGAAAAATGGATCAGAGATCCAACAGAGATCTCACCTGGTTTGACCATGCATATATCATTGGAGGTAGTCCTACGTCCATATAACAGACCTGTTAAATGTGAGTTCCAGCAATTTCACATCAGAGAAAATACCTACCAGTGTGTGTGTTCCATATCGACTGAATTATGGTGCATCAAGGTGCTTTCACTGGCTTGCACAAGCAGTTTCTCATCAATGAGAAGCCGCTCTATGCTGCTTCCATCAAAAATGGAACTACCGCTGACACGTTGGCCGACATTCAAAGACACTTCTTTAAACGGTACCCCGTGGATTTGCATCACGAGGTTGAACCGACCCCCGAGCATTTAGCTAGCGTTGACGATGATGCTGCCGATCCCGAACAGGAAGAATTGAGCTCCATGGGACTCAGTGAGGAAGAGTACGTTAAAGAGAAGGAACGACACGAGGAAAGGCAGAAGATGGTGACTTTTCAAAAAGCTGTGAGTTCATCCAAATTGAGCATTTATTCCGATATAGCACTTACATCTATATATAGCAAATCAAGCGATGGTTCACTTATCAGCACATCAAGGATGTCAACCAGGGCATCAAAGAAACTGACCCTGGGAATCCATACCACAGTCTTCGGCAGAAAATCACTGGACTAGACAATGTACGACCACGCCTCAAGACCGCTGCTAACGTATGGCGCAAAGTGAATCGAACTCTGGTCGATGACGAAGTCAGACGTCGCATGGGATTCGAGACCGTTACACCGAAATCGGCTGTCGCCTTCAGGGATCGCATCACTCGGGAGATGTTTGGAAATCTGCCAGAAGCCGAGAAGAATCTCTGGAAGGAGGCAGCAAAGGCAGAGCACGAGAAACAAATCAAGGAGTGGAAGGAGAGGAATGAGGGCGCTCTATCGACTGCCCCCGCTGATCGTCAAAAGTACGTACCTTTTCTTTCTTTCTTTTGGTTCCTTTCTAAGTCCTTGAAGATGCATCCAGGGTCTCGTGCAGTTTGCACAGCCCATTTTCGACTTGATTTGCAAAGCAACTGGATGGAAAGCCACACTACTTGTTGGCGGTCCTGAGCCTGCTCACGACGGGCAACTCAATATTATCAGGTATCATACATTTTTGTGGCATTTCTTTTCGATTGACGCTCACATATTTACTCAGTGTTCACTCAGGTACTACGTCTGGTGATGTGAAGATGACATTTGGCTGGGCTGCACATAATCAATACAAGAAGTACTTGGTACCCATTTTCGGGAGTTTTCTTCAAATGTGCTACAGTGAGTTCTTAATTATGTTCTAAGCCTATGTTACTTATTTTAAAATCTCACAGCGCCAGAGGAATGTCGAGCTCAGGCACTCTCTGGGGACGCAGCGTTCGAGTGCATGGCATCCATGGACCTCAAGGATGAAGGCGCTACCTTGGACTTTGTCAAACTACCAGGAACATCCACCTCAAACACTGATGCAACCAGCACATCCCTTCCTTCTGAAAATGTGACAAATCTCACGAATGAGTCTCATGTGAGCCCAGTCATTGACGCCAGCAGAGTCAACAATATTATTAGCCCACCCCATAGTCCTGAGCCCCAAAGTACTCGACCATCAACAGCATGTCAGGCACCCTCATCAACTGTATCGCACTCACCCTCGGTATCATTATCTCACGCATCCTCTACCCCTCAATCCCGCGCACCCTCAATTCCTCTGAGTCTATCTCGTGCACCATCGACTATTTGTTCACCATCTCTATCTCGTTCACCATCGGCAGGTCCCTCGCCACCAGTACCCAGTCATCCAGCATCTACAGACCCTGCAGTTGACTCTGTATCTCGCACTAGTACTCCATTACAAGACACCCCTGTATCCAAAAATACCCTGGTGGCCAATAGTTCTTCCTTGAAGAGGAAGTTCGATGACAACACTAACTCCGAAACGTCTGTTTCCAAGAAAAATGGATGTCTCCGCTCGGCGCTGTCAACTCCTTACGAGACGTGCGGTCGACATCCACCTTCGACTCCATCTGGCCTACCCACTCAATCTCCCATTTCAGCACCCACCCTTGGTGATCCCATAACCAACACAGAACTTCCTACCTGGCTTCAAAAAGCACAACGAATGTTTGATGATAAATCACTCGGTGATGGATGGGACGATTATTTTAGGACTTGGTTGGAATACGAGATAGCTAACATAGGGAGGGAGAACCCTGGAAAATTAGGATCCACCAGTCGCCCCACCGTTATCACCGATTGGATTAAGCGGGCCAGATCCCCTACCTATCGTCCGATAATCAAGGACTTGCCACGCTACAAGCGAGACTTCAAAACATGGTGGGAGTCTTTGCACAAAAACATCGACAACGACGACAACAGCTGAGTGTTGGACGTATCTGGTGTCAATCGACTGTTCAGCGTCACTGCCGCCCTCTTTTTCTGGGCCCACGAACTGCAGAGAAGGGGAAAACGGACTGATAAGAAGGGGTGGGTGGAAATGCTCAATAAATGTAAGGTCGCATTGAATTTCGTTTGATCCTAGTCAGTAAATACATATAATCATCACCTCATATTTCCATATTTTGGGCATCCCTTTGTTTAATACTCAATACACATTTTATTTGATGATCATAATATTATGTGCAGACTGAGTGACCAAAGATATACTACTGAATAAATAGTACTAACTTGGAAATACTCAGTATTGCAAGAAATAGTAAGTAAAGAAGTAAATACGACACCGAGGCGAGTGGGCGACACCAACAATCACCCAAGTCTTTGTAATCTAATCTTATCTATCGCAGTTTCAACCTATGTTTAAATTTGAATTTAATGGGAATTGCTAGCGGTCTAGACCCAGACTAAATTAATACATGGGATGTCTAATTTGATCATGCCGTTGACGCTTGGCACTCGCTAAACGAAATATAGGTGAGCGCCAGGTTATATTTTTAGATGGCCAGATATCTAATCTTATCTGAACGTGGCTAGAGACGCTCAGGATCAACGTTCCAAAATAAGCGTAGCGCTGGGAAAACAAAAATAGCCGTATCTAATCTAATCTGAATGTGCCTGGAGATGCTCGGAATTAATGTTCCAAAATAAGCGTAGCCCTGGGAAAACCAAAAATAGCCGAGCGCCCGCTGCTATAATTAAGTCTATTAATATTTGAAGGTTATCCAACTACATCCTCGCCAATCCATCCCTCCCCTCCTCCTAATACAGCCTTGTCTGTGAAAATCATGCATGAAAAGTGACTAGTTGCCTAAAGTACTTGATGCATCCAGGCTGGTAACTGCCTTGCAGCCTAAAATGGCTTACAGCCAGCATATGTGACCATAGTTATGTGACTGTGATTGATGGGATCAAAATCCATGCACATGACTTTTTGCTTGCCTCTATTTACATGTTTGGGCTCCACTAATATGTTTTTATGGCCTCAAATACAAATAAATAATAAATAATGATGTCAGCAGGCAGGGGCAGGCATGATACAAAACAAACAAGGCCTTTGAGTGACATCACATCTAAACAACCCAATAAGGCAAGAGGACTTTGGACTTTGAGATTTTGCGATAAAGGCCTTTCATGCATGATAGATGGGACCAAGACATGGCCAAATAAGATCAAATCTATTTTTAGAACAGATTTATTTTAGACAGGATCTATTTTTAGAACACTTTATATATTTAGTTAGTTCAAGCCTAAAAAGGTATAGCACACATTTTTTGATGATTTTAGAATTTATTTTTGGCTTGCTATAAATATTTCAATCTTTTATTTTGATTTGTATCCGGCTTTCTATGGATATTTTGCATTTTGTGGCTGAACTGTTGATGGTTATGTAATCAAAAATATTTAGCATGATCCCTGAATTTTTCTCTACGCAACCATATAAAAATGTCACATGACTTTGGCCTACTGTCACCCACAGTCACTCTTATAGGTGGTAGGCAGTTAGCAGCCTGGATGCATCATGTACTTTAGACAACTAGTCAAAACTCATGCATGACATTCATAGATACTAGTACCTAATAGGCGCGCAAAGGGGGCCAAAAATTATCTAAAATATATTTAAACCCATTCCCCAAGTTTCCCGCGCTCAATCCAACCAGAACCCATCAAAATAGACATTGTGCCATCCAAGTAGGCCATTTTGTCCGTTGGGCGGCGTGTTTGGTCATGTTTACCAGCGCCCTGCCCTCCTACAATGTCCTTATCACTTGTCCCGCCCCCCTGGACCACCCCTAGGGCTCAGAAACACCCATGCCCGCTACCCAAAGGCATATCCCGCCTGTATAAGGCATCCCCGGCACAAAAAAGCCTATAATAAGAGGGCTTTCCCTTTTGGGAAGGTAGGCAACTGCCAGTATGCATTTATGAGCCAGTTAGGCAACTGCCTGTATATTATTAACATATACATGTGAGTAAGATGATATGTGAGTAGCTAAAAAGAAAGATATGAATGTGAGTAGAGTGATGAGACTATAACAGAAATGAAAAGAAAATAGATCAAAATCTGGATGATAAAACTTATCGTAGCTTTATCACTCTTGACCCTACGTGCCTTAACCTAGTGATACTCTGTCAGGGTTTCCCCTATTTTCGCTTATTTTCCTATATTTATTTCGCATTTTTCCCTTTCTCAGTTATGTAGATATCTTATCTCTTTTACATCTTTGATTATCTCCTTGATTATCTCTTTGATTATCACTCAGATCTTTGATTAGATACTTATCATCTTTATTTCCCATGAGCACTGCCTCAATCACTCCACATCATTCTTCCCCTTGTTTCATGATGACATTGTCTTATTCATCATTCCTTTATGATGTCATTATCTTACTCATCCTTTTGTTTCATGATGTAATGTAGGAATATTCTAGAACACCTGTAGAGTATAAATACTGTACCTGTAGGTAGCTGTAGCCCCAGCTTCAATCTCTTAGGATATCCACTATCATTGGTGTGATCTCTTAGAACCATTGAGTGTCTCTTTCTCTCTTCATCTCTCTCTCTCTCTCTCTCTCTCTCTCTCTCTACCTCTTGCTTTGTCTTTGTTGGTGGCCTTGTCACACTGATCTTAGTGTTGCCCTGACATACTCGAAGTATCTTTGTTATAATCAGAATCTGGATGATAAGGCTTATCGATGCTTATCACTTCTGAGTTATCGTTGATTGTTGACTATCAATCTTCTTTGCAAATCAGAATCTGGATGACAAGAATGCTTATCACTTCTGAGATGCAGTAATTGTTAAATGTACTTCTTCTTGGCAGAAATTCAGAATCTGGATGACAAGAATGCTTGTCACTTCTGGGGTATAGTAGACGTTGTAGGTATCTCTTCTTGGCAGAAAGTAGCTCGTGGCAGAAAGTAACTCGTGGCAGAAGGTAACTCTTGGCAGAAGGTAGCTCGTGGGAGAAATGAGAATCAGAATCTGGATGTTAAGGCTTATCGATGCTTAACACTTCTGAATTACTTAGGGAATAATCATCAGGAAAAAGTCTCTAGCCCTAAGTTGACTTAAGAGAAATATTATAATTTTAGTTATCTTAAATGACTCTCAGGGCATCCCAGGGCATCCCAGGGCATTCTAGGAGACCGGTAGGGTAATTTTAGATTCTTTACATAATTTGATACCTAATTAGGCTAATTTATGTTACCTCTTGGGTTATTTATATTTCTTTATTTGTTTTAGTTCTCGATAATGTCATTTATGGGAAACTTTAGTGTCATTTATGATATGTATTATTATTCAAGCAAACTTAGTCTAACTAATACAAAGTCATATATGAATAACTACTATGCCAATTATTAAGAAGAAATTGAGAGCAATTATCAAGAACATTTTGAGACGTAAGAGTCTGTTTCCAGTTTGCAGAGGCACCATTACCACCAGCGTCAAATTTTGGTATAAGCATACAGCTTTGTCTAATGTCTGTGAGAGGAATGATAGCATATGATGGTGTTGTCGTCTTTTTAACATGGAACATGCCACTTGATTCATCAGGACCTGTGGAGCGAAAAGGCTTAAACCATTCAATATAAGCAAAGGGATATGTGGGCCAGCTTTTGGGAGCCTCAATTGGACCTAAGCCAATATCGATCTTTTTGGGTATAGAAAATATTAGTCTGACTTGACCAATTCGGGTTCCTAGTAATATGAAAATTAGATCAGAGGGTTATACATGGAGTAAATGACTACTAGTAATAGCTTTACCTGCAATCATTGTCGTTTCTGCTTTTTCATCAACAACAACAACAACGGTATCCATTTGTCCATAAGGGTTCAATTTTGAGCATGGTGTAGCCTTTACGGTATCATCAACTTCCATTTCAGGATCATCATCATCTTGGACGCTATGAGGATGAAATTTGAATTGTGTATACACATCAATTCGATCAAATGGAAGGTTATAAAGATATGATACAGCATTTGATGTTCTGGATCCCGTTGGAAGAAATTTATTAAGAAACTCTTTGAGATGATTTTGGAATAGAGGGGCTTTGTGCGTTAGTTCAACAGTAGAAAGAAGTCGGTTAGGAAAAGGAGGATATTTAGCCAGTTTGATTATTGGTTTTTTCTTCAAAAGAGTCGGTAGCTTTGCAAGTTTTGGGGTATCCTTCCAGTCAAGATAATTGTTGAATTGACAGACTTTTTCTTGTCTAGAAAGCCAAGTTGTCATTTGAGGAAAAATATCTCTTTTATTTGACGCTCTGAAGCCTTGCTTTGCAAAATCTATATGAAAGCGTTCAAAGGCCTCCGTATTATAGTTGTCTGTAGTGCCAAAAAGCTTGATGGCTTCAAGATAGTGAAGAAGGGAGTGGAATTTGGGGATATTCATATCTGTTCGTATGTCCATATCAATGAAAAACCCCTTATATTTTTGAAAATCATTAAGAGCATCTTCCAAATAGCCTAGAGTTGCGGTGTTGTGATATTTATATTGCGCCAAATAAATGAAGTCCAGAAGAGCTTTGATTGCTTTGATGCCTTTTTCGCCATTTTTCCAACTAAACAGCCAAGTAGTACTTTGGCCATATGTTTTCGCTCAGGCCCAGAGATTTGGCTCATAGCTGACCAGCCATTGTTGAAATGACGAACACCAAAGGCAGGGGGCAGACACCTCAAGCGAGCATCGAGCTCCTCTGGTGTAATCAAAATTTGACACCAATCAATGATGTATTTGAAGACTCCTTGATATAGTTGATGAAGAATGTCGGGGGTTATGGAGTGATGAATGTCACACAAAGGGAAATCCTTCCAAAAAGGCTCGTAAACACTTCCAGATACATCGTTCTCCATACATGACTTGTAGAATTGCGACTCTGTGGATGATGATTTTTTGGCACTTTCGATAACGTCTAGTGTCCAGTTTCTTGTTCGGGGTTCCCTAGGTTCTGGATCTTGGAGTTCTTTTGCTGGTGTCTGGCACTTTGGGCAAGTACCATATTTTGTACAGGCAACTAAGCATTGTTCTGGGAAATCCGCAACATAACAGGCAAGGATAGGGAAAACCTTTCTGACTTCTCCATTTCCACCGGTCATTTCTACACCTTGACGACCTGCCTCTATCAAAGGTGAAAGAATAAATTTCATAGCTTCATGAAAAAGTCGCTGATTGCGAATGCCGATGTTTTTTTGGGAAAGACCAGTGCCCTTGAGCTTTTTGGATATATCGCTAGGCAAATAGCCAATCAAAACACAAGCTCTTTTGGATGGTTTTCGTCGAAGCAATTTTGGTATGTTGCCTATAGTAAGATAGACTGGATATGCGCTTTTGCCGCCTGAGAACTGAGTAAGCTGAGTTTTATCTGTTGCGATAATAACAGGTGCGACGGTAGCACCTTGAGGTAGCTTGCTCTTTAATTAACATTAGTTACATATTGAACAAAATAAAAGAACCATGAAACTCACTTGAACAGCATGCCACCACTTTCCTGTCCACATCTCTGTGAAAATTCTATTATCTTTGTCCGACTTGGTAAAAACTCTGGTGGGCCGATAAACCAAATGAGAAGACAAGGCAGGATCACCCCATAAGCTTTTGATTGCTTCCAGAGGATCACGGTAGCAAATGGTATAAGTAGTGTCCTTCATATCTTGGAAAACAAGGTCTTCCGTTTTCCATTCTCCTCCCAGTTCTGGAATATCGTTATCAATAATTTGGTGCAATCCTCTGATGTTCTTATATGAGATTCCTAGCTTTTCTTTGACCTAAACAAAACAAAGAAATAAATATATAGTAATGTCATTCTAATAAAAATAAACGTACACCTGGAATAGCTAATAGTCTGTCAAAGGATTTATGACCAATGTTATCTTTAACTGCCCATCTTGCAATACGCCAGTCCATTTCTGAGGCAAAGGGATAATAAGAACTCCTAATTGGATCCGTAAAGAAATCTGAGAGTGCGCTTTCATCCAAAGGTATGTTCCCGTTGTTTACGTCTTGTAGATTTTCTAAATCTTTTTCAAAAAGTTGCTTCCATCTTTCATGGAGTCGCTGATCTATTCTGATAACAACACCAGCTCCAGAATACTCTTCTCTTATGATTTCATCATCGTTATCCCACTCTCGACGCCCCCTATTAGCTATTGTTGTTGGTCCAGGTCCTGCTTCACCAATTGCTATGGGCTCCTCTGCTTCTTCTGGCTCCTCTGGAATAAAGTGATCATCATCTTCATCCTCCTCCATTAATTGGTTAAAATATTCGTTCAAATCATCTTGATAATCTTCTATGTCCATAGTTTCTCTATCAGACCTAGCTACCTCTGGATCAAGAGTCGATGCTTGTGGATTTGGGCTATCATCCTCAGAGATGTATTGATCTTCATCTTCCTGAATGTCGTCTGGTAGAAATAAGGAATCTGCAAGTTCACGACGCTTTCCTTTCCCCCAGTGTCTGCATTTCTGGGCCATTTTGAGATGTGAGGACAGGCCTTTTATAGTCCGAAAATAGGAGTAGCAAACAGGACATTGATTATCATCAAGAGTATTCATCGTGAAAGCAAAAATACAAAAAAGAAGCGATAGTAGATTAATAGCGATAATACCACTCAAGCTGGCTAGCTTCCACAAACCCGTTGTTCCCACGAAATATTGTTGACAGCAAGTTGAGGGCAGGACTATTAAAAAAAATTAGAAAAGAAAAAAGCGGATATTCTAATACCCACTTATAGTTAAAATCGGGAAGAGGATGAAGGGGCAGAATGTATAGTAATCATTGGAATAGTCGTTGGCGATCGTGGAGATTGTGGACTTTCGCAGTCGAGTACCCTATCATGAAAGGGGTTACAAAAGGGGTCTTGATGGGAGAAATCCTCCTGAGCAGGAGGAACCTTTGAAGAAGGAATACAAGTGTTCAATGTATTCCAAACTATAAATAAATAAATAAAAATTGTGAAGAAGAAAAAAGTAAGAATAGCTACCAGAAAAGGACAGCTTTGAAACAAAAGTCCAGCATCGACCAAAGAGGTGGCGCTTGTTCAATCTCTCCAACTCTTCCACCCTTTCCTCCAAGTGTTTAAGCTTTTCCTTCTGTACAAGCTCAACTTCAATCTCCAGATGAGCTATTTTTGCATCATTTCGGGTTCTATAGGCATGAAGGTTTCCGTCAAAGCCTCGAACAAGAGAGTCCAGAGTTAGAATGAGCTTTCGAAGCTCTACAATTCCTGGGTTTTTGCGAGAGTCAAGTGATGCATTTACAGCCTCCCCTAGCTGTGCCATTTGATTGTGAAGGTTGACAAGAGTAATGCGAGACTGGTCAATAGAGGACATGATGGGTATGTAAGTTGAGAATGAAAGAAGAAAAGAATTAACGCTAGCAAGCTGGCCTGATTTTGCTTCCCACGAAAAATATGTCACTTAGTGCCTAATTTGATCATGGTTATGAACACATATTAAATATCAACCATGATATCCAAAAAAAGAAAAATAGAGCGAGAGATGTCGGAGGTCCCAGAAACACCTCAAAAGACGGTGGATTATGTGTTTTGGGTGAGAATAGCGCCTTTTTTGTAAGGTTTTGATACAGAGTATTAATTATAGAATAGCCTCCAGATCAGAATGTCGGTTCTGCCAGTCAATCACAAACCCCTCCTACAAAAGCCAACACCCAAGTCAAGAAACCAGCAACATACTATGAGTCCGACAGCAGTTGGAACGACAGCTCCTGTCCAATTGTAGAAGAATGTTCACCGTATAGAAGTCCTAGTTGCTCTCCTGTTCCAGACCACAGAATACATGGCTGGTCAGCGGTGGTTGATTATTATGAAAGAAATTATAATAAGCCTCCTCCATTCTCTTATGAGGTATGTCTGAGAAACCACTCTTTTAACCACTATCATAGCTAACAGCATTTAGAAACGTCACAAAATGATGGATGAAGCGTGCCCTACTCCAGTTAAACCAGGAGAATCATCAAAAGGAGACGATATCGGAGAAAATCCTGAGCCAGCAGCAAAAAGGGTCAGATTCATTTCACCAATCAATCTATTTCCTGACCCCCGGGAGGCAGCTATCAAAGAAGCAAAATTTATTCTCAAGGAGATAAATTCTTCGAATGAAAGTATGAAGTCGTTGGTGGAGAGGCAGAAATATTATCTTGGTAGATACAACGACCTTCAACAGATAATTGATACCAAGAAATAGCTTTGTAGCCTTTAAATAGCGTTATTTTGATGAAGTGTGAGTTCGTGGCTGTTCTGAGGTTCCAGATTTGCATCAGGTTTGCGTTTAAGAGGACTGAGGGTTGGTGCTTTACACAAGCCCAAGGTTGAAGGTTCATGCAAGGTTGTGAGGCTCACAGTTTGGAACCATAGGAAATTTGAAGATTGGGGTCACAAATGAAGGTAGGTATATGATGCTCAAAGCATGGAATGGTTGATGCCCCAAAAGCATGAAATCACTGACGCTCGAAAGTGTGGAATTGTTGAGCATGAAATCATTGACGCTTGAAGCCTATTGTCAGGATCATGGTGGAAAGGTTTAACATTGATTACCAGATTGCACGCACAACTTAGGCTTTACAGATTCTGGTAATGGCGGGAAGAGTTGGACATTAATTACACTGCAGACACCTCACAATATAACATCAACACATTATCCAGATTGCACGCGCAAAGGTGTCACAGATTCTGGCAATTGTGTCTGAAAGGGCGGTCCTAATGGCGAGAAGGTTTTGTTGACAGTTATAATTTGCGGGGGTTCTGGTAACCAGGGGATAATTCTGGTACAGGCTGTTCAAAAAGAAAAAAAAAAGACTTTCTGAAAGAATAAGACTCTAGAGGTCAGCAGTTTAAATAGCGGTGAAGCAAATTCAGACTTACTCTGATAATGTGATCTGAGGAGAACCATAAGGACTGACAAAGTGTAGTGGCAAGGTCTATAGCAAAGAAAGGTTAGCAAAGTACAATACCGCTGTTGTTAGTTATTAATTTATGCAGAAAGATAAAGGTTACAGCCAAGTCCTTTGCATGCGACAGTTTTTCCCACGATACTGTAGCAATAACAAAGTCCAAGATATATATATATACAAAAAAAAATAAAAACAAAAACAAAAGTAGTGATACTCTAGCATCCTAGTACTACGAGTAAGCTATAGAAACAATAATGACCAAAAAAAAAAAAAAAGCAGCAAGAAGAATTCATGAAATGAGATTTGAAGAACGATGTGATTGGTGATGTCAAAGTATGATCAGGAAAAGACTATAGTCCACCATCATTGAGTGCATTAAAGAAGCGTTGAGAGTGATCCTCCAGTGACTTAGAAAGCCTATTGAGTTTTGCATTCTTTCGCATATTCTGTCTCCACTCATGTTGGGTCAATGGCACCGCTTCACCCCTCTTGATGCTTTCCAATCGCTTGTTAAACCAGGCTTCAAAATATTCTGTCCAAAAAGGGTATGATGCATTGTCCTTCCAGGTCTTGTTCGTGGGCCACCAAGATTTGACTTGTAGTTCAACATTTCGCTCTATAAATAATTATTAGTAAATAGTCATTCAAATATAATGAATTTTTATACCTTGTTCACACCTATAGGTACCACATATAGTATCGGCTTCTTCTTCTGAGCAACATTCATCAAAGTACCTAGTACCGCTATTTGTTGCATACTCAACAGCTGCATCTGTGTATTTCCACTTTCCCGAGAGTACCAGATCAAAGCTGCAGTCAACCGACAACCTCCAAACGATACCTCCAGTTTTAAGGGCCCTTTTTGCTACTTCATTATTCCTAAGTAAAGCACGTCGATCATTGAAGTAATCACTATAATCATCCTTAGTAAAAATGTAGCCAGCAGTCCTGAAGTGAATGTAGGGTGGGGCCAAATGAAATCGATTTGTGCCTGGGGTATGAGGGGCAAGGACTTGGAACTCAATGCCTTTTTGAAGTAATAGCCTGCAGATCTCATAGTCACTCATTGCAACATCCCATCTACATATCATCAAAGCCAATGCAGCCGTTTTGACCCCCAGACTCCATTCAACAGTTGATGACCTTCCCATATCTAGCATAAATTTTTTCGAGTTACCCGATTTTACTTCCTTGATATATTTCGTCCAGGTCGCTCCAGCTAATGGAAATTTACACACTTTGAACAGATCCCAGGTTTCAGGAAGAGGGTGGCCTGTTGCCGAGCACAATCTTAACAGAAAGTCACGAGCGGGAGGGGATACTTGGGATCGAAAAAATATATCGTCCACTCTATCCTTACCCAACAAATTGGTACACATTACTTTTGTCTTATTATCCAGGGATGGCAAAGACAAAGACGATTGGATAGGATGTACATAGCCCATATACTCATGCATGATATTAATAGCCTCGTACTCCTCTACTTCAGTGAGTAATAAATCGTCCCAGACCAAAAGCTGCGTTGATTCATGAGTTGAGAGGTATCCCTTCAAGTTATGATGAGAACGGCCTGATTCCAAACTTGAAGCCTGATTTTCAGAATCAGGTACAGGGATTTCAGCACCAAAATCTTCATTCCGGTCGTCATAGGATTCTCCTTCCCGTCCATACAAAAGATCATTCATCATATCTTCCTCTGCACATTCGTCCTCTTCTTTGTCCCCGAAGGCAGAGCAGCAATCCCATTCGCCAAAGATACTGTTATAATGCTTTTGCTTTCTGCCATAGAATTTGAGGATATCCTCCTTTTCTGCACGTGTGGTTGCTCGCCTTTGATAAATGTCTCTTTCGTCTCTTTCCCATACAAATACTTTGATTTTTTTGGACCCCCTGCCAGCTTGATCACGCTGCAACCTTCTTTGTCTAGCCTCTTCTGACTCCCTGTCTTCGATCTCCTTGGTTTGTTTCTCTCGTTCTGCCATAAAAGCTTCCAAAAATATCATTGGATTTATTGGCAAGGGATCGATGGCGGATGGCCTCGACGTTAGAAATGTAATGGCAGCTTGTAGGACTTCAGGAGCAGGGCCATATTCTTTTAGACCTGCGTCAATTTCTCTTTGCCCCCATCTGTACCACACTGGTATGCTATACTTAATAAACCACTCGACAGAAAATTGATGCTTCAGGGGATTTACCAAGTCTAATATGACACCAACACGCTCTATAGCGGGATCAAATACACCGCATGCTGCATTTAGAGAGGAGACAAATCCCTCATACCATTCCTGTTGTATCAATCTATGATACCAAGTGAGGTCGTTGAACAGATCTTTTTCTGCACTAGATTTGATTGACTTACAAACAGCCACAGCATAAGATATTCGGCAGAGCCAGTAAGAGTACCATTCTCTGCATCGTACAATGTTGGTACGTAGTTCTTCATTGCTAGCAACATGTATTCCGCAAGTAAACGCTTTCTCTATGACAGTGGGTGTTGGGGGGATACTTCCAATATTAGAGAGAGAATTAAACAATGACTTCAAGTCCCATTCAAGTCTATGCCAACGGAGTATATCAGACGATTTCATAGAGAAAGTTTTGTCTACATTCCTACGATGGTATACTGGGGTATTCAAAGCCCACTGAAAAGCCCCTGTCTGTATAGACTTTCTGTCCAAAAACGCAAGGTGTATGTAGTCTAACGTCCACCATCTGTGCTCTTGAAGGGCCTCTATAGAATCTCGCGTAGAGTCGAATGAAAGTATTTCCCCAGGTGTGTTCAAAGGGATCCCTTTGAGGGACCGAGTGCAGTTCGGTGAATAGATAATTTCCCCATTGATAAGATGTATGGTGCTATTCTCAGTGTGTCTCCCTCTTAACTCCGACTCCTCAAAGGATACTTGGGTTGCAGCATAAAAATCATGGTATCTGTCCTTCCCAAAGTACATAGGATACATAAGTGGTCCAATTTCATTTCGTGTTTCACTGTAGCCATCGTTGTTGAGCTTTACGGGTATTGTCAGCATTTCAGAATCTACACTGTGATACCTCTGGGCTGTCTACAGCAGATAAAGGGTTCTGGTTAGCAACGTTAGCGTTCGGGTGGGTAGTAAGCATATATAACTCACCAGAAAGTGACCAATATCTCAATCGTGTACCGCCAAATTTCCTGAGAACCTCCGAAAAAGGCAAGCGTTCCGTTTGAATAGTTCTGGCCTCCGAGGTTAGAAATTTTAGTGTTCGGGTGGGTATTAAATGTATATAGCTCACTAGAAGGTGACCAATATCTCAATCTCGTAGTGCCAAAGTTTCTGGAAATTTTGGAGAATGGGGACTCGGGAGGGTTCTGGTTATGAACTTGTTATTATTAAAGTGGATAAAAGACGTAAGGTATAGCTCACCGGAACCTCTCCAATATCTCAATTGTGTAATGCCAAAGTCTCTGAAACCCTCCGAAAAAGGCAAGCGTTCCGTTTGGATAGTTTTGGCCTCTGATGATGAGAATAGCTTGAAGGCAACTTGAAAGTCGGGGGTTCGCGAATCGCAGTGTGGCACAATTGTCAGAGTCAGTCGTTGTCGTTGACGATGTTGATATGGTATCAGAGGTGTTTAGAGAACCTCACCACAGCTCCGATACCAACGTGAAGCTCTGTGCCGACAACGTAAGAGTGAAAATTAGAATACTAGATGAGGGAAGTTGATAAGAATAGAAAACGCCCGCCGTTAGTGACATCTGACTGTCACACTGATATTGTGACTTACTTCCGTTGCCGACCAAGATAGTGATCTCATAATGATACCTTGCAGGTTTCAATATTCAACCCTCTTCCTTGTCATTGTATGATGACTGCTTATGTGTCGACTGGAGGTTCTTCGCTCGTCGCATACTGCGGTCTCTTATAGATATAATATGTCCTCGATTCACTTATCTGCCTTGAACTACCAACATCGTTCATTCTACTAAGGGGTCGCTATGATATTGGTTTAATAAAGCGCAATAAGTACGTAGTACAGTTTTCAATAGAGCCTAACATGGTTTTCTTTTTGTTTAGAATATATGGGTACAATTAAACTTGGGATATGTTTTAGGCAAACCACAGAAAAAGAACCAAACTTATCCATCGAGCGTTGACCGGCAGATCCAGAAGTGGAATGTTTTGATCAATGGATATCCTGCTATACTCGGCAGTGATATCACAGGTGATTTCGAAGAAGGGCGACCGAGTGTCAGTGCTACCTTCCGAGTTTTTTGTCGTCGCAATACCTTGATCCTTTTTGTTTAGTTTCGCTCAATCCGAGTTCATCACGAGCCGTGGTACCTTCCAACAATATGTTGTCGGGCATGCTGCGTACACCTTCAAAGTACTTCATCTTCCGATTCTGCATGACCATAGTATATCAATGGGTTGTGGCTGATGGATCCCCGCTAAACTTTCATACAATGACATTACTACCCTGCCCATGGGTTTGACTATTGCTTACTCTGCCCTCTTCCCTCCCACCGGTCTCTGTGTCACCCCTCCACCTTCAAACGGCTTCGGAAAGTAACCTGATACTCTCATCATTATCATCAGTGAAGGAACCTCTGTTGCTCAATTTGGTCAGTAACCGCTCATACTTGCATATATATTAACGCTCATCATTGTCACTCGGTATAGCTCTCCAAATCGCTAAGATCTCTGGCTTCTCTCTCATCATTACCACCGCCTCCCTCAAACACAAGGACACTCTCGTAGAACTTGGCGCAACCCATGTTCTGGACCGTGCCCCTACCACCGAACAGATCAAGGCAGAGAACCCCGAAACCACCTCCAAACCCCTCAAATACGCCTTCGACACTGTCTCCGGTGCTCCCACCCAACGGCTTGCTCTGGACGTTCTGGCCACAGACGGCACCATAGCATTTGTCTTGCTATCTGACGTGACCGCCACCAATGGCAAGAAGATTGTCCAGGCCTTCGCTAGCTTGCGCGCGGCACAACGTTGTGCTCCTCGAGACCCCCTACCATGACACCATCTACGGCTGGCTTGAACAGGGTCTCATCGTCGTAAGTCTTCCTTCAATTTCTCCAATCTTTCACGTTGTTTGATTAACGCAACGCCTATTTTCTTAGCCCAACTGAGTGGAGGTTGGTCCCAATGATTTGAACGGCATTGCTGACGGTATGGCCAGACTCCAGGCCGATCAAGTCTCCCACTTGAGGCTCATTGCCCGCCCACAAGAGACTGCTTAAGCTTGTAGCTTGTAGGATATATGTTGGTGGAATATTCCCTGTCACTTTGGGTGTGTTCAGCGATATGTAAACTTTTGTAGATTAACCCGATCATGAAGCATTACCGTACACGTTATACCAAATACATACATTTTGTAGAAAATTTACTTTGGATGGTTCCTCTTTCTCTGACAATTGCTTCTGGTGGAAATAGAACTTCACGTCAATATTCAGGTGGAATACTTGTGAAGTTGTGATCTGGGAAGGATGTATTAATAAATAAGCCAGCGGCTTACCTACATAGTAAAGAAAGGTCGACATATCTATTTTTATAACACTTGTATACGAAAATTAGTGCTGTGAATGAGGAAAGTGGTTATCAGTATCTGATACATCATCATCATTAATTTAAGCTACGTATGCAAATTGTTTTGAAATCACCTGTCCCTGAGCTTCCGGAGATCTTGGTCTCGTTGCCTGCAGACATTTGAGGAAAGGGGAAGAGATGTGTTTAGGGACATTTCAATTCGACTTACATGAAGTGACAGGTAATGGATCTAAGAAATAAGACTGCATATAAAAATTTTGAATTCGTGCGTGCACGATAGACCGCCGTATAAAATAAATAACACCGAACGAATGAGATACAGCAGTACGGAACTGCTCAGTGCATTTCCGAGAGAACAGAACACCACGGTTCATGTTGGTGAACCGGTATGTAGCATGGACATCAAGAAAGGGATGCCAGACCGCCTGCTGCATGGTCAACTATAAACGTCGGGCCGAGTCAGTACATCGCATGTGATGTTATTTCCCACGGTATTCTGGAGCAGAAGGGTGAGTGAAGCGTAATCTTTGAATATTGATTAGGGTAAACATCTTAAGGAAATTGAATAAAACTTTTGCAGACAAGATCTCATCATGCAAGGTACCAGGTTAGTCGTCCGGTTCACCTTTTCAGAACTTTCTGGGGGGTCATCATAATCAGGCTTGAGCACGTATGGAGAGACGAGAGGGTAGCAAGACCTAGGATTCAATTGGGTGTGTCGAGAAATTCCCAGTAATTTTCATGGTATCAGGATCGGAAAATAATAATAATGATATTGATCAAAATAATGATATAACTGTCTTGCTGTTTCGATCTCGAGTTCGTTCTATAATCTATAACTGATCAGCTCTTGCCTGCAGATATTTGGGCATTACCAATCCCTTCCAACACGTCACCCAGCCTCTATACAGTCGCCGACACTGACTCCTCCGACGCCTGCGCCAACAACGGCCAGTCGGGAGCCCCATCCCAGAAGATGGGCTTCAGATGTCTGTGACAAACCTAGGGAAACCTTGAGCTCTTCCATTCGCTCCAGATGTCCAGGAAGCAATGTAGGGATACAAGCTTCGTTGTTCCATATACGCCAATACACTGGATCCGGAAGGTTTCTCCCCAACTGAACTTTCAGTTGGTCCAGGAGAGACCGAACGAAGGGCGGTATCTCTTTGGTCTCGGAGGAGTTGAGATGAGGTGGGAGAGGAGATTTGAGGTATGGACCACCAGTCATTATGGTTAATTTTGTGTGTAATGTGTTAGTATAGTAATCTTTCGTGGCTGGCAAATCTTGTGCATGAAGCGAGCAGGAGTCGAAGACCGTTCCCAAGATACCTGTAGACAATGAATTGGGTGTACTGGGATATCCTCCAGGGGGGCGGGGTATCAGATAGCCAAAGCCCTCAGGGTGTATATCCTTTGGTGGAGCTGCAAACACAAAGTTGACAACGCGTACCGTTGATAGTGGGTTTTCGGTCAAATGAGGAAGACCAGTGGGGTGAGAAATGAGGTTATGCAGAACGGAAAGAGGGAGCCCAGAAACGACGTGGCTCGCTCTTAAGGAATCCTTTTCGGAAAGAGACACCTATATTCTTGATGTCAGAAAGAAAAGGAGGGAAACAGCAGTCTGACTTACTTCGATAGATTGATCTTCTGAACATTCCAATCCAGATACACTCACGTTGGTGAGGATCTGGATGTTCTCAGAAGCGAGCAAAGCATTTTCCATAGCCTTCGTCAATGTCTCCATTCCATCCTTGAACGAGTAAACAGAGACACCGCGCATCATATCTAGGATATTTCCAAGGTCATGGTTTTCTTCTGCGGTCTTCTTCCCGGATAACAGGAATCCACGAACAATACTTCCACCACCCCTTGCTTTGGCTTCCCATACGCTGGGAAATGCAGCCTTTACGCTAAGCCTTCTAGAGTCTGTGGCATAGATACCATGTACCAAAGGCACTGCCAAATATACGCGCGAACATTTCTCCGAACCGACGTGAAAATAAGGAGTCCACACTTTCGTCGGTGGCTCCGACCGGTTTGTTGGACCTCCTGAATGGCTCTCTTAGTACTGCGGGTACGAGGACATACCGTAACGGAGACCACAACAATGACAGAATCGAAGAAGGAATGCGCTGGAGACCGGAAGCATGAATTGTGTCGGTTTGTGGGATGTACAGAAAACGAGCTCTCGCAGGGGCTGCTGTCTTTGGTACAGTGATTACTTTGTCTTCTATTTTAAGCAAATGAATCTAAGAAACTCCATTAGCTAAATGGTCAACGTATCTGCTGCTGGCGCACCAGTTCCAACACCGATTTACTATTTGGCCGAAGAGAACGTGGCCCTGCTTCCAAAACCACTGAGTGAGGTAATTCCACACGTTCGGAGCGTACCCATCCACCTAGTCGACCTTTCTTCTCCAACAATGTGATCTTTGCCTTGGGAAATCTCCGAGATAGATGGTACGCAGACGACAACCCTGTTAGGCCTCCGCCCAGAACCGCAATGTGTGACGGCGGCATATGCATGCCCGTCCTCAGCAAGAGACCTGGCGCTTTCCTTCGGAGCTAAAAAGTTATGGAGCGCTCAACGGTCTAGAAGTGGATTCCGGGAGGGCATTGTATAAGATCAAGAGACAAGTGACCGTATCAGTGCCAGTGGGAACTTGATACTCAGCGATAATTTTTTCCTCAAGCGCCTGGATTAAAACGTTGAATCTCCGTTTTGCACTCTTCGGCACCGGCGCCTCACAGAAGCAAATTTTGTCTTTATCTTTCTCGTCAAAGATCCTGCTTGATGGGGGTATCGTCTATTTTCTGTCTGCTGTTTTTCTCATATACATCTTTGCTTCCGACTTAAACTCCGCTCGCTTATTGCCCACCTTCGATGCGCAGCCGCCCCTTGAATCGCTTGCTTGATATCGTCGGGGACGGTCGTAGCTTGAACGAGCTGTGAGTAATCAACATTTGTGGGAAGCTGGCCATTGGCAGAAAAATAGGATTGGATCTTGGATACATCGAACGACGGCGTCGCGGATGCTGCGGCCATGAGAGTTCCAGTCGGCGCTGCAGTCAGGATGGCAGGGGATGTTGCGTTTGTGCTTGTAACGCTATCATCCACAACCACAAAGCATGAGCTCGAACCATTTCCACTCCCTCCAGTGTGGTTGAATAGTGAAAAGTTTCCATGAGGAAACTCTTCATCCCAGGGAGAAAAAAGATCGGTCAAGTCTCCCACTAGACCGACTTGCGTTCCAAATGTCATTTCCCCTGCGAGTTGAAAGGATATGGGGAATGATTTAAAGTCGTTGTCGGTAATGGGCTCACAGTTACGGTTTACATTCTCCGTCATGTTTGCTGAGAAAGTGATGTCGGGGGCGCTTTGTGAGAGACGCGCTTCGATAAGAGGCTCGTCCCCGAATCGGAGGGTTATACCAACTCCAATGAACGGAGAGATGTTCATTGTTAAGGTCGAGTTAAGGTTCCCACCCAGGAGCCTCAAAGGAATGATTTCAAATTTTGCGGTATCCCTATAAATACGAAGTTAAGAATAGACGCCGACCATCACAGCCTAAAAATAGCCCAACGTACCATCCTTTATCACTTTCCGTTTGCTTGAGAAAATCATAGGCTGCAAATGCTCCATGGTCAATCTAATAGCTTATCAGAGACCTATATATTAGATGAGAGACATAAACGACTAACTGTTGCTTTATGGTCTTCCGATCCCAGACCTTTCGCCTTAAACCGAGCGCGAGAGCACGTTTAACTGCAATTTTTGGCCGATCACCCAGATTTATGTCTCCCGACATGGATAAATTGCCTCTTTGGGCCACACCAGTTCTTGAATACGACAATTCGTGTGGACGGCCAGCGCCACAGATATGTGTATACGTTTGTAATGTATTTCATAATTATTGACAGTGTCGAAGAACGTAGGTTTAGGCTACAGCCTGCCGATGACAAGAACCAAATTGCTGAGGATAGAATCTGAAAGGTTGAGATTCCTCAATCTATGAGGTGGTTAGCTTCAAGGGCTTGATCTGGTGCCTTCAAGTTCATTTTCAAGGGCGCAGGCGTTTCCTAGGAGCGTGCAGCGAGATACGAAGGATTAGAGTAAATCTTCAATACTTGCCTACGGCTGGTATTGGCATTCCTAAAACATAGTAAGTAAATGCTGCAGGAAGAAATCACACCACCAACGGGAAAACGTACGCGATGGACTGGAAGGGCGCTTGTAATGACTTGGCATTGGAGACGGAATCCCTTCTTGTATACTTCGGTCTCCCGTCTGAATTGGGCCCTGCTAGGTTCGAAAGGAGAATATGACTTGATCTACATTTCATTTTAGTGGACGTGGGTACAGGTACGGAATACAATGATGGAGACGTCGTGGAGGTTTCAAATTTGCTATAAAGGCAACGAGAATGTGAATTTGGTAAGTATTAATCTCTCCTTGCTTCAAAAACTTAACACTTACCTTGTTAGATCTCAACCGCCGCCACTCTCACACATCTGTTTAAGATAACAGTAGCCTACCCAGGGGTGAGGCACACCGTTGGGGAACTTAAATGTGTTCTGGAACAACGACGCTGGCACAGGTGAGTGAGAATTCATGCTCGTGTCGAGTACCTGGCATAGCCACAGCGCCAAAACCAACACATTGACGACCCCTTCAATTTTCTTTTTTGTGTATAGCTCAGCGTAAGTTGAACGGTCTATTCAATGGCACCGTTGTTGCCTGCTTCAAGCTAGCGAGAAGATGCCAAGGAGGACAAGAGGAAGACGAGAGGCGGACGACAACAAAAAAGATGAGAGGATGACAACACTAAGGACAACGAGAGCAGGATGACTAGAGGATGGCGCAAGGATGGCGTGCCTTCTGGTAGTGTCATTCTAATTCGTAGTAAAGCTTGTCAGTGGATTCCTTCTTTCCACATGATTCATCAGCAATGTATTTCCAGAGCGATGAATGTTCCTTGTTCCTGATTCCAGGTAGATGGGGCCATTCGGTACTAGAGACCCAAATGTTTGACATAGCTTCTGACACAATTGACACATGCAATCTTCTTTTCTATGCCCAGCTTCGCGTAAGTTGAACTTAAGGCCAGTTGACTCGAAAGGTATATGAGGTTGATATGAGGAGGAGAATATTTGCTAATACAGAACTGAAGGATGATGGGCGACTCCGAGGGGACAAGGATACTATGGGAGCTGATTAGAAATGTGTTGAATACAGATTTAAAAAAAGAGCTGACAGGGAGAGAAACAATGAACATGATAAAAGCAACTTCAGGCTGGCGGCTCTTCAACTGCTTGAGTAGTGCTTGCAAGACTCAAGTACTCCTAGTAACTTATCGGTGTGTCAGAGTTGTGTAGAGAACCTCACGACAGCTCTGACACAACATACGCGTTGAACCTTTGAAAGATAAGTTTTGAGATAAGTAAAAGATAATAATAGAATGTTGATGTCGAGGTTTAATCACAGTAACATGGTGTGACATAGCGAATATGCATTCCAAATTCGGACTCTACTCTTTCTTACTTACTTACTTACTGGAACGACTGATAGTGGTTTGCTAGTTGCGCTTCTCTATGCTATCTTCTCCATGCTATCCAACTCTCTGTTACCTCCTCTCAAATTCTTTTGTCTGCTTGTATGCTGGCGAATTGTGCGTCGACTGGAGGTTCTTTGCTCGTCGCACGATTCATGTATAATCTGTCTTGGGATCTTTTCAATATCGATTGTGAGTATCCTTTTTACCTTCCCTCTTTCCATGTTGCTTACGGTCTCATTCTCTAGTATATCAATCATGACATTCACCTGTCATCCACGTCCTGAATATGCGTTCATATCGCCACATTTTCGCTTTGATTACCACACTTTCGATGCTGAATTGCAACGGAGACAGGTACAACACCACGCCCATCAATCCAACACAGAGCTCATCACTGCCTCCAAGGACATCCTCTACTAGTGAACTCCAACATCCACGCGCCTCGTTTGCTCTTTCTCCGAAACGACTGGGTCATCAGCAGCGAGTGCATACCCCACCCTGAATCAGTCAAGCGGGAATCCAAATGCAGAAGCACTGACAAGGTGCCAATACCGGACGTATACGCGCACCCAGCTGCATTCGCCTACGCGGCTGCCCAACCACACCGTACCACCCCCAAGTTCAGGCCATATCCGCCTCCAAGGACATCCTATACTAGTGAGCACCAACATCCATGCGCCTCGGTTGCTCTTTCTCCGAAACGACTGGGTCATCAGCAGCGAGTGCATACCCCACCCTGAATCAGTCAAGCGGGAATCCAAATGCAGAAGCACTGCCAAGGTACCAATACCGGACGTATACGCGCACCCAGCTACATTCGCCTACGCGGCTGCCCACCCACACCATACCGCTTCCAAATTTCAGGCCGTATTCGCTCTTGCAGACGCTGGGAGAGGACGAGCTTGGGAACAGTCAAGCTTGGTCTGCATGGCAAGTCAGTGGCAAGAGGACGTCACGATGAAGTTTGTCAAGAGAGGAAATACGGGCAGTAGTGTTAGGATGAGCGAAATAGACAAGAAAACGAGGGCCTCAAAGGTATGTCTTCTCACTTTTGTCATGTTCTTTCTTGGTGGATGGTCCACAGCTGTTGGCCCATCCTTTTCGCGCTTTACTTCGCGTAAAGTCGGCTTGTTTTCTAACATATACAATTAGACCCTTTCTTTGATCTTTCTTTGCTACATTATTGCTTATTTTACTTATTTTACTGAATAATCTTTCTTTTCCATTCAGCAATTGATCCAAATCAAAGAGCAATGATCTCTTACTGCGGAGCTCGTTATCAGTCAGGGGTTGTATGTTGGCAGTCGGGTTATCAAATGATATTCCACCGATCATTACCACCACCGTCGCCAGTGGTCCGACTAGCTCCATGGTACCCGCGTCCACACGCGCTTGTTTGACCCAACCAGAATATATCCCCAAAACTTCGCCTTCGTTACCTGTTACTGGCATCACGTCATCATTGGCCCATTCGTGCTTCACTTCCCCTTCACCCACTGTTGTTTCTAAGCTGGCTGGTATTGAACCTTAGCCATCTACACCTCCACCTCAAAACAAGGAAGATCTTGGACACAAGAAGTTTACCAACCCTGCTGCACTAGCTTTTGGCGAGCGACAATTGGTTTGCGTTTGGCGTCGGACCTGCTTCGATTTCCAACTCTAATGCGATTTTGAATACCCTCTCACCTCCCGGTCAGTCCTGGAGGAGGAACGCGCTTATGGTTATTGTTGGCTCGCTTCTAGCAGGTTCATTAGTTGGAGTAAGTCGCAGAGAGCATAGAATTTGAGTAGGAAGGGATCAGATAGTCAAACCAATTTACTTCGTTTCTAGTTAGAAATATCTATATTACTATTAGACTATTTGTTATGAGTAAGACGGGAATTTGTTCCTGAGTCATGCCGGCATGATTAACACACCTAATACTGTCAGATATATGCATACATCTTGGGTAGTTGCCAGTTTTAGGTGATGCATCCACAGCGGTAGTTACCCAACTCCCCAATATCATGTATCAGAGTGACTGACAGTGACTATGGAGGTGAAGTCATGTGAAAAGCATGTGATATGCATGTGATCTATATGTCATGTGATATGTCATGTGATGCACAGCCACCAAACCTATTTTTATTACAGTATTCTAAAAATAGACCTGTTTGATCCATCACATTTGTCAGATATTTTAAAAATAGATTTATGTTCTAAATTTAGACTCTATTCTAAAAATAAAACAATCTTATTTGGCAAATTTGTAAAGTATTCTAAAAATAGACCAAGTTTATAAATATATCAAATCTAAAAATAGATTTGATCTTATTTGGTCATATATTGGCCCCATCTATCATGCACCAAGGGGACTTTATCTCAAAATCTCAAAGTCCAAAGTCCTCTTGCCTTATTGGGTTGTTTGAATATAACATCACACAAAAGGCTTGTTTGTTTTGTATCATGCCTGCCCCTGCCTGCTGACATCATTATTTATTATTTGTTTGTATTTGAGGCCATATAAAAATATGAGTGGAGCCCAAATATGTAAATAGAGGCAAGCAAAAAGTCATGTGCATCAGTTTTGATGCCATCAATAACAGACACATGACTATAGTCACATATAGTCACAGACGGCCAGTCGGATGGCTTGATACATACAATTAGGGAGTTGGGTAGTTACCGCTGTGGATGCATCACTTAAAACTGGCAACTACCCATGGTTGATACATATATTTGACAGTACAGGCTGATTAACAATCATAGCGCAGAACATCAAAATATGTATGGGTCCATCAAATGTGACGGAAATTCCCACGGTATTCTGCAAAAAACATTCAAACCATTATTCTCCCTCGCACATATTCACCTCCCATCTTTTTTATAATGCCCTTCGTTTGGCTCTCTGAGGACAACATACAGCTATTACTCGCTGCAACGGACTGGTATCACAACGATCTTCATAGCGACAACCAATCAATACACATAGAAGATGTACAATCCGTCCTCCTGGAACATCTGCCTGGACATCTTCATGACGTTAGTTATCCTGAACTTGACTCTGCCAACGACGCCATATCTGGAGGCTCCCGCCGCCTCAGGTCCGCAACGCTCTACGAAGAACAAGTCGAAGGAGGTGAAGCCAAGGTTATGCATTCGAAAAAACACGCTACGGTGAGCGACGATGAAGGTACGTGGCAATTGTCTTTTCAACGCTACAGTGGTCCTGATTCTTTGTATGCTGCAGAGAGTGGTTCCAAAGATAATTTTGGAGATGACACTGTTGCTAGTGGTGACCGTCGTGTCAAGCCTGCGACGCTTTATGAAGAGCAAGTCAAAGGAGGTGAAGCGAAGGTTATGCATATGAAAAAACACGCTATGGCTAGCGACGATGAAGGTACGTTACAATTTTTTTTCAACGCTACAGTGGTCCTGATGCATTGTATGCTACAGAGAGTGGTTCCGAAGATAATTCTGGCGATGATTCTGTCTCTGGTAGAAACCGCCGCCTCAGGTATACCATCGTATCCAAGGATAAAAACAGTAATGGTAGGGAGTAATCCAAGCTTATATGCGATACCTGATGCTAATCATCTTCAATGCAGACTCTCGACCAACTGCCAGGTTAGGTGATGCACGAGGAGGTGTTGCTATGAAAATGCTTTCTTTAAAGCGTGATTTGGGGGATACAACGGATGATTCAAATGGTAAATTTACTTTGATTCATCCATCGAGATTTAACATAGACTGATCCTTACTTGTTATATTTAGTAAAGCGTCCAAGACTTTGGGAGGAAATAGATCCAGGTTTTGCCTCAGAAAATCTCCCTTCCAGCATCCATACCTGCCTAGTTGAGATTCTTTCCGAAAATGTCATTGAACAGGTCATGGGAGATCTCTCTTCTGCCATAGATCATGTGATGACAGGAAATATCTGGAAGGCAAACGCAAGGGTTAATTCTTCTACTTATGGCCAAACATTATCGTCTGTTGCAGAGTGCTGTGCTCTTCATGAAAAAGTCGAAGTTGGTTTCAGCTTTCTTAGTATGCTGAACTGTATTCACTTTGTCGCCAAACTCAAGTGGTGCATTTCATTTTTCAATCTTTCACTTTAAATTATGCTAATTCAATTCGAAAAGCTTGGAAGTTTCCAAACCTGGCCTGACCAGAAAGGACATTTTACTTCATTATTTGCCACGCAAAGCAAATATTAGCTCTTTTGATCGATGGAAAAGAGGTGGATCCAATTTTGCCAAGTTAGCAGAGGCTGGTACGTTTCTCAACAATTCGTATCCAATAATCCATCGTATTAAGTCATCTAGGTTCTGTATATCTTTTATTACTCGTGGCTGCGGCAAAAAAAAAGACATTCTTATCCAAGTTAACCGGCGTTACATGTGAGGCTATTTGCCAGATAATTGCGAATCCGAATCCAAGTAAGTTATCTTATGTTCTATTTTTGTATGCGCATTTTTTAATGATATAACCATTTTAGAACTTTCCCTTGGAAAGCTGGTAATCAAAAACCTTATACCTGCCGTTAATGAGATGCGTAATAAATGGCCATTGTCTCTACCATCACTTTTGGATCATTCACTGCTTGTTTATCATGGAATAATGGAATTCGTTGATTGTATGAATGTCTTGATTAGTGCTTGATACTTTGGAGCTCTTCGTTCTCGGTATGTTTTTATTCATCTATATATACTCTTTCCGAACTCAGCTTCGATATATAGATCATTTCTAATCAGTGTTCGGAATGAAAAAGTTTGGCAATCTTGCTTTTCATCGATGGATAAGAGCATTAGACGTTTTCAAGTGATTCCCAATTCCCAATCTATTACATCGCCCCCAGGAAATGAGGATCCTCTTTCTTTTAATACCTCAGAAGACATGTCCTCTCTTCCATCAACAGATACACCCTCTTTTCCATCCATGAATATGTCCTCTCTTTCATCCGCACACACACCTTCCCTTCCATCCATGCATATGCTCTTACTTCCATCCACAGACATATCCTGTCCTCTATCGTCACCTCCATCCATGGATACATTTATTATTAACACAAATTTCGATCCAAGCTTGAAACGAAATCGAAAATTTCCTGGACCAAGGAAAAATCCTGAGGGAATTTTTGACTTCACCGAAAAGGAAAGACAGTTTGTCGAAGATAGTGTTTGGGCAGAAGACCTTGAAGATCTCAAAACAAAAGTAAGTATCTTTGTTAACGTGTTGTTATCTTTTATTTTCTTACCTTATTTTGGTTAGCTTCAAGACTTATTAAAAACAGGCAGAAAGCGAGAAGGAGGATACATTAGATTTAATCCCTCCATTCTTGGAAGGTGAATCATGAGTTTTCTCTCTCTTTTATCTTTTATCTTACATGGTATTCTTAGTAAAACGCTCCGCGTTAATGATAAAAACGGAAATTTTCTGATTATAGTTGTCCCTTCTATGCCTGATAGTATAAAAGGTGATCTTTGTGATCGTCTTACAGCTATATGGCCAAACGACTTCAAACCCACAAACACCAAAGAAGAACCATGGGACTTTCTCTATCCGAATATTCATTTTACATTATACAATAGATTTGCGACAAAGGTACTAAATTCTTAATGTTATTTTCTAAGCTTATCGTACTGTTCACAGGGCACTGGATCTCCCCCGAATATATCTCCTTATTGTCTCAAGAAGAAAAAGGCCCAACGTCAGCAAGCTTTGTCTCAATTAATTCCTCGATACTCGAAGGAGAGAATTGACAATATGGAGGAGTATCTTCTCTTCAAAGATATGTTTAGGAATGTTTTTGGTTGGACCAAAAATACTGTAAGTCTTATATTCAAATTTTTTCTACATTTTCTAGATTTCTGCTGTTTTACAGATGGAAGCTATTCTTCCCGAAATCATGAAAGAATTATCAAAATACATTGATCTGCTTCCGGACTATGAAGTTGCACCAATGGAGCCTTTTAGCAGTGTTGTATTAAATCTCAACTGCTCTACTACCTTTCATCGCGACTATAAGGATTGGCGGGTATGTGGTGTATTAGTTGCTTCAGACTGCATTGGAGGAGATATTGCCTTTCATGAAATTGGCCTTGCGATGGCAGCAAGAAATGGTGACTTTGCCGCATTTCCTTCCAATTATGTCAGTCATTTTAACATGGATTTTGATGGAAAACGAGCATCTTTTGTCTTTCATACAGACAAAAGTGCTGAAGATTGGATAGCTAATTATAATGGTTGGGGTCACAACAAAGACTTTATTCATTAGTGATGTAGTGCTAATAGTGATATTTCTTTGCTTTTGTTTGACAATGTTTGTTCTATGTTTAATATCTCGCTTAATGTCTATGCTCCTGTTTCATATTCTACCTTCTCTTTTGCTCTTGCTTCAACCTTCTTCTTTGATTTTATCACTTCTACTTCCTGCAGAATGCCAATCACCAATACGAGAGCTTCAACACAGAAGCAGGCCAACGCCAAGAAGAAAAAGGCGACTTCTGGAGGAAAACGTTCTGGAAATACTCCAATGTCGTCCAACTTTACTCCAGATATGGAAATAGCTTTGAATGGTTTGATGGAGCAGAAGAAACAGGCTGAGAAAGCTGCAGAGCAACTTAGAGTGCAAGGTGTGTTTTTTCTTTCTTTTTATACTAAATTTCAATGCTCAAATTTGATAGACATACGCAAGAGGAATCAAGATGCTAGGGATAATGAATCCTCCGCCGAATCATCGCAAGATGAAGATAACAGTCCTCCTGGAGCTAAGCGCCCATGTAATCTGGATGAGGATGAACGTCACCTAGCAAAAACCCTTGGGAGCGGTGCCCAAGATGAAGACCTTTTTCTTCCAGAAGAGCCAGAGCATGAAGAAGACACAAGCAAAGGTAATGGTGGGTCTGATGCATCAGAGGATGGTCAGGAAGAAGAAGACAACGACGATGACGATGAAGAGAATGAAGAAGAAGAAGGGAGGCTTAGTCAAAGTCATGAAGCAATGTTCGCTTCGAATGGGGTTTGGTTTTTTATATTTCTTTTACTATTATATATAGCTTACTCTTCTGTAGATTTTTAGGCAGTCTTCTACTGATACCGGCAGCCGAAAGATTTCTTCTAGAAAAAAGAAGTCTGGTAACCGAAAGTTTGGAAAAATCAAAAGAGAAGACTTCAACGATACTGTTTTACCCTTGGCTATAATGGCCAAAAAACACTTTCGACAACAAGCTGCTCTAGGTATGGTCCACACTTTTTTATGTTTATTCATTTTCTTATGATACCTAAATCAGATACGCCATATCCCCCTAAAGGCCCGGCTGAAAGAGCTAAGTTTAACATGGATCTTCTCAAACAAGCAGCCTCAACGCCTATTCTCAAAAAGATTCTCCAAGACCTCATCCAAAGTAATGACCAGGATATCATCGATAGTTTAATAACCTATGTAAGTTCTACTTATATCTTTTCTAAATCTCAATATTTATTCTTATTATAACTAGGCCATTTATGACAGAGGTAGTCTGACCAATACTCTAGCCAACCGAGTTCAAAACCTTATCACTGGCCATTATGGTCTTCCGGGCGAATTTTCAAAGGCTCAAGACTGTGCAGCTTATGTCGCTTGGCTCCTGGAAAAAGGTAGATTTAGATTTGAAGGTATTAATTTTGAAGTATATTTTGTTTTTTTTTTGTGCTTTTTTTTGTCGTTGTCTTATATCATTATATTTCACAGAATAGGGAGGTTGATACCTTACGACCCTATGGAAACCCAATAATTGCAGAAGCTATTCGTCAGCAATGGTTTTGTACAGGAAAGGCAAAGTCTGATCTAAATGCCTACAACATCATGATGGCGAAGCAGAAAATCCCAGCCCCTGTTATTGTTTTGGTTATAACATGCGTAAGTATTTTTCTTCATACCAAGACATTTGCTTTAATTGAAGTATTATATTTTAGATCGAAAACTGTTTAAAGCAATGGGTTACAGGGGTCAAGCTTCAAATTCCATTCAGTGAGGACAACTGTCGTGCTAAGTGATTCTCTTTTTTTAAACACTATTTTGACTTTATTAACTCTCAATTCTAGATACGAACATCATATGGAAGCCTGGAATTATTTTGTTACAAAGTCGCAGGATTCAGGCTACGCAAACTACCTTCAGCAAGAGCTTTTTAAAACCGTTTAGTAAGTACTAGCGGTATTACATTTATTATAATTCTATACTGATAATGTTCTGTTTTTAATTAGTTCCCAAAGTCGGGCAGGAGCTGATCTTCACAACGTTGAGGATGATTTTGAGGGAGTCAATTTTATGGCATTAGGGGCTATCGCTCGTGCTGCTCAGAGCAAACAGGCCTCCACTTCCACAGGATCCACTGTCCCTTCTACTTCTGCTAACGCCTTGGACATGTCTATAACAGGCCCTTCAAGTTTGAATCAACAAGATGAATTTGATTCAACTGGATCTACGACAGGTGCTAGTACCATGTAAATATTTATACTCTCCGTCAATGTTTTTTTCTATGCTATATAATTATGGTATTTTTTGCTACTTATTGTGATTGGGTCAGCTTTGGGTACTCTTATATGCACTGTAAGTGTTGATGTCTTTTTTTGGAGCAGAAAGCGCTTTTTGTGTTATGAAGTAATTTTTGGTGATGTAGATCCTCTTTTATAAGTATTATACCATAGGGCAACAAAGACACTGTTTAGCTTAATTAACAAGATTTAATGATATAGTACCTTTTTGAGAATAAATTATATTCTAAGGCAATAACAACACTTTTGAGCATTAATAATTTTATAAGGTCTTAAAAGAACTCTTTCTAAATCAATTTATTTTTAAGTTAATGAACGACTCTTTTTGTAATCAAATGCTTATCAAAGCATATTGTTTGACCAATCAAACTGACAACGCTTCAAGGCTTTGAAGATGGTTTGGTAGTCTATACTCAAATCTCAATTAGATTTAGTCTCTATATTACTTTTGAATAGCGTAAATTACAAATATGTTCTTTAGGGCTTTATAAATAAATAAATAAATAATGTCTATAAAAGGAGAACTTAAAGACAGTTTCAGGTTTTAGTTCAGGGAAGACTGTAACCTAGGAGTCCCATGGAGACCCTGGCTGCCCTAGCTCCCTAGGACGCCCTTGGACGCCCTGAGGGACACTTGGGGATGATGGTCATTTTCCTGATGATAGTACTTGAGAGTCTTATTGAAAGGAAGTTGTAAAGCAGTAAAGTTATGGGGAAAAGGTAGAATGGTTATTCTTCTTTCAAATCTACTACATATTTATACTGTTTTTCTATCCTACATCATAGTTCATGTTTTATGTTTAATAAGTGTAAATCATAATGCCTTAGTAATACATTAGTAATACATTAGTAATGGTATCCATAAGTGTTACTGACACATGTTTTATATGGATGTGTTACATGTTTCATAATGTTCCTGCGATTTATTAACCACATGTTTCACGTTCATCATGTGTTTCATAATGTGTGTCTATTTATAAGTTTATGTTGCCTTGGAAGCAATAGGCTCTATCTGAATATTTGGGCTTGGTGAATTCTTCCTTCTCAACAATCTTCTGTGATCATGTTTTTGACAACAAACAGGATCTTATGCTGACACCGGACGTGACCGAACATTGATCCGGTTCAGAGAGGGCAGATTTTCTTGAACGGAACACCACGGTGTTCAGTTCAGTGTTCACATTTTTACATGTGAGAACCAAATGTGTAGAAAAATACCTGTAAAATTCATTTAAAATACAAATTTCTTCATGAATAATGCAGTCTTCGATACATAAAAGCCAACATCAAGTGATTTTTGCCGTCACTGACATGAAGGTGGCAAATCTGGATGAGGCATTACATTGCCGAGCATGCCAAAGCATCATCTAAATTTCACAAAACCTATAATTTTGGCATATATATTACTGTCCTTGGTTTAAATACAATACTTGCAAACTGCCATACACTATATACTGCTTTTATCACTACATAAATGTTCAAAATGTAAACCAAAACTATTTAGCGTTCGAAATGTGTCCGAACGCGAACCGAACACTACGTTCAGCGCTCAGCAAAGTCACAGAACCGGACGGGCAGTTCCGTTCGGCGTTCACCAAACGCAGCCAAAAAACCAGACAGAACCGGACTGCGGCAACACTAGTCCTACGGATGTTATGATTTATCCAGCAATTTATAAAAGGTTTATGGCTGCCTAGAGAAAAGGTTTGACAGGTCCGAGTCCTGCGGCTGCATGGGCAGTAAAACAACAAAAACGGCACAGAACAGCCTTGGAGAGAGCAATGACGAACCTTGAGAGGGCAGCCGAGAAGTCTTGATAAGATAGCGGGGCCGGACTGCCAATATTTTGCTTCCAATAACTCCGAAAAGTATCATTCAAATGGCCAAAAATTTTGGTGCGACAAAAACATTGTGGGAATATTATGAAAGTACTGTTTTTAGGTTCTATTTGAAAATCTGGTCCCGAAAATATAATTACTTTGTCCTAAAAAAACTCTCGTTGCAGAGTTACCAAATTGGATGACTTTGATTATCCGCAACTGTACAAATTTTGGGACACTAGATGAGATAAATAAAAACTAGGTATTCGTTCATAATTTGTGTCACACCATAAACATGGCCCAAAATATGATGTTAGGTCAGACCGAAATCTCAACCAAATATAGAAGTTTTGGATTAATTTTTAGGTAGAATGAGAACAGAGGTTTCATTCATTTGGAAAACTGGAACGAAACTTAGGTTGTCAACAATAGCTTCGGACGGTCAAATATATTAGTTATCTGCTGTGTTTTCGGCTCGTCTGTAGCTTTTGCTGAAAATAGAGATATCAGCGCATCTGAAAACACAAAAACCAATTGAGTTAATTGTTTTCAGATAATCAAAAACTCAGAGATTCGGTCACACCTTTATTTGTGCCGAAAATAAACACAATAGTCAAGAATTCAGGCTGTGAGAAAACTTCAAAAAAGACTACGTGTTAGTCCTAAGTTTTGGACCACAATAATGTTAAATTTATTGTCTTTCTTTCAGCAAGCCCGAAACGTCAATATTCTTCTTGGTTTTTGTCCTTACCGAAAATAAGAACATCAGCCATGCTTTCATGGGATACCAAACTACTATCAAAATTCCTATTTTTGGTTGTCTTTTAGGTCATAAAAAACTCCTGAATTTTGTACATGTTTTCCATGGGCCTTTTAGTTCATACTAAAACTGGGTTTTTCTCCAGGGTTTTAAGGTGACCTGAAAACATCAACTTCCTGGGGTGCAATCCATCTTTGAGTCAATCAATAGTCAAAGAGTTGGAAAATGAGACACATCAGCAAAGAGTCACAAGAGCAAACTATTTTAAAAATAACCTTGCTCCTAGAGTCACTCAAGAGTCACTTAGAGATCTCTGGTGCTTTAATTGGTTTGAATGTTCTGGAGACTCCGAGAGACATTTAAGTAGCTCTGAGATTCTAGGTAATTTTCCTGATGTACATTAGTGAATTATTTTGTGTGGCATTTCCACAAATTATTGCAAAGTAACAGGACTGTTAGGCCTTTATTGGTCTATCTGAACACACAAGTAAGGTTAGGATAGGCTCTATAATCAAAATTCATTATAGTCTGCAAATGCCAAACATGCATTATATCAAGTACAGACATTCCGAGCTCATAATATACTAGCACCCCAGGGAATTCAACTTTTTGGGTCACACAAAAATTTCCAAAAAAACACAGGTTTAGTGCAAAATTTAGGGCCCACAAAAAACATATGTGAAATCAAAGGTTTAGCAATAAACCAAAGGTCCACTGAAATTAAAAGTTTCATTTGTAATTTTGTACCACATGAAAACCTGAATGATATTATTGTTTCTGGTGCGAAAAAAATTAGAGATAAATATGGAGATTTTGGATCCCGTGAAAGAAAGACAGAAACATATAATATTAATGTGATGCAAGGCTCATACAGAACTTTAATTTTTTCCTTCACTTTTTTGTAGTCTGAATTTTTGACTATTGTGTTTAATTTGGGCACAATTGAAAATGTGACAGAAGCTCAGAGTTTTTGATTGTCTGAAAACAATTAATTGAATAGGTTTTCATGGTTTCAGTCTTGCTGATATCTCTCTTTTTAGCTATAGTTACAGACATGCCGAAAATTTGTCTGATATTTGATGTATTCAACTGTTTGAAGTTATTGTTGAAAACATAATTTTTGTTCCGGTTTTTGGAATGCATATAGTCTATATTTTTGGAGTACCTAGAAATTAACTAAAACTTCTATTGTTTTTTGTAATTTTGGCCTGACTGAACATCCCATTTCGGATGAGGTTTACATGGTGACGAAAAATTTGAACAAATACTTAGGTTTTAATTAGTATATATGATGTCCCAAAATTTTGATTATCCTACATAATTTATAAGTGACTTAGTTTATAAACTAAAACCAGGATTTCTTGGTAGTTTTCAGGTGACCTGAAAAGTTGAACTCCCCGGGGTATAGGCTGTGGAATTCCCAGACTTCTTGCCATATATGCCAGCGGAGTCAGCTGGGCTGTACAATACATTAATTTGTAAGTGGATCAGCTGATTCGTATCATATGTGGATGAATGTATATATGGGCCGACTCCACTAAGCACGTACATTAAGGCTATTATGTCACCTTTGCTACTACACTATTATTAGGTACATATACAATATCCTATGTGGTTTTTTTGTTAATGTTTTTCTTGTTTTTCTTGTCGCATATCTCTGAAAGAAAAAAACATATCCCTGTTTATTTTTGTGTAAGTATGTAGGCACAACATAAGAAGAAAAACAAACAATAATAATTAAAGACTTGTATGTGTAGCAGTGGCCCTGCGAAACAACTTGGAGCTCGACAGAAAGAAGCAAAGAAAAGAAAATAAGAAACAAAAATAAAAAACATAAGAAACATAATAATAACAAGAAGAAACATAATGAGAAGAAAAAGAAAGACAAAAAGAAAAAGAAGAAAAAGAAAAAGAAAAAGAAGAAAAAGGAGAAGGAGAAGAAGAAAGAGAAGAAAGAGAAAATAAACAAATTAAAAAAAAATAAACGGATAAATTCCTCTCGATCGGCACGGGGAGGAGATTACCAGGTTCTGGCAAGTGCAGGAGATCATGAATTTTTTGCAACTCCTGAATGGCAACATCAAGCTCAAGAGGCTCGCGATCGTGCAGAAGATCGATGAGTTTCCAAGCCGAAGATTGAGTGCCGTCAAAATGGTCGCCCTTGTCCACACTTTGCTTCCACATCCGACTTTCGAGTGCATCGTCACGTTCTAAGACCCTTCGTATCGCGTCGTTCCTGGCCGTGTCCACTTTCAGGGTGGCTGTGTTCATGGCCGTGCCCTCTTCCATGGTGGTTGTATCCCCTTTCGTGGTGGCCATGAGTAAGTGGTTGGAAAAACTTGAACTCAACAAAAGCTTCAGAATGGAGGTTTCCTTCGATTCTTGCGTGACATCACGAAGATAAAGGATTCCACCAAAAGAAACGTCTTTGAACATCCTTGGAATGTGATATTAAGAGGCCATGGCAGACGATAGTCACAGTAAAAAAGCTTACGGGTGGTTCAGCCGGTCAATGATTGTTCTAAGATGTTTGTCCGTCACGATCAGATTATTGATTCCAGGAGCGTCGATAAGGACAAGTGTTGTGAAGTCGTTCGGGTGGTCAACAAAGAATTCTCCAATATTGAGATCCGTTGAAGTCAAACTGTTGTTGACCTCCGCATCCTGTTTGCCTCTTGCAGCATTAATAAACTAAATTGTTTGGAAGTAAGGTTAAAGCACATAAAGCGAGCGGGAAAACGAACTGTGCTTTTCCCAGCTCCAGTCAGCCCTAACAAACTTGAATATATACATTAGACAATTACAAGATGGTCAAACAATAAAGCTTACAGGACAGCAACTTTTGGTCGTAGATGCAGCGCTTTAGCAGCGCTAGTTTCCTCTAATGGTTGCTTTAAATCGCTTACTTCTCGCTGGATTTTGAGAGGCACCGCAGGTGCGGTGTGCGATTCGAGGAAGTAATTTACCACATCCAAAGCAGACTGCGAAGTGTTCCAAAATCGCCTGGTCGATGCCCCACAGTCGATCATCCAGCGCCAGTAGCGGCGTTCCAGATCTTCCTCGTTCTTCTCCGCAAATTTCATTGTAACATCGTCCCACATCGTCGTAACAAACACGACATTTTTCGCAGCGTCGATGCCGCATAACTCTCGAAACATACCCAGTACTCGATGTTGGGTACCCGACATGCGGTTATCGCTAATTCGATGCACATACAAAATACCACGCAATAAGATGCCTTTCGAATAGCTAAACAGTGCATTATATTATTCAATTAGGCCCAAAAGAGAGGGAAAGAAACTCGCATTTTCTGTAACCACTCGCTAATTATTCCCAGAGTTTCCATGTCAGTTTCTTCCGTGCAACTGAACCCCGGGGTGTCAACAATTACTATGCGGTCTTGATAAACTGGATGGTTTTGAATTCTGACAAATTCGATCACACGAGTTGTGGGGGCCAGGTTTGAACCATAGACAACCCCTTGTTCGTTGCACAAATGGTTGATGAACTGTCATTCGCTTATCAAGGTTCGGTAAAGCTGCTAGTTGCGCGTGGTCTCTCACCGTGCTTTTACCAGTTCCAGTGAAGCCGATACATCTAGAGAGAAAAAATGAAACGTCCACTTGTTGGAGAGCGAGATATATTTCTTACATCAGAACAATATCGTCACTTCTGAGGTCCTCCAATTTCATATCGTGGGGACTCGATATTTTCATTGACTGAGATACCGGCCCTGGACCAGCTAATGGACAAAAAAACTAGATATCAATGGAACGATGAAATTGGTTATCACACCCACCATAACCTATCTTGCCGTCCGCAGCGAGGCGTAAACTTGATTTTGGGGATTGTGTTGATTCCAAGAAGATAGTACCATCATTCTCGTATCTAACAACACAGCGCTCCAATACTCGCGGACAAAGTTCATCAGCTGGCGGAAAATGATCGGTGTTCTTGAACGCATTTATTTGCTTTTGCAATGTTTAGATATGATATCCTACATACCTTGTCGATTGCTGTATACCAGTCTTTGTCTTCCGTAACAACTATGCGTGCCGTTGGATTCTAGCGAAAGATATTTTTAATAATGGCCTTGCTGTACACAGTCGTAAAACAACAAAATCACCTACTTGCTTGAGAAGTAATCGATTTAACTCGTCCGCAGGATGAAATGGCTACAGGTAAACCGGGGTGTCAGAACTCAAGATAACAAGATTGGTAATTGGTTACTACGTACATGAACGAGCGGAGGGCTCAAGGAAGTTTCAGTACCTTCTGGGAGTGATAACGCGTGCTCACTTTTTGGAAGCTCTGCGCGTCGTCTGACAGGAATGCGAGATCCCCTATATCTTGCATCCGAAGTCTTTGACCCAATTTGGGACGAATTTTGACCCTGATTCTTCGATGTTCTTGTCTCCGTGGTGTCGTCGTTGGGGGAATGGACCAACCCGAGGTCACGGTTGACCTTCTCCCATTGTGCATCCGATAGAGTGATATTCATGGTTCGGATAAAAAGACACTGATTCTGGTACTTTGAACTGGAAGCAGAATCACCTGCTCTCAATTGTTCTACATCGTTTGCATCTGGGCCTGCCCGACTTTGAACCGCCCCAGAGCATTCCCACGTGTATTCTGTCGACTGAGAAGATGTGCTGGGCTTCTTTTTGGATACTAGCTTGAGGCTATGTTTCATTTCCTGTGAGACGTTTGACATTGCGGCCATGCCCCACGAAGTGCTTTTATGGCACCCTATGACAAGACGTATGTCGCCATTCCCGGCCTCCCGGCCTCGAGGACCATTAACATAGCGATACCAGCTTTCAATATTGGCGGATGCGTAATTCCGGAATCCACTGACATTTAGAAGGTCATATGCCACCGCGCCCTCGGGCATGACTAGTAGCGCACCCTCTAATGACTGAGATTCGAAGGACATCGCTGCACTGTAGCGTACACTTGACATGAGGATCTGATAACAGTATTAGCTAGAAACACATACTTGTCGGATTCGCGTCCTGATTTTACAACGGAATGGCTTGCCAGAAAGCTGCCTGACGTGAATTCTGTGTCCGTATCAATATCGAAGGAAGGTATCGAGGAATATATAGGAGAAAAATCTTCTGGTGCCGCGATGTTGATAGGATCATTCGCGGGTAGACAGATATTGAAGAGAAACGAAAAGCTGCCTCGTGGTGTGATGATACCCACGTCGCCAATGCTGATACCTTGTCTTCGGTATGGCATCGAGAGGTTCTTGCTCGGTTCGGGTATCCACAAAGGAAATCCGTGTTCTTTCAGCAGCAAATGACGTTCGTAGACTTTATTACTGCTTTGTACCGGGAGCTCCATAAGTGTCTGTCTGTGTTGCTCTCCCATCTCGTCAAAAATGGCTGCACGATCCCCGTTATCTCTGTTCGATTCTCGTCGACCAGTGTCTTCACCGTCTCGAGCCATCTCTACACAGCAAATGAATATCGAGCAGGCGATCTCATAAAATCGACAATAACTAACCAGGGAGATTGACTATGATGTTTGTGTGGTGACCATGGGTGTTAAGAAAGTGTCCCCCATGGACAGTCGCATTTTGAGCCCCTTGAAAGTGGCTGGATATACCTGGGACAGCAGTGGAAAGCCTAGTGCTGGGGACTTGTTCTCTAGGAAGGGAACTGGAATTTGGAGCGAGGCCGCTAGTGGCCGTAGGTGCAGAGAGTCTGCGGTCACTAACTTCTTGATGACTTGGGGGAGAACTTTGTTGCTGGAGTGGGTATGGGACTCTCCCCATCAATCGAGGTTGCCCCTGTTCATGGTAGAAAAAATGAGAATAATGACGAGGAAGACCTTTCAAACAAATAGCTCCCACCTCCATGAGCATTGAGGTGGTATCATTCGAATGCGATGACATCGTATTCAGAGAAATCGAAGGAGCAAGTCAACACAGTAGTTCGTCAGTGATTAGAGCTTGTATAGGTCAAAGGCTTATATGACCGCATCGCCTCCATCACCATGCTTTGACAACATGTGCTATGCGATTTGGTTGCATGACCAGAAGTTGAAAATAAGAAGTGGTGGGGAAAACCCCAAAAAGACATATTGTGACATAAAGAAAGTAGAACCATAGCTGTGAGCGAATGTCGATAGGATGAAATGCTTAGGCGTAGTATGCCAGCCAGACTGTATAGAGCGTTGGAAAATATTTTCAGAGCATGCTTGCGGGTACGTCTTGCGCCGATTTGACCGTCCAGAAAGTCAAGAAATTGTTTTCCTACATACTTGAGGCGATGCAACTCGTGAATGCTGTGATTTCGATCACGAGATTTCATTGCGATGAAAATGCATCAAAGAAACGTCGAAAGTACAGTGTTGGTACGATGGAAGAAGTTCAATCGGAAAGAGCTTTTCTGGGTGAGGCGCCAAAGATAACAATCGGAAATGAAGAGAGCCCGTTCGACTTTCAATTTGTAGAAAGAAAATATACACAAAATTCAACGCACAGTCAAATGACCTCTAGCCCTTTACCCACAGATTTCATCTTCGTCAATGAAAAGACACGAGGAAATAATTCAACTTCGGACTTGAACGATATGATTATCTCATATTTCCCTTCTACCGATCGTGGCATGGCTCGTGAACATCAAATTCATTGCCCAAACTTTCAAGGACTGACCGACGAGAACAGTAGTGTCGAGGAACAGAAAAGATGATGGACGTTGGAAGTAAAGTGTGAAATCTCCCACAGTTCTCAATTTGGACGCACTTCGCTGTGCCACAGAGTCATGCATCACACGGCGGACAAATGCTTGTCAAGTCCGAATCCGGCGGAGCCTGTCAAGTCATGTGTCAAGTGATTTGTCAATTGCGCTCGCGGCATCTCACCGAGCCGGTTCAATTTCTCACACGCTATTGAACCGACGACTTCCCCGACGCGCCAATCCTTTCTTCGATCCTTTCCACATCTACGTGAATTCGTCAGTTTCTTCTCCTTTCCAAATTACACCACAAATTCATCACATCTACGTGCATACTTACTTCTCTTCCCACTGAATATCATGTTTGCAAGTTTCCAGTGACACCATTTGGACCGGAAAATTTTCATTGTTGGCGTGTCTCTTCTTTCTCTTCTTGTTAGCCTGCCAGAGGCTAGAAATTGAACTGCTTATCGCCGGGGAAGGACGTTTCAGTGCAGGTTGAAGAAGCGGAAGGAAAGATTTGGAAATTAGCAAGAAATCAGACATTCCAATCGTGTGTGTGTTAGTCCTGATCTAGTCTCTATTCGTTTCTATTTGTGCCTCTGCCCTCCAAATGTACTGGCTTTTTTTTTTTTGCTTTGGTTTTCAATGGCTTGTATCTTATCTTTCTTATTCAATGCATGTGTATCGACTAGTTTCCATTTGTGTGTCCCAGAACCGGTGTCTGCTCGTTAGTACCTGCTATGGAACATACACGCCGAACCAAGTCTTATCCTCGTGTATTCTGTACGTGTCGAGAGAAATGCAGCAAGAATACCTACACAAATGATGATAGAGAGATAATTTCCGCCCAGATGATTACACCTTCGACCCGGAAAAACAATCGTGCAAAGGACTTCGAGCTTGCGAATCATCAATGCTGGAGCCAATCGAGATGGACTTGGGGCCGACCGCACCTGCTGCTACCTCGAATACTCATGACAAGAAGTCCTTTCAGTGGCATTCAATTATGGGCGTAGAGAGTAAGTTTCTCTCTTCGCAATGCTTGGTTGTACAGCCGATGTCAGGGCATATGGAAAGGGCCAATCGCAACCAATTGCGAGCCGGTTGCCGGTGGATGACCTGCGCGGTTCAACTGGGGCGGTTCACCTTTGACAGTCGAGCCGGTGGGCGGGCGACCGACGGCTTCGTCCAGCCATCAATTTGACAATCAAGCGACGCAGCACTTGACAAGCTCCGACTGAATCGGACTTGACAAGCATTTGTCCGCCGTGTCATTGATCGACGTTTTCGCGGTCAATTTTCTTCTGACCAGACTCCGACAATCCACAGCCTTTTTCTTTGTCGCTAGGAGGTCTATGACGGTGGCATAGAAACACAATTATACAATATGCTTTACTATCGACTCGCAATGCAGAAATATTAACAATTATTTGAAGCCCACCTGCAATTCACGTTTCCCGCCATCCCATAACAAAAACGCAGAATAACGCTCATCTTTCGCAATTGCAATACTTTTGACGACCCTACGTAGTGGTTGGATGCCTCGACACCTCACTGCTAAAATTGGCGCCATTTCTCCCGCTGATAGGCGGACAACGTTTCTGAACACTCGAACACCAGCGATGAAACAGTCTATGCTTTAGAAACATCCCTGTACAACATGTGGAAATAATGACGGCAATTGGTCTTATAATCCGATGCGGATTATCCTCTTTTCTGCCCTTACACCGTACTGGAAGACGATTTGGCAAAGTCTGAAGATAGGATACTCATCATGCAGTACGAAGTGTCGAAAGACCCGACTCAGCTCAGAAGGGAAGACGATATCTTTTTGTATGTTGCAGCTACTTTTTTTATAAGCTTTGCTCCAACTAACGGATCCACAGGTTCTTAGGTCCGACTGGAGTTGGGAAGAGCAACATACGCGATTAGGCCATCTCCCTTCGGGTTCTTGCTGAGCATTGTTTTCGACAGATGGTGAACAAGTTCGTTGGACGAGACAACATGCTGGGTTCAGGGGGAATTTCATCTCATACTTCCCAGGTGGAAGCCATGAGGGTCGTAAAACAACGTGGAACCGGTGGAAATCCCGTTGTTTTAATTGACACACCTGGCTTTGAAACGAATCAATCCAATTTGGACGTCTTACGGTTGATCTCTAAATGGCTGTTATCAATGTAAGTTTTGTCCCAAAACATTCGTACATTATGTCGCAGATTAACCTCGTACATTCAGGCATCAAGCAGGTCTGACGCTTCGAGGCGTGTTGTATCTTCACCGCATTAGACCCACGCGTCACAGGCAGCGCCCTGCGCATACAGAGCATGTTCTCGCAGCTATGTGGCATGGATGCTGCAAAGAATGTCGTTTTCGTGACTACGATGTGGGATGATCCGGACCCGCATGCCCAAAACAACAAAGTAGAGAAGAATCTCAAAGCGGAATACTGGCGGACGATGATTATACACCAGGCTCGTGTTGCGCGATGTCTCAACGATAAAGGGGGCGCTCGGAGAATCGTCAAAGACATAGTTCTTGCTAAATGCGTGCCCGGTATTCCTCTTCAACTACAGAAAGAACTTGCTTCCGGAATCCCACTGGAGCAAACGAAGGCTGCGTTAGCACTTGAAGGCGTCACCGCACCGCTGTCATCTGGAGCGACAACCTCTGCACCAGAATACGTCAATGGCAGTCGACCAATGGCAGTGATTACATCCCCGAAGCAAATCAACAACAGTTCCAGTTATTTGAATCCAACTTTACTGGATTCTGGACCTGGGATTGACACCAGCCGCGAAGTTCTTTCTGAGCACTCATCGCAAGCACAATTAAAATCACTCCCTCCTTCAGATGCTAATATGCTGGAATCATCAGCGCCGACTGAATCTTCCCTAGCAGAGGATGTAGGCGCTCGTTCATACCAGGACATTTCTGCGGAGCCAGCCTTGGTTTCTTCAGCACCGGTGCCGGAGCCTCACAGCCCGGACACCAGCAGTGTTCCTCATTACTTAGGTTCTATTACCGGTGTTGGCACAACGTCAGATATTCACGAAGACCACCAAGGAGATCAAGCTCAGTCTGCCTCTACATCGTTTTCGAGTTCTTCTTTGGTACTTGATAGACCGACTGCCGAAGTAGAAGTTCACAAAGTCTCCGCGGTTGACGACGAAGAACGTCCAAGCCATGAAGAGACACAAATGCCCTTGATTCATAGTCAAGAGTTACCGATTGCTTCTGATGAAACTAGCGCGCGGTCGAGGCGAAGCGGTTTTACGACAACCATCATGGGATCATCGAAAAGCAGCGCGGAGATGCCTTCGAGGGGTGGAGATACTGGCGTGGACTCGCGATCCATGCCAGCTTCCGCAGAAACGGATCTCCAGAATACCAGAACGAGTGCTTCTGAACGAGGTGCTGAAACCCTTGGATTGGCTCCAGAGCTTGTAAAGAGTCGTCAAGAGTCCCCTTCAGCGGATATTCCACCATCGACGGGGTCGACCACAGGCCGGCAAGGTACAGGTGTTGTACATCAGGCCCAAGGCCCAGTGGAATCTCCGCCACACACAGCGCCGAGTGAAACAGTGGATAATAACAGCGGTTCGACACCGCAACAAGATACCACAAACGCAGTCGGTAGTGTTCAGGCTCAAATTTCATCAACTGGCGACGTTGTTTTGGAAAATTCAAAGCACACGGTTGACCATTCAGCAACTACGCCTACCAATAAACCTCACACAGATGCTTCTTTCTGGAAGAGAGTAAAGCGCTTCTTCGAGTATATATGTTGTTGCTGGAGCTATTAGACAGTACCTTGATTGCAATTTCCAAAATTACCAACTTATGGAGCTTCGAAGAACGATGCAAAGAGTGCCCGGATAATCAGTGATTCACAAAGCGTGCTCAAAGAATGCTCCCGGGCCGCTGAATGGCAGCGAAGACTTTCTTCTGAAGCTTGAGCTACAACCTGCCGTTGAGTCTGCCCGCGTCCTCTTGGAAACGGGCGGCAAGAATATCCACCTTTTTTGAAGCATATGCGTCTTCTTGAAAAATCGATAGTTCGTGTGAAGCGCGGTCTGTGAAAGTTTCGAACCGGAAGAATTGAATCTGCAATGATCAACTCTATTCAAAGCGTTCTCGACAGTGTTCTGTGACGAACGAATACAGAAGGATGTCGATTCAAGAAAAGAACTGTATTGCTCCTTGTACCTTCGTGTTTTTATATCACCAATTGAACGACGTAGCTGGCAGGTTCACTCATTATTCCAAGACGGCAGAAGAATTCAGGACATCCAATCTTGATATCTTTTTCTCCCTCTCGAAGTATTTCCTAAAGTACAGAAACAGAAACACTCCCATCTTGCCACCAAAGGCACGCCCGTTGTCGACAGCATCTCAATTTTATACCATTCTATACCAAGCAACAAAGAACTTGAACGGAACTCAGGGATAGTATTATCGTCTGATCAAGTCTATATCGGTTTGAATACTTCTGGTCTTCGTTGAAACCAAGTGGAGCTTCAAGCTTCAAGCTTCAGCGCTCTCTACTTCATTTGGGAAGGGGGAGTTTGATTTTACAACTGGAAATCTGGATTGATCCAAATGAAAATATGCTTTGGGAGCAACCCCGAAGAAATGCGGGGATATAAACACTCCTCATATAAGTTCATAGTTAGCGCCGTATCTGCTCTTTCTTCAAATGCCCACCACCTATCGACACGAAGTCGTTGGAAGGGCCAACGAGCTCAAGGACGATGACATTATCGTAGCGTGAGTAATAATCTATCCAATATGGAATCTCCCTACTCAAACCTACTATTATCAACCCTCTAGGATCATGGGCCCTACGGGCGCCGGAAAAAGTCACGTACGACACCTCATTTCTTCACAAGTCGTTACGTTTGTATTGACTGGCACGGTTGTAAGATCCTTGATACACTCATCGGAGAGGCCAAACACGCAGTTTCTGGCCTTCATGCTACATCATCGAACATTGTCGCTATCAGAATAAAACAGCACGAAACCTACAAAGACAGCCTTGTAATTATCGACACCCCGGGGTTCGATGTGACCCATATATCTGATATGGAGATCCTTGATATGATAGCAAAGTGGCTTGTTGAAGTGTGAGGATGAACTTGTTATATTCCACAGCGTGTGCATCATTCTAAGCACTCTTTTCTCTAGCCACCAGAGAAAGATTTGCGTCAAGGGTATAATATACCTTCATCGCATCACCGATAATCGTATGGCTGGATCACCACACCGTAACTTGCGTATCATGGGGGAACTCTGCGGCGACAAAGGCGCTGCCGGCGTTGTCCTTGTCACGACTATGTGGGATCTCCTCAAAACGCCTCGGATTGGAGAAACCCGAGAGAAAGATCTAATCGGAAATTTCTGGGGTACAATGCTCAACCACGGAGCCACCTCTGACCGCTTCATGAATAACGCAGAGTCAGCTTGGAAGATAATCCACCAGCTTGTATTGAAGAATCCAACGAGCATAACACTCCTCATCCAGGAAGAAATGACCGAACTGGGGCTTACATTGGAGGAAACGAAAGCCGCTCAAGGATTTCTGGCCGACGTGAATCGACTCCAGGCCAGACAGAAACAACAGCTCGCTACGCTCAAGAGTCTATCTAAGCTCAAGAATAGTGGGATTTCCCCTGAAGAGATGGCAAGCAAGATCTCCACCATGGAAAGTCAAATAGCCATGACAGCCGACTTAATCGCGAGACTTCATATATCTATGGGACGCAAGTTTGTATTGTTCTTCAAGCCGAGCGGAAGTGGGGTAAGTCGTTCCTAGCATTCAACTCCCCATCGCAGTCTCTGAAGGTTTTCGTCTAGCGAGCACTGGATATCAAATACTTGGATTAGGCCAGGCCGCAATCTATAAATACACACCACTTTGTACCATACACCCTTCATGGGCTTTTTTTGTTTGAAAGTAGGGTGCGTTGATCTATGATTAGTTGGTGCAACAAGTAAATTGTGGTACTATGACGCATGTGCCCAGTGACCCCAGCACGATGCCAAAGCAAAATAAAAATTGTACAGTAAAATGACCATTGTTTTCCTGGTAGTATAAAAGATTAGTCGCGCATCTTTGGAACATTAGGCTTAAACCTCACCAAAAATTTCTGAGCAACCGAGAGGAGAATAACTTAAAATAACCAGGAGATATACATGCGGATCCTTTTCAACAATTTTGACTGCGGGTTGAGACCGTTGGACACTTGCAAGTGTTTACCTGCATCTGTTTGAAGGATGTCGTCGGTAGTTAAAAGATCCCTGTAAATCTTGAGATCGATGTTACGGTTTGCGAGCCCCTCTACTGCCATCTCGACAAGTTCTCGTGCCGAATCTCTGGTGCCAGTGAAGCGCTTGGTACGGGGGTCCTTTCTGGTAAAGTTATACCAAAATTCTTGTAAGGCCTCCTCACGACTTTGGTTATCAATTGGGGTTGGCTCGTCCTGGGGCCAGTTCGTTGTTCCTAGGACGATTGCATGTATGGCTTCGTTGCCGCACAACTTTTGAAGCATGTTGAAATTTTGGCGAGCTGTGCCGTCGATGCGCTTCTCGGATATATCATAGAGGTATATAATGCCGCCAACCACGCTTTTTTCTGTGTGACTGCATTCATCTAAGGTCTCAGCGCTGGGAGTAACTACTGTCGGGATAAATATTGACTAACTGTTCTATGATCCAATTCCCTATTTTCTTCAACGCAATCAAATCCTTTTTCGCCGTGTTATCAAATCCGGGAAATTCGACAAGAGACAATTCATTGGTGGATTGTAGTCCAAGTGAACCGGGTTTGGAGTAAAACACGCGGAGAAGAGAGCCTGCGGGTTTTGAATTTATGCTGTGTTGGATATTCATTGCTTCTGATTCTAAAAGTGTGTTGATGAACTGGAAAATGTGAGACGACAAAGTAGTCAGGCTCCTCAACAATTATTTCAGACTTACCGTGCTTTTTCCTGCACCACATGCACCCATGACCCTAGCATTTAACTATTTAGCAATGGCCTGATCATGAAATACTATCTCTTCAAACCGTACAGTATTTCAATCGCTCTGCTATCCATGTTATGGTGTCTACCGACTTTCTTCCAACTAAAATTAACGTCAATCCCAAGCTGCAGCAGACAGAGTCGACGAAGGGGGCATACCAAAGAAATTCCTGAAGTATGTTTTGTTATACTAATAGTCGCACGACTCTGGCAAGCTATTCTTTGTGAGTAGAAGAGGTGGGTGGCGAATGTCAACTTCAAGGAGCATGGCATGACACATATGGAGGACATGAACTTGTTGCGGGAATCGCTCCCTCGTTGCCAAAACCCTGATGTTGTGATTCATGAAAGAACGCCTGTTAGTACGGACCGGTAACTGACAACGAAATTATACAAACTCAGCTTGTGAAGCCGTGTATAGATGTGCGATTCGGTTCAACTGAAGGCAACTGAATGCTTTCAAACTGATCATTAGTATCACTTTTTCATTGGCAGGGAAACTCACATTCACACATGTGATATGATAGCAGTACTACGTGCAATCTTCGAGGGTTAATTGATGGAAATTCAGGTGCACTCGCGATCTCTATGCTAGCTCGTCGAAAACAGGTTGCTCTCCCCAAATACCAGAACGAGTGCTTCTGCACGAGATGCTGAAACCCTTGGATCTGCTTCAGAGTCTGTAGTTGGGCATAAAGGATATCTTTCTCTGGCAAGATCGATGAAGTCGACCACAGATTGACAAGAGAAAGAGACACAAAGCCGCAACTCACGAATCTCACGGTTCCGTTTTGGAGAGTTCTGTCTCTTCCTAGAAAAGAAGGATAAGGAGAGCCATATCTTTCCTGTTGTCATTCACGGGAGATGAACTGGAACTTCCGCATGAGATCAAGGAACGATTTGAGTTAGCGTATATGTGGCTCGGTTTTGAACATATATATTAGTAATTACGCCCATTAATTTTACGGGACGTTCACCATGAGGAGAAAAGGTCTTGGGACAAAGTTCGACTCGGGGGAGAAGATCGTGTATTCTGTGCCATGATCTATCGAAACAGTCCATACGAGCGCCTTTTTCCATAATTTGCTTCCACGTCCGATTTCGAGTTTGTTGGCTCGCTCTAAACAAGTTGGAAGGCCTCGATGATTTTATCGATAAACTTTCCGACCCCGGTTCGGCTGATGGGCAGATTCATAGTTAGTAAGATACCGATGGAAGCAATACAGTCTCACAAACGAACGACGCACCATAAGTTTCCTTGTCATACATATTACAGAGGGGACGTCTGACTTTAACGAAGAGACAGTCCGCTCAGGTGTGTTTAGCGTCGGGGCACACAAAGGTTGGGCAAAATGATTTTCCATGCAGAGGAAGTAGTGTTCTCAAACCGGGCACAACAGAACACCCCACGTCCAAACAATGGCTTGCAGTCCTCCACCAGCAGATCAATAAACTTCGCTAAACGTTGCTAAACGTTAGCCAGGTGTAAAGCAAGGTATCAATATTGAAGAATTTCGATGACTTGCATTGTTTTTGCCAACTCCGGTTTGACCGAAAAGCCTATATTACTGCACCTGCACTCCGAAACACTTATAAGAATATCATATCATCCTTTCGTAGGTGTATTGGGGATGGGGTGGCCTCAGCCTCCATGACTGCTAATAGCCCAGATCAAACGAGATCTGTGTAAGGGGTAGAGTAGATAAAAGTCAGAACAAGTTGTAAGCTCATGATAGTTAGCTCATTGCTGACGAACTGAGAAAATCATATGTACGAGTCTTGAGGCCTTGAGGAGTTTACGTAGAGCTTGCGTACGGTGAAGGGCATATAACATGAACAAGGCCTCGCTCCGCTTCGGCATTAGAAGTTCACGGTACTTTCAAAGAGCTGAACATGGAAGAAAGGAGGATAATATGAGAGAAGAGGCAGACTGAGAAAATTGACGGATCAAATGGACATCCCAAAAAAGAACTTAGTATTTGATTGTATATTTGCCACCTCATAACTGACATTGAATCATCGATGATATCGATTATCTATCATACTTCTCAATGCCTCTGTCATTTCAGCCCGAAGGGCTACCCAAGGCGAAGCAAAAAACAATAAATTGTATATTAGTCAATCTCAGAGTCAGCGAGAAGACCAAATGTACTCCTGGTTGCCTATCATGCATGCAAGTTTGCGGGTTCTTTTTGCATAGTTATTCAGTCTGCCCAAGATGCCCGAATATTTGTCTCGCATCCTAGCAAAGTCTTGAAGGTAAGTTAAGCGTCTTTGGAATGATAGCCTTGGACTTCTCACCGAAGCTGACATGTTTACAGAAAGAAGAACAGCCGAGAAAAGGATACGCGAATCTTCTTCAGCACCGTCTTTGTGTCTTTTTCTGAATTTGCGCTCCGAGCGATGTATGCGTTTAATCGTTTCCCTGCCTTAGTTTCAAGGATTTTCTTCTCTTCTAGTACGAGCTCCTTTTGGATCTCGAGGACGCCGGTACCATCGCTTTCTAGCCCTTGTAGCGCCATCTTGACGATCTTTTGCGCCGAATCATGTGTGCCAGTGAAACGACTCGTACGGGAGCCTTTCTTGACCATCGTGTCCCAGTGTTTATCGATGAGGTCCTTCTCGCGCACAAATATTGCGGAGTTGGCTGGTGCCTCTGAATTTTCTGGCCAATCTGTCGTTGCAAGCACGATTCTCCGTAGAGCACTTTCTCCACACAAACTGTTGAAAATATCGAGATTTTTTTGGGTCGTGCTGTCGAAACGCTTTTGAGAAATATCGTGGAGGTATATTATGCCCGCCAGAACGCTTTTTTCGACGTGTCTATATATCCCAGTGAGTACTTCAGCTATGTAATTCAGATGATTGCTAACATTTTCACCATCCATTTTCCTATTTCTTCCAGTACGTGCAAATCCCTCAGTTCTGTGCCATCAAATCCGGGAGCTTCGACCAACCACAACATGTCGTTCTTTTGTAGTCCCAGCTGTTCTGGAACAGAGAAAGGGACATTGTGGGGAACATTCGTAGTTGGACTAAGTTCGTGAGTGATCTTGGCTATTTCTTCTTGCAAAAGTGTATTGACAAACTATATAAATGCGATAATTTAGAGGAGGCACTCGGGGTGATCAAATGTATGTTACCGTGCTTTTTCCTGCTCCGCATGCGCCCATGACTCTAAAAGTCGGTCAACACCACCTCGTAACGTCAGCTTCAAATTCATAGCGTACGGTATTACTATGTTTCTTCCACCCATTATGTGGGAATTGTTGACTTTTTTCTTTTGAAAGTTGTCCGTCAAACTCCGGCGTGCACGCCGAAATTACAAACGGCTTACCAAAAGACTGCAATACAGAGAAGACGTTTTTTGGAACTTGGAAGATTGTGTACTCCAGGTGACAGGCCAACGATGAGTGGCCTTTTGGGAAATGTTTTAACAACCAAGAGTGGGGTGGATTACAATTGGTTAGCCTGACGCCTGCAACGGTGGGCAACTTGAAGAACCTGTTGGCCTGTTGTAATCCCTGGTCAGTCGAAACACTCCAGAAAGACAAAATATGACTGATAAAGATCTATATTGTCAGCTTGGTTTGTTGCCAGTTCAGTTCAGTGAAAAAAATAATCGACGAACCCGTTATCACATTGATCTATTAATAATTGACACACATCCAACACGTTTTACCAGTCTGTCCGATAGAACACGATCTTTGGCCGCCTGCAGGCTGCAGGCCGCTTGCTTCCTAGCCTTTTACTGCACGTCTCTGGTATTTACCACTTGGTGGAGAACAGTGCTATACTTTCTTGAAGCTCTCGATAATCCGTTCCACTTCACAAATTACGATACTTTAGGTTTGCACGCTCTCTATCATGGCTAGTTCAAGTTCAAAAGGTCCAATAAATATTATAATTCCGTGAGTCCCTCCCGCGCTGGATATATTGTTCGCCAGTCCTCTAACATTTCCAGCACAGAATCATGGGTCCAACGGGTGCCGGTAAAAGCACTGTATGTGACCCGCCAATTTGATTGACGCCCTAAAGCTTACCAGGATAAATAGTTTATCAACGTGCTCATAAGAGAGGAAAAGATGAAAGTCGGGCACCAACTATCGTCTTGCACCAGCGAACCCACCCCAGTAGAAGTTCTGAATGTTAAGATACGGGGACTAGCTACAGAGCACAACTTGGTTGTCCTCGACACACCTGGCTTTGATGACACCAACGAAGGAGATGCGGTCATCTTGACTCGAATTGCAGAGTGGCTAAAGAAGGCGTGAGCGACCATAATACAAACTCTCGGAGTTCATGATACTGACTCCATTTCCGTATAATTGAAGTTATAAAGACCAAACACATATTCTTGGCGGGGTTTTGTACCTTCACGACATCTCCCAGAAGAGATTCACTGGTACAGCCAGAAAAAATCTTGCAATGTTCAACCATATGTGCGGGGACGTTGCTTTACCAAGCGTCATTCTTTGTACAACCAATTGGCCATCATCTAATGCTGGGCAGCACCGTGCAGAAGAGCAACGCGAATCCGAATTTCGGGAAGACCACTGGAAGGCCATGATTGAAAAAGGCGCACATGTCATGAGATATTATCGTACTCCAGAATCCGCCGAGGCTGTGGTGGCGAATGCTGTTAGGCATATGGTTGAACAACGTCGACATACGAAATCAGAGGAACCTCAAGCTTTAGAGATTCAACAAGAGCTTGTTACTCGCAAAAAAGTTATTCCGGAGACCAAGGCAGCTCAAGAGCTACGATATACACTCAAAGAAGTGATAGCTATGCAGAAAAGGATGGCAGAATTGGAACGGAGCATGGCGAATGACGGCGATCCCGAGGCACAGGCGAGACACGCAGAGTTGAAGGAGAAGGAAAAAATAATTCTTTCTCAGGTCAAGCAACTCAAAATTCCCTTTTCGCGCAAATTACGCAGGTTGTTTGGGATTTAAATAATACCTTCATAATAACTGGTATCGATAATACCATCCGCAGATCTTCCATCCCTAACTCAACTATGTATCGTCATGGTCAAATAAATCTGATATTATTCAGTTGCTTCAAGTTAACCCAAAAGGTCGAAACTATCCGAGGAATCCGTAAAGCAGACCATATGGTTTTGTGTCCCAAACAACTTGTCACTCACCTGTGCTTCGTTTTGGGCGTGTTGGTTGCGTACTTTGATATCTAGCTCACAGGGTATTGGGAATTTGTAGGCTCCTAGTACCTAGGTAAGTTTTGTAGAACCTCTTAAAGCCGTTTACTACATAATTGTAAATCGCATACGTCCAGACTCCAATCCAATTAACCCACGCAGTTTCGCAGTGAATACATCACAATCCACATTTATTTTTTATACGTATTGAAGATAGGCATTCAACGCCGTGGTACTATAATCAACAATTTGCAGTTTGTTCAATTGTATTTCCACGGTTTCATCTCGATGAGGTGGGTGATCCACGGAGAGGCTGCATTATGATATCAATCAACATCAGCAAACTAGAACGCTCAGAATACAGGTACATACGATTGTTACCCCCCAAAGGCTCCTCCAAGTATTAATGAGGTGGTTAGTAACCTTATGGCCGAAGGGTGACGATTTGTCGCCGAGCTCGCTGAGTAGCGCGTCGATTGCAGCTTGATTGGCGATTGTTTCGTTGAGCAATATATTCGCCTTTTCTTCCGCGCTCTGAGTTGGGGCATCCTGTTGGGAAAGGGAATCTTGCTCTGCCATTATGGCGTTCAATGGTGTGAAGAGTGCCTGCGCAGCCTTGGTCTCCATGAGTTTCATTTTCTCCTTTACCATCTCTGTTTGCAGAGAGAGTACGGTGTGGTTGTCTGGCTGTTGGTGCTTTGTGAGCTCTTCGATGACCTTCCACGCACAACCATAAGTGTTATCGAAACGTAGATGGTGGGCTTCTTTCATCGTTCCCCATAACTTGTTTTTGACTTCCTTTTCGCGTTCTTGTCCGGTTTCCTCGTCAATTTCGTCCCACATCGTTGTAACTAGAGCGACATTCTTCACCGCGTTCTCTCCGCAGATCTTAGTGAAAACATGGAAGCTGCGATGAAGGGTCCCAGCAAGGCGGTTATCAGTGATGCGGTGCAGATACACAACCCCAGTGATCTTGACATGTTTTGCATACCTGATAAGTGTCGTTCAGATAGATATTCAGCACGATTAAACAGGAGGGCTTACGTTGTAACCAAGAATTTGCTGATAATTTCTAGAATTTCGAAATCCGTCTTGTTTGTATTACCAAATCCAGGAGTGTCGACAAGCACGAGGCGACTTTTATAGAACGAGTCGTCTGTTAAGATCCTTACAGAATTCACTACGAAAGTGGTAGAGAGCAGGCCAATATTGGCTCGTTTGCCTGGTTGTCCGGTGATAGTGTCTATGAGCTGTAAATTTGTCAGAAAGCAAGCGTCGCTGGGAGAAATGTCGGCCCACATTGCTTTTACCAGACTTGTTCGGTCCCATAAAGCTGTAAAAAATGTGAAATAAGTATCTCCAGCCGTTCTTCAGAGCTGAAAAGATGCGGACAGAATTATCATATCATCCTCCTTTAGCCCATCGAATTTTTTGATAGTCCTCGTTCCTTTGACAATAATCGAAGGGACTGGTGTTTGATTTGGGCCCTCGTTGGAAGGTGACTTCGGCGTATTGTCATTCTCTAGAAGATGTTAGCGTGAACGTCATCCCACCTTTGAAAATTCTACTCTTACCAGTTTTTGAGCTCTGGGCCATAGTATGAGACCTGTTCTGTACGGCACTTGTTAATGCTGCTACAATGGGGGTCAAATTAAAATTGATATACCGAGAGAGATTTATTTTTGTGATGTTCTTCGAGAGATGAAAGTGGTTGATATTGATTGCTAGTGGTCAAGGAGCTAGCAACGTTTATGGTATAATAAGATGTCGAAGCAAGTGATATCTGCAGTTGGGTACGTACACGGTGAGGGGAGGTTGCACCCCACGTAATTCGATATCATCTAAGTCAATCCTAGTGGTTGCATTTTGGTTTGTACCCAACCTGTGTTTTCATCATTTTGTTATTGCTGCCACTGAATGAACGGAGGAATTACTTTGCCATCATATCGGAGTGATCCTCAGACTCCTGGGGCCTAGCCATAAACAAGTTCCATTGATTCTTTCTCTCAGAATCGCGATCGAGCAGTTTAATTAGTATGTTGGCCAAAAGCTGTCGAGCAGAATGAAGCGAGTTTTGAAATCTGTACATAGATGCACCGCCATTGATCATTGATTTCCAACAGGTCCCTGAAAGGTCCTGCTCGCGTTTAGCGCCTATTTCCATTGTGATAAGCTCGTCCCACATCGTTGTCACGAGAAAAACATGCCGCGGATTGCCTTGTCCGAAAAAGTTCTCGAACTGTTCAAATCCACCTGCCATTCGCACATCCGTTATTCGGTGCAAGTATACGATTGCATGGACGGAAGCACCGTTTTTGACTCTATAAGGTAGGTTGCATTAATGGGCCATCTCATAAAGTCAAAAATATCTGATCTTACATAGCCTGTAGCCAGGTCACAATGACTCGAATAACTTCCTCGTCCGATTTGTTGGTGTCGTTTAGGCCTGGAGTATCGACTATAACGATTTTATTCTCGTAAATTACGTGATTGTGTATCCGTACTGCGCCAACATCAGTTGTCCACGAGGTAAGAGTAGAGCCTGATCGTTTGTTTGGCAGGCCAGTGAGTTGATCTATGAACTGGTATGCATGTCAGAAAGTGTCATTTGCTGGTACAGAGTTTTTCAAAAAAAGAAAAGAAAACCCACGTTGCTTTTTCCTGTTCCGGTAGGACCCATTACCCTGTTTAAAGTCCATTATTTGAACAACTAGACGGAAGAAGACAACAAAAAAATGGACGCTTACACAATGACTATATCGTCTTTTGTGAGATCTGTAGGATTGTCGAGGTTTTCACAATGTATGAATGGTTGGGACAGACTTCGGATGGAGCTTATATCCTGGAGCATAATGGGTGAGTCGTGATGTGTACGAAGCAAATCTTCGATAATCTTCACAGCGCTAGTCGATGTATTGAGAAACCTGGTATACTTCGCACCACGAATGACCAATCCTGCAATCCATTCCTTGTGTTGCCGCTCCCACTCGACGTTTATCGCACCAGCGTGAGGATTATCCCACATCGTCGTTACAAAAACAAGATTCTTCGCAGCATGCATGCCGCAGAACTCTCGAAGCATATGCATCCTAAGAATGCGAGCGCCGCTGGGCCGAGTATTGAAGATTTGATCGACATACAATATTCCAGAAAGGCGTTTATCTGAGGAAAGCCTGCGTAAAAAATGGATCAGATTCCAAAGCACGAATGTCAGTTTATATGTTTACCAACCAGTGTTCAATCAATTCTAGGATTTGGATATCGGTCATCTCTGTATTATCGAAGCCTGGGGTATCTACCAGGACTACACGATCATTGAATTTGGGATGGGCTTTGATCCTGGTAGCAGTTACTTGTGACGTATATGAAACCAAAACGCTTGACGAAGGTTGATTGGGACAATTTGTGAATTTGTTTATGATCTGTTTTGTTTTAATAGATGACATATAGGAATAATATGGCCACATACATGCGTCTTTCCTCCCCCCGATGGTCCCATGAGCCTTAAGAGCCCAATTGCGCTTCGCGATTATTTCTCTTGAATCTCAGCTCGAGCAAGCATACTCACAGGATAATCAAGTCGTCGCTTTTCAAGTCGCTTGGTTCAAGAATGTTCTCGTACTGCATCATGATGTTTCCATAACATTGTCGAAAGCTGGGTAATATAAAGGCGTTACGAATATGAACATCCTCGGTCCCATAGAAAGTATTACTGGAGCAGCTGTCTTCTGAGCCTCATGACAGTCATTAAGATGTGATATGGATATGTGATTAAATGTTTCCTATATTGCGTGTCATCATTCAAGGCAAACGTTCCGAACGGTTCAAACTCCCCCACTGCCCAGTTCGTTCAGGCCCGATTTCGTGACCTTAACATCGGCCCGGAGGAGTTCAGGCGGAGTTTGATTCTAAGACAATCGAGTGCCAGATTCTCTTTCTTCTAATTTCTAAAGCGCAGATGTCAAAAATACACACCACCTGCAGCAACATGCAGCAAGGCATTTCAAGTCGCGAAAATCCTCGGAAACACGACAAAGCGCACATAAACTTAAAGCATTGCACCAACAATTCCACTTCTAATCTTCAACATCATACACTCGCTCATCGGAGTCAGCCTAAGCTAAATAGCCCTTGGATCTTGATGAAAGAATACGTCTCGTCGTTGCGACTGCATGTCATTCTGTATCCTGTATTAAGGAATTTAACCGGAACTCAATACTCACTGGTCAACGTGTTGGTCGTCTATATCTAATTGAATGCTTATGGTCCTCGTTGAAAACACGGGGCACAAATTAAAGTGTAGCGCCTAGTGACAGGTTTGGTTTGTTTTTGGCCGGCACTGATCTGGATTGCCCCTGCTGAAACTGTGGTTTCACAGTATTTCCAGAGATGAGTGCCAGATAAAAAGCTCTTTCGTATAATTACATGGTTAGCGCCGTATCTGTCCTTCTCTCCAAGATGTCTACCTCTTATGAGCACGAAGTCGTGGAAAGCGCTCACAAACTTAAGGGGGATGACATCGTCATCGCGTGTGTAATTTATTCAACTTTTTATCTATCTATTCACGAAGACTCAAACTTACTCTCCGTTTAGGATTATGGGACCTACGGGTGCTGGAAAAAGTCACGTACGCCCCTGGTGTATCTCTTCAGCACTGTCCACCTTGAATTGACTGGTTCACGTCTAGATTCTTGATATACTCATTGGAGAGGCCAAACACGCTGTCTCCGGCCTTCATGCCCAATCATCGAATGTTGTCGCCGTTAGGATAAAAAAGCACGAAGCCTACAGTGACCGCCTCGTAATTCTCGATACCCCTGGGTTTGACGATACCCAAAAATCTGATCTGGAGATCCTTGAAATGATATCACAGTGGCTGGTTGAAGTGTAAGCTCAAACTCTCAAATATCAAATATTAGGCTTCATTCTGACCCAATCTTTCTCCAGACATCAGAGAAATATTTGCGTCAAGGGTATTATATACCTCCATCGCATCACCGATAATCGCATGGCAGGATCACCACACCGTAACTTGCGTATCATGGGCGAACTCTGTGGCGACAAAGGCGCAGCCGGCGTTGTTCTGGTCACGACTATGTGGGACCTCCTGAAGAATCGTCAAGTGGGCGAAGTACGAGAGCAGGATCTCATACACAACTTTTGGCGTGAAATGCTCAACCATGGGGCCACATTTGGCCGTTTCGAGAATACCGAACACTCTGCTTGGTCAATTATCCACAATCTTATATCCAAGAATACCACGGGGATGGTCCTTCTCATTCAGGAAGAAATAGCCCAACTAGGGCGAGCTTTGGAGGAAACCAAGGCTGCCCAAGCCCTGCTTGCTGATTTACATAGACTGCAGGCCAGACAGAAACACCAGCTTGTTACGCTCAGAAGTCTCTCGAAAGTTAAACCTGATTCGATGTCTCAAGAAGAGCTGGACGGCAAGATAAAGACTATGGAAGAGCAAATTGCCATGACAGCCGAACTGATAGAAAGACTTCAAATATCTTTTGGACGAAGGGTCGTATTGTTCTTCAAGCGCAACGGCAACGGGGTAAGTTATCTCCAACGGTGTCCTTTCCGTCGTTGTATCTGACAGTTTTTTTTTTTAGCGAGCACTGGCGATTAAACGCGAAAATTAGGCCATATTGTATTATACGTAGCGCTTTGTATCATGTACCATCGATGAATTCAGTATATGTATTCCATGACAGGGGACCAGTGTATAAGAGTAAGGATTGAACATCCGGAGTCAGACTGATCGTACCAAAGCTTATATTGATTTTACGCGTAAATTCAAAAAGATAAAACGTTTAGCATGAGGAAGCGTAATCAATGAGAAGGCTTGTTTCTGTTTCCATACTCTCATTTCGATGAGGTGGTTTATCCACGGGGGGACTGGGTGAGGATATCAATTAATATCAGCAAATTAGGACGCTCAAAATACAGGTACACACGATTAATACTCCCCAAAGGCTCCTCCAAGTATTAATGAGTTGGTTAGAAATTTTACGTCCAAAGGGCGAGGGTTTGTTGTGGAGCTCGCTGAGTAGCGCGTCGATTGCAACTTGATTGGCGATCGTTTCGTTGAGCAATGTATTCGCCTTTTCTTCCGCGCTCTGAGTTGAGGCATCCTGTTGAGAAAGGGAATCTTGCTCTGCTATTATGGCGTTCAATGGTGTGAAGAGTGCCTGTGCAGCCTTGGTCTGCATGAGTTTCATTTTGTCGTCGACAATTTCTTGTTGCAGAGAGAGCCTTATGGGGTGATGCTTTGCTTGCTGGGGATTTGTGAGCTCCTCGATGACCTTCCACGCAGAATCGTATGCATTATCGAAACGTAGATGGTGGGCGTCTTTCATCGTTCCCCATAACTTGTTTTCAACCTCCTTTTCGCGTTCTTGCCCTGTTTCCAAGTCAATTTCGTCCCACATCGTCGTAACTAGAGCGACATTCTTCACCGCGTTCTCTCCGCAGATCTTAGTGAAAACATGGAAGCTACGATGAAGAGTCTCGGCAATGCGGTTATCAGTGATGCGGTGCAAATACACAACCCCAGTGATCTTGACATGTTTTGTATACCTGATAGTAAGTATCGTTCAGATAGACATTCAGTACGAATATACAGGAAAGCTTACGTTTTAACCAAGAATTTGCTGATAATTTCTAGAATTTCGAAATCCGTCTTGTTTGTATCGTCAAATCCAGGAGTGTCGACAAGCACGAGGCGATTTTTATAGAACGGGTCATCCGTTGAGATCCTTACAGAATTCACCGCGGAAGTGGCAGAGCGCAAGCCAACATTGGCTCGTTTGCCTGGTTGTCCGGCAATAGTATCTATAAGCTGGACATCGGTCAGAGGAAGCGTTGCTAAGAGAAAGGCAGTCCTACATTGCTTTTACCAGACCCTGTCGGTCCCATGAAGCTGTAAAAATGTTAACTGTCGTTCTACGAAGTCGAAAAATACATACACAATTATCATATCGTCAGCCTTTAGTTTTTCAACTCTTTTGAAAGTTTTTACAAACTTAGTAGTAATTGAAGCGGCTGGATTTTGATTTAGCTCTAAAGACCAGATGTTAGCCTGAATGGCATCCCACTTTGAAGAATCCTACTCTTATCAGTTTTTGCGCTCTCGTCCATAGTATCAAACTTGTTCTGTACGGTAGATTCAACGACGCTCGATTTACTTATTTGCTTGGAAACTTACTTACCCTGAACGAAATTGAGATGTCCTATGTTGAAGAAATTTTCGTCCGTCCGACTCTTCACGACTATTTGCCGTTATGTCAAGGAAGAATGGGTTGAGAATGGGATTTCAAGTTTTTGAACGTGAACCATCATAATTGGAAGTCGTCCATTTTGTAATTGAACGAGATCGCGAATATGGGATCGATATATCCTACTTTCCTTAAGGTGTTCAGTTATCCGGACATGCATGATGCATATATGATCGAGCGACGCGCGTTCAACGTTCCGCTGAGCTCAAACTGGACTTCGGAACTTCCACCACGATGCATACACGTGAAGTGATGAGGTGAGCAGCTGGTCACTCCAAGTTCGGGATCAAAGTTGATGGCCACTTCAGTCTTCTTCACTATCGACATCATACCTTTCACTATATCACTGTCACACAACTTGATCAATGAATGCATTAGCCTCATTATTGAAGCGTGTTATGGGCCTGTGTCATTTCACGCCGATGTTCACACCGCGTGCCAATCCGCAGATCTAATCTCAGAAGGGAATTTGACCACAAAGATCATCAGCTTGAAAAGCGTTCAATGACGTCTAATAATGACTTGCTAGAGGAAGGTGAGCAAATGCCATCCCGAGTTTTTCCAAATACAACATTGGACTTTCGACTGACGCTGCCAAAAATCTGCCACCCTGCTAGAGCCCACCAATGCTGCTAAAAGATAATTATATACACGTGAGTACTACTAATTATTTAAGAATAAGTATGACTGTCTTATCGATGCATTTGCTCTGATAGCTTGATAGTATGGAACTGAAAGACCTGAGAAGTGATGACATCGTTATGGTGTAAGAAATATATGCTGCGCTTTATCAGGATTTTTGTAAAATTTCTTTTCAAGCTGTATCGGTGTAACTGGGGCTGGTAAAAGCACGGTGAGAAACCACATATACATGGCTGGTACTATTGTCAAGTCTTGACGTTGAATCCACAACAGTTTATCGACCATTTATGCCGCCGACCAGGAACCCGTTGCGGTTCAGATTTGAACTCCTGCACTCGCGAAGTCGAAATGATCAGGATAAAAGGCCATTCAACTTTTCAAGACCGAATAGTAATCGTTGACACCCCCGGGCTCAATGACACAGAATTATCCAACATGGAGACTCTGGGGATAATTAGCGAGTGGTTACAAACAATGTAAGTTGACGCTCTTCCTTTACGCTCAATTAATTAACGCAATACATTCCTTAGTTATTTGAAACGCATTCCATTGCGCGGTATTTTGTATGTACACCGAATTAGCGACAACCGAATGTCGGGTACCCAACATCGAGTACTAGGTATGTTTCGGGAGTTATGCGGCATCGACGCTGCGAAAAATGCCTTATTCGTTACGACGATGTGGGACGAAGTCAAAATGGATTTTGCGGAGAAGAACGAGGAGGAACTCAAATGCCGCTACTGGCGCTCGATGATTAACTATGGAGCATCGGCCGAGCGATTTTGGAACACTTCACAGTCTGCTTTGGATGTGGTGAACTCATTCCTTGAATCGCACACCTCACCTGCGGTCCCTCTCAAAATCCAGCGGGAGGTAGTCAATTTGAAGAAACCAGTGGCGGGAACAAGGGCTGGTCAAGCATTATATGTACGACCAACAGTGGCTGTCCTGTAAGTTTTATTGTTTGTCCATCTTATAATTGTCTAATGTATAAATTCAAGTTTGTTGGGGCTGACTGGAGCTGGAAAGAGCACGGTTTGTTTTCCTCCGCTCGTGTTATGTGCTGCAAACTTACTTTTGGACAACTTTAGTTTGTCAATGCTGCCACAGGGAAACAGGATGCGGAGGTCAACAGCAACTTGACTGCAATGGATATAAATATTCGAGAATTCTTTGTCGACCACCCGAACGATTTCACGACGCTTGTCCTTATCGATACTCCCGGATTTAATAACCTGTCCGCTACGGACAAAGAACTTCTTAACGCAATCATGAACCGCCTGAATCACTCGTAAGCCTTCTTATTTCATGATATTGTCCACCATGACCTCTTAATACGCCATTCAAGGACATTCAAAGATGTCTCTTTCGGCGGAATACTCTATCTTCATGATATCACAGAAAGTCGGACGCAATCTTCTATTGGAACCATCATTCTGAAGCTTTTGTCGAGTCCAGAACCCACCAACCACTTACTCATGGCCACCACGAAATGGGGCAGGGCAAGAGGGGACCAAACATCCCTAGAACGGGCCAGTGAACTCAAAAATCGGACGTGGAAGCAAATTATGGAAAAGGGCGCTCGTATGGACTGTTTCGACGACACACAATCTTCGGCTTGGAAACTCATCGATCTTCTCCTCGATCGCGAGCCCCTTGAATTTGGTGTCGCTGTTCAGGAGTTGCAGAAAATACACGATCTCCTCCCCGACCCGAACCCCGTCAAGGCCCCGAAGAAAGGCTTTTTTTCCTCTTGGTTTCGTAAAATGTTCGGGCGTAGGTCCTAGTGCGTAGACGTTTGAAATAAATTCTTGTCCATCATTCATTACTTGGTTTGTCAGGTTTCAAGCGACCTCTCTTACAATATTATCCCTTGAACGTGGTAAACATCTTGCTGGACATCCGATTGGCGGCCCCGCCACTGGATAAACTTGTTATCGATAATTCAATATCAATCTGCCGTATGTTCGATCAAATATAACTGAGCATTTTTACTTGACCTCACTTCACCGCAACCACGAGGTCGTGCCAATCCTGTTCATGCCCCAGAACTGTTGTACCGTCATTCGCTCCATGCTTCACCTACACGTCCCTAAATGCAACCTGCTCATTCAAAACCGATCGTCTTAGTCCAGGACGACACGCTCTGCGTTAGAAGCCACTATCAAACACTTAGTTTACCCGACGTGCAATCACCGTCCGTCCGTGCGATGTATGCTACTAGCCTTGCCTCAACTTCAACCCCATCAACACTGCTACAAAGTGGTTGCTGGATTCAAGCCCGGGATTTTGAAAGTTCTACCTTGACGGTCCTAATTCGCACTCGATGGAGGCGACATCAATTGTGTCGGATATTGTGATCCCGTACGTGAAATCTTCCATCTTAATTCCCGCTACGTATTTCTGACGCAGTTTCATGCAAATTCCAGTGTTATGGGGCCAACGGGTGCAGGCAAAAGCACGGTAAGACTCGCAGAATGATGTTCACGTCACCTCAAATGATACGATATTTTTCTGCCTTTTCTTTTCCAGTTTATAAATGCGATTTTGGGCGAAGAACGGATGGTCGTCGGTCATGGATTGACATCGTGTACCCATGATATCGTGGTCTCAAAAATCTATCCATCGTCTATTCACACCTTGCCTGGGCTCCAACAATATCGTTTGGTCATCGTTGATACCCCCGGCTTTGATGACACATACGAAGGAGATGCAGATATCTTGCGAAAAATTGCCGACTGGCTAGAAGCTTCGTGAGCAATCCCTCTATAAGATATTCGAGATGAGCGACTAACAGTTTTGTACAGTTACCTTCATCAGATGATACTCGGCGGAGTCATATATCTTCATGATATTTCGAGTGACCGATTCTCGGGGACGGCTCGGAGAAATCTGGAGACCTTCAACCATATGTGTGGGGATGCTGCGTTGAGCAAAGTAGTCCTCGGAACGACGAAATGGAGTCGAGCTCCCAACGCCTCAAGTCGCGAGCAGGAATTGAAGGAAGCTCACTGGAAAGCAATGATACAAAAGGGGACTCAAACCTGCCAATTCCATGACGATCACACGTCCGCCTGGGCTTTCGTCGAAGTTATTCTTAGGAATTTTGCCATAAACAATATCCTCAACATTCAAAAGGAGCTGGCCATCGACAAGAAAATTTTACCGGAGACGAGGGCGGGCAAAGAGTTGCGTTACTCCCTTCAGCAGGCATTGGAATTGCAGAAAAAATTCCTCGACATTGAAATAAAGATATCGCAAGACGAAGACCAGGGCAAAATTCAAGAGCAACTCGAAGCAGCCCGACACAACGTACAAGCAATTGTTAAGCAAATACAGGATCTGAAGATCCCTGCTTCTCGACGTATTCGGGCGTTATTAGGATTAGTGTAGATATTTTCTCAACTTTACACATTGGTTGGACTTTTTCTGCGTAGACACTGACGATGTACTGCATCCAACTATCTTTTGTGCTACCCAGCGACATTGAATCCCTACATTTTCCTCTCAGCAACATTTTAACCAACGATCGCCTCAGGCGCACGATGAATACTGCACAGTAAGCATTTACTTCAAGCTAGAGACTAAGCGTAAATAAATTCCAGTACTATTGAATAACGACCAGAAGAAATTCCACCTGGGCTGAAATTTATTAGGTACGTGATTCACTAAAAACGACGAACTTTGCTGTTGAAAGTCGCCACCATAACTGAATGGAGTCTTTCGCCGAAAGTCAGCTTCAACTTCTGGACCTCTTCATACTGAACCAAAATGTGACCCCTCAATTCGTCGCATTGTTCCATTAAGACCTTCAAGGTTGTCATGTCATCTATGCCGGCTTTTATTTGGACCCGAATCTGAGCCAATGCCTCTTGTTGCTTCTTCAGAGCGGTCTCCAGGGATGAGAATAATGTCTTGCCTGCTGATGTCTGGCGAAGTTGTAAACCGAGATCTGTTAACTCGCGTTGAATCCGCATTGAATGTTTAGTATTTGCGACTTCTAGTATAGGCTCGAGAACACGGAAGGCAGCTGTCCGCGATCGCTCGGTGAGTCGACGGATGCTCGAACCTTGGGCAATCATCCCTTTCCAGTAAATTGATCGCAGCTCTTGTTCGCGTGTATTCCCCGAGGCCAAGCCAGCCTCGTCCCACAGCTCGTCCCACATCGTGGTTACTAAGATGACGTTCTTCAACATGTTCTCCCCGCAGAGCTTTTCGAACAACTGTAAGTTCCGAAGAGGGGTGCCTGCCATGCGATTGTCCGAGATACGGTGCAAATAAAGCAATCCGCTAAGCAAAATGTCTTTGTCGTATCTAGAAAAAAGTGAGAACGGATAACGTTAGACGGTGAGTAGACCAGAACTCACGTCTTTTTGAGCCAGTCGGATATCATGGCAAGGACTGTAGTATCGGACATATGCGTATCGTCAAAACCAGGTGTGTCGATGAAGACAATATCGTAATCACTGAGACCAAGGAAAGAAAGCTTCACGATATTGATTTCAGAGGTACAAGATGTCAGGTCATGGCCGACAGCGACGTCGAAGTTCGTGACTAGATTGATAAACTGCATCATGATATCAGCGGGTTGATTTGATGGATATGATTGAAGCAAGAAGTCACTTACAGTGCTTTTCCCTGCGCCAGTTGGGCCCATGACGCTAGATAATGATGAGGTATCCTTCGATACTTTTATCATTGATTTTACTCACGCGATAATAACATCGTCAGGACATAAATCTTCGGTGCTCAACTTTGTCGCTTGAGCGATTCCAAGATGTTCAAGGTGTTTTCGTTCCTGTATGAAATCCTTTTCTTTGTGCAAATATTCATTCTTCTAAGGTGACGGTAAGTCTTTTGAAGAAGAAGAAAACGGTCGTTGTACCTTTGCCTTTCCGCGAAACAAACGACGGCCCTTCTTTCTAATGTCAAAGTTACAACGGTAAGTATCTTCCTGCAGTCATATTGATTGAGACCATCCATACTGTTCGGCTTGTCGGGCGCCCTCGAACATTGTACCTGAATGCTACAGCGTTATGGACAGTGTTTGAAAAGGTATAAGGATTAGACCCCATAACCTGCAACGCAAAACTTGAAGAGGCGAGGAGTACTGTGATCTGCAACATGGTCTTCGCGAGGCACGGTGGCGTTCAATGTTTTCTATGACCGGTATTCTTCTTCTCATTTCTCTTCTTCGACTTCTTCGATAGTAAATAAGGCGTTTAAGGTGTCAAAGGATCCCCGATAGCAGGGAACGTGAAAGAAGCACGCTTGGTACATAACATGACTTTCCGCAATTCAAATGTGATGAGATAAACTGGAATAGACAAAGATTGATGAAATGCTTAACGTGTCGTTAAAGCATGTTTGTTATTCGGATCCAAATCGATGTGATGCTTAGCAGTATGCTGCCCATGACAATGTGATGAGTGAAAGAGAGAGAGCTGAGCTGAGCTGTTGTTGAACGTTGAGCGCTGAGCCGGAAAGTTGATCGGCCCTAAGCAGTTTTGGAAGTCCGACACATGTTTACCACACGGTCGCCATGCCGGACCTGGCTTCAAGTCCAGGCTTCTCCAATACCATGACCACGATGTTCAGACGTTCAGAATAGATTTCCCCAATGCTTGTCATCTAGGAGCTTGCCATTGAGTTGGACGCATGTCTTGTAAACCAGTACGTATGATCTAGTGCGGTTCACCTGTTCAAAACCACTGAATTGAAGCTTTGGAACAGCACGTTGATATGAAAACTATGATAGGATGTAATATCGATTACTCGATAGGCATGTCCAGGATCTGACGCATAGTAGGGTGTGCTATTCTTGACTTATACGTATAGTTACAGAATTCATGGGCAGGGTCGGTCTGCACGCATTCTGTTCTTGATTTCGACGCCCATATTTTTAAGCCCTTGACTCTCCATAAGATGCAACAAAGACTTGACCGAGAAAAATTTGTGATTGCGTTAGTGTTGGCTCTACACTTTGATGGAAATTTTCTCACAGCTTTCCGGTCCCTAGTGTTATTGGACCGTCAGGAGCTGGAAAAAGCACTGTAAGTTTAAATCCCAGTTAGATCTATGTACTTTTGCTAATATTCTACGCTTTATGTCAGTTTATTAACAATGTTTTGAAAGACACGAGCGCAAAGGTTGATCATGGAAGTCTCAGCCGTTGCACCGAAACAGTATCTTCGTTCCCTGTGTTCGGCATGGCGTCCCAGTTCGACATAGAGTTAATTGACACCCCAGGATTTATGGGCGTCAACACCGACGATATACAAGCAATGAAAGACCTAGACGACTGGGTCGACAAATCGTATGAGCTTCCTCTTTACTCAACCATCTTCAGTTTACCGACATACATTCATTAGGCAAAAGCCGCTGGACGGCATTGTCTACCTACACGATGTTTCTACCTCGCAGCCGTCAATTAAAACTTTGAAAGATAATCTCAAGATGGTCAGCCATAAATGTCGAGGTAAGGTCATCATTGGAACGACCAAGTGGGATCGGGTTCCCCCGAACCTCCACCCCAAGCTTGAAACCGAATTTACCCAGTATTGCAAATCACTCACTACGAAGATGGGTGCAAAAATTTGCCCTCTATACGAAACATATGAATCTGCTCGGTCCTTGATTGACATTATGATGAAGAAGGATATCGTAGTGTGGTTCGTTGTTTCCCATTTGCTGCCCTACCCCTCTCACCTTTGTGTCCCTGACCTAATTTTTGTTGTAGCGTCATGGGGCCGACAAAGTCAGGGAAAAGTACTGTAAATTATTATTATCTATCCTTTTTTATCGGAGAGTCCTTACCATTCTATCTAGCTCATCAATTCTCTCTTGGGAGAAGAAAGAATGCCAGTTTCTCACAACCTGGAACCATGTACTAAGAAGATCAGCGAGGCAGCCATCGTACTCGATGACCCGGGGTTGAAAGACTATCGAATTATTCTGGTCGACACTCCGGGAGTCGGCGAAGGTGCTGCTTCTGAAGTCTCTACGTTCAAATCTGTCCTGGACTTCGTGGTAGAATCGTAAGGCTTACCTTTCCACCGATGACCATATTCTAAAGTCGGAACAGTGCTCGTCACAGGGCACACATTTTTGGAGGTATCATATACCTCCACGATATCACTGATTCTCGTCTCTCTCTTACGAGTACAACCATCTTGAAATTCATGTTGGCCGACTGTAAATTCGCACCGAAAAGGCTGGTTTTTGCAACGACAAAATGGGGCCGTGTGCCTGAAGAATTCGGTCAACAGCAAGAAAATGCTCTGAGATCCTTCCATAGCTGGATCATAGCAAAGGGCGCTCAAGTCGATAGTTTCAAGGATCGTGAATCAGCGACCAGGCTCATTCATCGCGTCGTGGATGGCCTTCTGGAAGCGTCATTCCGTGAATTCCAACAGGAGTTGGTTCAAATCGATGCCGCGCGAGGTTCCAATCTTCTGGACGGTTTTATTAATCGGCCCGCTTTGGATGGAATAAAGCTACGGGAAAAGAGGGACAAAATTAAAATGCGAATCTCAGCTTTCCAAGAGGCGAGTAGATCATTTTCCCTCCGGGTGCAGGATTTTTTCTCTATTTTGTAACGTAAGTCAACCTTTCTAACGTGAAAGTTTTACCACTAAGTAATGCAGATAAATCACAGATTTACTCACACACGTCGGTAGCCTTTGTAGTGATAACGCGTAGAATTTTGTGAAAATTTAGTTCACTCCCGGATTGAATAGTTTAGGCTGTTGTCGTTATAAAGCGACAAGATCGAACAGGACACGTTCAGGATGAGATGATATAATACGAGTCAATCAAATAATTATATTACGAAAAAATTGGTCTGAGGTCGAGGTCTGGTCGAACGTGAGGGATACAACAATAAAAGGGAGGTATTTGTGTGCTTCGTTGAATGTAGTCATGATATAATTAAAACAGTTTGAATAACTTGCGTAACTTTCGCGAGAATGGGATCTTCAATTCCCGAACCTGACTATCCAATGTCTTGATTTTCTCCGTCGTCTCAGCAAGCTTGTCCTGGGCATCCTGGTCTCCCCCTCGAGCAATCGCTATCTCAAGGTTTACCATCTTCCTTTGCATCTCAAGCATCTCTTGCAGGGTGTAACGTAGTTCTTTCCCCGCTTTCGTCTCCGGGATGATCTTCTTGTCGTCGACCAGCTCCGATTGTATGGCGAGGTAAGTATCTAATTTCATTTTGCTGACGATGACCTCGATGAATCGAATGGCAGACTCGCGACTGTCACGAAATTGCAATACATCAGTCCCTCCTTGTATCATAGACTTCCAGTGAACCGTTTGCAGTTCGTCCTGGTGTCTTTGAGCAATGTCCGGCGAGGTTCTCTTCCATTTCGTCGTTCCAATTACGACCTTTCGGAGCGCAGCCTCCCCGCACATGTGGTTGAACATTTCCAGGTTTCGACGAGCGGTACCGGAAAACCTGTCGCTAGATATGTCATGGAGGTATATAACTCCCCCCAGGACTTTTTTCTGGCGATAACTTCGTAGAAACATTGTATAAGCATAACGTGAGCGATCACCCAATACTAATAAACTTACGATTTTTCTAACCATTCAGCCACGGTTCGAAGAATCATCGCATCTGAAGCGTACGTATCATCAAATCCTGGTGTATCGACTATCGTGATGATGTAGTCCTTTAGGACAGAGGTATTGAAAGTGACTGTGGCAGCTTGAAGCTCGCTGGTACAGGACGTTAGTTGATGGCCGACGAGCATTTCATCCTTCCCAAGAAGACCATTGATAAACTATAAATCCGAGAATTTGCAAAAGGAAAGCAGAACTTCAGCGCCAGAGTAAATCATGTTGAGTTATACAAGTACATACACTGCTTTTCCCTGCCCCAGTGGCACCCATGACGCTAACCCGAATGATATTTAATAGTGGTTATTAAAGAATACAGAAAAAATCATACGGTATGATGATCTCTGTACGCTGGACGGGTTTGCTGGACGGCATTTAAGCTGCACTTGGGTATTTGTGATATGAGGGAGAAAATTATGTTACTACAATGGGTGGTAAGCGCCAGAAGGTTACAGTAAAGTGTAAACGAGGGTTTATCCAAGGTTTATCACTTTACATCGAGAACAAACCTGGCGTCCACATCTGTCGCCCACGACTTAGTATGTGCACGCGGGTACCGCGTGCCCTGTCCTTTTTTTTAGAATTTAATAACCACCTGGCATAAGGCAGAACGGTTCGGTATGTGCGTGCAAGGCTTTAGGCTCAGGGCTGCCTGCAGGATGCTGGCAGCTCAGGCTGTCGACCATGACTGCAAATCACATCGAAGCAATGTACATCTATAGTAGGCCTGTGTGATCCGGAGAGATATGGTACGGAAAGAGGAAGCCTTGTCGATCTCTAACATGGTTGATGTACATTCAGAGTCAACCGACTCTGAGTAGAAATGTCACCGGCATTACTAGTCAACAGCGCGATTGTCGGACTTTGAAATCTGGCGCCCGTTGCCGGAAGATATTCTTCACTTGAGGCCACTGGATCTTGATGTAAGAAAATGCAGTTTGATAAGTATCTGGTAAGACGACTGTTTTACGGGACCTACCGCCTTTGACTCACACCAAGCTCTGCAGATATCTCAAGCAGCATTAAGAAGATGTACAAAAGCTAATGTGTAAAGAAACCCCCAAGGGCGTTTAGTATTGCCCGCCGCGATGAGCCTTTCGCTCAGTGCCCGTCTATTTGATAAAAAAAGTAGGCCCACTATGAAATTCAAGGGAAAGGTTGTATTAATCAAGAGAAGTTCTTGACACGTTTAAACCTCGAGGGACTTGCATTTGAGGCCGGGTCAGTGATCGATGCTCGGCTTAAAATATATTGGTAGGTACGCATGCTCATGTTATAATGAGCTTCAATGGAGACGACGCTCTTCATATACTACACAAACGTCGGACTACGAGATTGTTTTGCCACAGAAAACTCGGATCGTGAACGGTTGCTTTCTTGCACTGGGGTGTCAACGCATTCTTCGCACATACTATTTGACCACACTCTGCACTATACCGCTCAGGGCATAAAGAATGGCGAAGTCAAAGCAGACGGCAAATCAACAACCTGCAGGATCGGGAAAAAAAATGATAATAATGTAAAATTCTATAATTCAACGTGGTTTGAAGCCTCCCTAATTGACTTTCGCATATCGCCGGAAGGATTATAGGACTGACTGGAGCGGGTAAAAGCACTGTGAGTAACTTGCGTGAAATCTGTGTTGCCTTGACTTATGGCTATATGCAGTTTATCAATACACTCTTGGGAGCAAACAAGTCTACTGTTGGACCTGATTTGGCCTCGTGTACCCAGAAACTCCTTTCTTTTCCGATGAGCTTGTCGAAATACGAACACTATGATTTCACCATTATTGATACTCCCGGATTCGACGATGGAAAGCGCGATGATCTGGATACATGGAAGCTCATAGTAAATAAATTGGAAGAAACAACGTGAGTTTGTTTATTATAACAAGATAAAACTCACTGTGTGGCTGATCTCACCTTACGCTGGCACACCCTATCCCTAGTCGAACTGGGTCACTTGTTGGCTTCATATTCCTTGGGAGCGTCTATGACAATATCTCCAAATCTGCACTAGAGAAAAACCTCCTTATATTCCAGTCCATTTATGGCGACAAAGTGTGGCAAAAAGTGGTTTTTGGGACCACGAAATGGGCCCGGGTACACGTCCGGGATGGTATAAGTCGTGCGCAAGAACTCGCGAATATTTGCAAAAAGTTCGCCGGTAGAAGTGGAGAGCAGGTCGTCCAGTTTAATGATGATATTGAATCGGCCAGAAGATTTGTTGAGTTCGTCGTCGGACGTATCGAGTCAGATAATTGTCGTGGGATCCAAACGAATGGGGCCCTCAAGGCGCTTTCCACACTGGAAAAGGAGATGAGAAGCGAAAGGAAAAGAATATCGGAGCGGGATGTCAAAAGAACGCGCAGCTTGTGTATCATATGTTGAAAAGGTTATACCAATCATTTCGTAATAATTTATAATTATAAGAGAACGACTGAACGCAAGAATGATTTTTTTAGTGATATAGGCAGATCCTTCCAGACATGAAATAGAATTTATGTACCGCAAAATTAATTATTTACACTTGTGTCATCAAAATCTGGATACTTGCGAAGTCTACGCGTAAGCGGGACTTTCAGTTGCTTGACCTGGGAAAGGAAATTATACATTTTCGCCTTCAGTGCTTCAAGGTTCTCCTTCGCCTCTGGGTCTCCCCTTGCAATTTCTCCCTCTAGATTTACGAGTTTCTTCTGCATCGCCAGGAGTTCTTCCAGAGTGTACCGAAGCTCTCTTCCTGCTTTGGTTTCTGGGACAATTTTTCGTTGCAGGGCAAGTTCACTCTGGATTTCGAGCATAACAGCAGCTTTGTTTTGCATTTTCTGCAGATCAATTTGACGAATTGTGAGATTGATAAGATCCAGGGCCGAAGCTTGGGTGTTAATGAAGCGCGTAACTTGGGACCCTTTGTCAATCATGTCGCGCCAATGCTCTGTTTTGAATTCGTTTTCGCGGTTGATGAAGGGATTGTTATGACCCTCGTAAGATGCGCTGTTCGAAGGCCAATTCGTCATGGCCAGCACAACATTTTTGAGAGCTTCATCTCCGCACATCAAGTTGAACAAAGAAAGGTTTCTGCGGGCGGTCCCGGTAAATCGTTTCAAAGAGATGTCGTGCAAATAGATGACACCGCCGAGATGGCTGTTTCTAAGGTACCTGTGAGTTGAATTAATATCAATTTTTGAGTCCGAGTTCTATTGGGCCAATCACTCACGCAGCTTTGAGCCAATTCGCAATGAGATACAAGATCTCCGCGTCCCTCTCGTGAGTGTCATCGAACCCAGGTGTGTCGACTACAGTGAAACGATAACCTTTCAAGTATTCTGGTACGTCGATGCCTTGAAGTGGGACTTCAACGGGAAGGAGATTGGTTGTACAAGATGTTAACTGGTGACCGACATCGGCGACTGTGGTCTGCAAAAGGGTGTTGACGAACTAACTTGCGGTGTTAATTCAGGGAATTTATAGGCATTTTCGAAGCACTTACGGTGCTTTTACCTGCACCAGTAGGTCCCATTATCCTACATGATTCGAATAAATTTCTACTGTACCATTATGTCGGGAATAGCTCACGGAATTATAATTTCTTCGGCGCTGGAATTGGAGTCACGCTTCGATTTATTTATCGAGCTTTTCATGATCTTGGTCTAGTGCAGAGAGTCGGAGACGACGAGCAAAAGTTGCGTTGATATCTGGAAGGAAGAAGGCAGGGAAAGAGTCGCAGGGGTATTCTCGGTCAGAAGGGTTCATACCAAAGATAAAGATAAATCACCTTCGTTTTATGAAACCATTTCTCCGTGTGATGTAACATGCGTACCACCCCAAATGTCATTCTTGGTCATAAGAAGTTTGCAACATGTATGACTCCCGATGCGGGAATGACGCTAAGAGGCAGCCCAGCAACGTGTTACACGCCTCCATAGCATGGTTGGACCTCAGTCCTGTTACACGAAAACAACACGAAAAGCAAAGATAAAATTTTAGGTGTTATTGGTTATCAGCAGCCAGCTGGCCATTGAAGTGATCATCGATCAAGCTCAAGAAGTGTCGATGGGTAAGCATTAAGGGAAATGCGCACTTTCCTGATGCTTACGCTTACCAATTTTCTCGTGCATATGTACTAATCGTAGCGACGCTTCAAGCTCGAGCGCCAGTCTTCGACTCCTTCCTGGAAACTTAATTCCTTTCTCGCATTTATTTCCTCTATTTGACCACATTATCCATCGCTGAACTTCACTCCCATTGGGATGGGATAAAGTTTGAGATCAAATGAAAGTCAAGTAAAAGTGTACAGAAAGAAAGACGGCACCCTCCTCGGAAATCATTGGCTTACTTGGTTACTTAACAGCTTGTGTGATCTATTCTCCCATGTGCTTGCAACGAAATTTGGAGGGGAATCTGTACGATCTTGACTGACAGAGAACCCTCCCTTCCTCCTTCATCGGAAAGAATCGGGGATAGCTAGGATCGTTTTGTTTTATTATCGGAGAGAGGGACAGAAAAAGAGGCATCATAGACTAATTAGACGGAGTGAAGGTCGGCTAGTCAAATAATTGACGCAGAAACTGAAGATATAGTCAGTAATGAGAACCCTGGGTCACCAGATCTCCGACACACCTTGATGAAGCTGAATTTCATGAGCATGGAAAAGAAACCTTGCACCAGGTCGTTGTCAGGTTGCTGCGTTTTTCTCGATTTATGCCCGTTACAAATCTTGTCCAAGTTTTCTTGAATTACGCTAATGTCTAGGGTACCGTGTTCGAGGAGACGATCCACGATATCCCAGGCGGATTCCTTCGTATTCGTGAAATCAAATGCGCTGGCATTCCGAGAAAGGAGGTGTTTCCAGTTTTTTTTTCGCAGTTCTTCCCGACGATCGTCTTCCTTATTGTTTTGGCATGTTGCTACTGTCGTCAAAATGAGATGTTTCATGGGTTCTGGCACGAAGATATTACTCAAGATACGCGATTCTATATTCGACTGATTTCGCTTTTCGTCGATGCTATGGAGAAAGATAATTCCTCCAAAAGTCATGTTAGGATAAGAGCTGTGTATCCACAATGAGTAATTAAAATATGAGATAAGCGGATATAACATACGCAGTATTGTGTTTGAACCAATTTGCAATAGTTTTCAAAATGACATCATCACCATCATGGGGTTGGTTGAATCCGGGAGTGTCCAGGAACAGGCACTGTGTCCTGGAACGATTTGGATGTTGAACGTCGAAACAATTTATGGCTAGATTATGGGCTTTCGAAGTATGATTGACCGTAGCGACATCTTCCCCTGCAGCATAATTGACGAACTAGATATATATAAGACAACCAATTTGCATGAACACAATTCATCCTTACTTACAGTGCTTTTCCCTACCCCAGTCTGACCCAGTATTCTTTAACTCACGTATTAAAATGAGGGCTTGGAAGGTGTTGGGCATACTTACAGGAAAAGGACTTTCGTTGATTTACTCGATTGTGCGTGGTACACTTTTTCATGTTCATCTCGAGGTTGACAACCTGGGTCGCTTGAATAAGCCATCATAGTGTTGTAAATGGAGAAGGTAATTGGTTCGTTTTTGTTGTGTATCACTCCCAGAACGTGATCCAAGATGTCCATTGCCGAATCCTGGGTATTGTGGAAACGCTTTGTAGAGGCACCGGAATCAAGTGTTAACTTCCAGTATTTTTTTTTGAGATGTGTTTCGCGCTGTTCAGGTATATCGCCATCCAGGATATCCCACATCGTGGTGATGTAAATAACTGAAGCGGCAGTTTGACTTTCGTGTACAAGCTTCTGGAACATCTCTAGAGCACGAAGGTTCCCACCATCCATTCGAGGGTCGGAGATACGATGCAAAAAACATATTGCTCGTAAAATCTTTGGGGCCTTTTGGGAGCTATGACAGTCGCGAGTCACATCTAGCAATATAGATGGCCAAGGATACGAGGGCATACCTCTCTCCAAGCCATTCCCTTATAAGCTCCAGTATTTGTGCATCAGACTTGTTGGTATCAGTGTCGTTGAATCCAGGCGTATCAATCATAATGACACGATCTCCGTACGATTTATAATTCTTGAGTCTCACGGGATTAACGGTAGCAGTGAAAGAATTTAATCCAGAATCAGCACGTTTGACTGGATGTTGCGAAAGAAGATCTATAATCTTCAAAAACGTCTTATCAAATGCGTCAACTTGGATTGAAAGAGATACACTTACATTGCTTTTCCCGGTCCCCGTAGGGCCCAAGAGTCTGCAAAAATGGTTGGATAAACACTTATGTAAAGATACTGACCCTCACAATATTCCAATATCATCATCCCGTAAATCTTCGACGCTTCGGCCCATTTCTGCCACTCGAGACCGACGGTTGACCGTACAGAAAGAAAGAAAAGTGGACTTTGCGGGAAATGAAGACAGGCGGGGTATGTGAAACCGACTTGTCACTCTAGAAGTGTTAAGGACGAATTTATCCGTCCAATTGCAAAAGGTGCGGCGTGTAATTGACATTTGGTACCACGATTCATGTACGATCCCTCCTGAAAGGAAAAGAAAAACAGATTTAGAACAAACATAATCACATTGTATCGCCTTGAGGTTCCAGCGAGGATGAATCGGACCAATGTCATGGTATAATAGTAAGGAAGCATGCCCCTTGCATCTTCTGGCACGATATTAAATGATGTATCACTATAGATTAATCGTCTGCGACAAGATCGTAAAGACGCTCATTGGGAGGGAAATGATCACGACAATGTGGGAGTGGTCAAAAGGGGGTTTCTGAGTTCAAGCCGCAGGGTTCCGGATAGAATTTCGAAGTCAGACGAACATCAGAGCATGCCGAGCGGCTCACACCACGAACGAGAACATTGAGGGTTTGAATTACTTACTCGGTCTTTGGAACTTTATTTCACCCATGGCTAACGAAAACCGCGTGTCTATTGATACAAATGACATTTGTTATCACAAATGTGGCCTTTTGTCCTTTCTCATTCGCCTCTAGCACATTTCTGCAATTCAAGCTCAAGACCGGACCATTAGATGCAATCCCAGATGGCGAAACCAAAACATCAGAAGGAAGTCCTCATACCGTATGTATTCTGTTTGTTCGCTCAACTGAAAATGACATGATTTAGGGTTATTGGAATGACCGGGGCAGGAAGAAGCACTGTAAGGAACTTTTCTTCTCGTGGCCGAACTCTAGCCAGTTGTTGAACGCTTTACTTTTGTTACGGAAATGCCAGTTTATCAATCATCTTTTCGAGTCGGATAACTGTCCTGTTGGAACTACACTGGATCCTTGCACTAGAACGTTTGAATCGAATTCAATCAGTTTCGACGATGCTATGCTTAAACCTTACCCGACAAACATTTCAACGCTCAAGGATTATGTCTTCACAATAGTCGATACCCCAGGGTTCGAAGAGGATGGAATGGTAAACGACATCATACTGGAAAATCTATTGAAGTACCTCAAAGACAAGTAATAGTCCGCATCTGTTCTTGACGGCCCTAATCTGATTACACGCTGATTTTAGGAAGATAGCCTTGGGTGGCATTATATACCTCCACGACATAACTAGGGATAGGGTATCTCCTGAGGCTGGGCGATTACTCAAGCGACTTCAAGATAGGTCTAAGGAAGCGACGAATGCTAAGATTGTTTTCGGTACAACGAAAGGGCGACGCCTGTTGGATAAAATGACTCTTCAAGACAAACAATCTCAGCTCAAGGATTTCTGGACTTCGATGATTGACAAAGGTGCACGCGTATTAAATTTCGAAGAAAATCGCCTGTCTGCTTTGGAGTTCCTCGAGTGCATTGTAAATGTTCGACAGGAAATATTTATCCCGTGCGGCCCCATTTATAATCCTTCTCTACTATGATAACCTCAACTTTTAACGACGTAGGGTAATGGGAATGTCCTGTGCAGGAAAAAGCAGCGTATGTAGTATCGCCGATCCCCGAGATATAGTCGATTAACTTTTTTTTTTTTCTCCCTTTTTACTAGTTCATCAATTATCTCCTGAGACAGGAGAAAATGCGTGTTGGTCACGGGTTGACCTCCTGTAGCACTGTAATCCAATCTGTTACAATTTTCCTCGATACTCCTAGTCTTCAAAACTACGCAATTACGATGGTTGACACTCCCGGTTTCGATGATACATATGGATCTGATGCTTTTATCCTTCAAACACTGGCTGATTGGCTAGCAAAATCGTAAGCGTGTTTACAATGTCAACACTCATTTCCTATTTGAATAACGTGTAATTGTTCTGCCCAAGTTACCGCCAGAAAAAGGTCCTTGGAGGTATCATCTTTCTTCACGACATAAGCAGTGGTCGGTTTTCGGGTGCGGCCCGCCGAAATTTGGAGATGTTCAATGACATTTGTGGAGATGCTGCGCTTAGAAAAGTCGTCATTGGAACAACACACTGGAGGGGGGTTGACCCAGAGAATGGTCAACTGCACCAAAATGAACTGGAATCGGCCCATTGGCTCCCTATGATTCAAAGAGGGACTGATGTATTGAAATTTCAAGACAGTTGCGAGTCTGCCATTCAGTTCATCGAGGTCATCGTTAGCAAAATGAAACTCGACACTTACCTCGCCATACAATCGGAGCTGGTTGACGACAACAAGATCATCCCGGAGACCAAAGCGGGGCAAGAACTTCGCTACACTCTTAAAGAGATACTCGAGGCGCAAAAGAAGATAATCACTGAGATTTCTCGAGGAGGAGGAGACCAGGAAGCCTGGAAAAGGTTCGCTGAGGCGACGGAGAAAATCAAGAAACTGGACAGTCAGATTCGGGAATTGAAGATCCCATTCACGCGGAAGTTGGGAAAATTATTTAGACTTTTGACTACTTAGTCCGTCTCTGTATCTTATTGTTGAGAGATTATGAAGATTGATAGATTCATGAGCCAACCTCGGGGAAGACCTTGAAAAAGAAAAAAGACGATCATGAGAATGGGCCGCCCAGGTTAATGTGGTTTACTAAATATGGCAACGTTACACGTGAACTGATCAGCAGCAACGCCAAGTCAAGGTGGTCAAGGTCTTCCGCTTCAAGCAGTGTGCCACCGTTAGCGCTCAACCATGTTGTTCTTGCCTGCCACACTACATGGTCTTTTAAGCACTTTACTGTGGTCTAATACTATCACGGAGTCCAGCGAATCCTCTCTTACATTTCAATTGCGCCATCAACATGCAGTGACGAACACTTCTCGAGTCATATTCTCAGACTTAAATCCAGCAGCGTCGTTTTCGGATGTGGAAACACAATTCACTGTCCAGAAGAGAAAATCTAGGGTACCACGTCCAGAATCTCTCGCGACGTTTCACGCAGCTAGACTAAACCGACAAAGTGGAATAACTCCAAGCGTGCAGTGGCAAGACTGGGATGTGGCCGCTCCGGATGTCACAAAACGCAGTACATTGCTCATGATGGGCAAGATGGCATTTAATACATATGCTGCAGACAACAAGACCGTCAGCGAGTGGTACGACCTTTCGGATGAGTGGAGCTCAGACTCGTACGGTTGGCAGCCGGAGGATGATGGAATGAGAGGTCATATATTTGTTTCTAACGACAATTCGACCGTTGTGATCTCTATCAAAGGCACTTCTGCAGGATGGTTAGTCGGTGGTGGTGGTTCTACGGTTGGAAAGGACAAGAAGAACGATAATATTCTGTTCTCGTGTTGCTGCGCGCGTGTCGGACCTACCTGGTCGCCTGTTTGCAATTGTTACGAAGGCGGCTATCGTTGCGAGACGGATTGTGTTGAGGAGGCACTGAAAGATGAAGGCCTATTTTATCCCTTTGGTTTGGTAAGTCCTTTTCCGACACTGCTGAGGTGTTGACTGAAATGGAACACCCTGCAGAATCTCTACAATAATGTCACTTACATGTATCCAAATGCCAACATTTGGTTGACTGGCCACTCATTAGGTGGTGGCCTGTCTTCGCTCATTGGAGCTACTTTTGGAGTGCCAGTTGTTGCCTTTGAGTCTCCAGCTGAAAGGTTGGCATCTCAGAGATTGCATCTACCTCGACCAGTGCGTATTTATCGATCTACAACCAAATTTATCGAACATATATATTATTTGCCAGCCTTCAATGGACCATATCGTTCATGTATACAATACTGCAGACGTGCGTCCCAAACCTCTTCGAAAATATAAAACGGTACTTATTTCTTACTTAGCCTATTCCTATGGGTACATGCACTGGAGTAACCTCCTTGTGTGCCATCGGGGGCTTTGCCCTCGAGACTCGCTGTCATAATGGTCGAGTCATTCTGTACGACACCATTCAGAAACTTGGATGGTCTGTCGATATCCGAAATCATGGCATTAAATTGGTCGTGGACCGGCTGCTTTCTGACAATAGTGACTGGAAAGACGAGTTCAATGGCGAGGAAGAGGAGGAGACAGGACATGGCTGGCTTTCTGCCCTTAGATGGGGATGGCGACGTCGTGGCGGCGAACCGGATGGCAGTGAAGACAAGGGGCGGTATCGAGAAGTTCCAATAGCCAAGCCAGCATACGAAGTAGAGGGTGTTGATGGTGTCTGCACAGTACGTGATTGTCTTTCTCTTCTTGAAAATGCATTATGCCCATAATCACCTCAGGACTGTTTCAACTGGGAATTCGGCCACTTCAGGAATAAAAGCCTGCTCACGAACTCGCGATGCCATTGACACTGACCCGATTACTCACTAGATTTGTATTCTAGACACCCCGTGTGGGCTGGGTGGCCCATAACGTTGACCTATTTTGTAACATATCGAAGCTCTGACCAGTTTCCTCATGATCCTTACACGACTATCACATACTAATTTACACGCGTTATATACCTGTCGCAACCTCTTGCACATTATTAATATTATTCTTCACAATTCATTGCCAATTTATATCATACAACGACCAGGATCAAGCAGGTTTTGTTGAACACAATTTGAGTTTCAGGTACGAGTAAACAGCATACTAAAATAGATAAGTAAACATATATACAAATAAGACCGACCAGCGTTTAATACTACAATTTGCGCAATACCTTCCTACGCCTCAGTGCTCACCGAAGTCCCACATCTGCCAACATTGGAAGTCAACCATCCTATGATGTTATTGCCTCCCGAACGATTCTCATTCGCCTTGTTACTATTAGTGATAACGGAACCGATGATCTCCCACGCGGTTGTGAAATCATTTGGATTGAATCTCTTGACCAGAGCGTTTTTCTTGATGTGTTTTCGCCAATACTTCGTTTCGAGCTCTTTTTCTGCGCTAGTTTCATCTCCGCCATTGGCCGCAGAGCTCCACATTGTTGTGATGAAAACGACGTTCTTCACGCTGCGTGGTTTGAGAAATTTGTCCAAGACCTGGAAGGCCTTTTCGTCAACGGGTCTGTCCGTGATTCTGTGGAAATAGAGCACTCCTAAGGACGATGAATTGATGTTTTTCCTATATGAGCATACAAGATAGGTAAGTTGTGGAAACTGGGAGGTACGCGATGAACTTACGCTTTTTGTAACCAATTCTCAATCATGATGCGAGCTTTCTCAAAATCGGGAATTTCTGGGTGATCGAACCCAGGGGTATCAACCACAACAATGGGATGAGGATAAGCCTCGTTATCGATCCTGACAGCCTCAATCTTGGGAGGAAGGGATGTCAGACCATCCGAGGCTCGTCTGCGGCCTTCAGGTGATTCAAGTAGCATGTCGATCATCTACAGCGGATAGTAATGAGCATTCGATATTCAATTCTGGGCCCCGGCCCAATGCAATCATAACATACGTTGCTTTTGCCAGTACCAACCAAGCCTAGCAGGCTAAAGGTTCGTTAGCAAAACTAAATCATATTTAGTCGCAGTAAAAAAAAAAGTACATGACGACATGATCTGTGTTCTTAATAGAGGTGGGGTCCGTGATGATTTCGACCTGCATATTAGCGCTGGTTTAATGTTCCAATTGCTCGGTGAGAGATAGTCAAAGAGAAAAGGTAGGTTGAGGGACGCGACGAGAAGGTATTTTCCAGTCGGACCTTTATACACATACACGGAGCGGCATAGTTTGAACATAGCAGAAAGACGGAATGTATGCAGCGCCGAATAAGCAGCGCTTGACGGCTCCGATACTCGAGTTAGACACCGCCGAAAGGAAAGACAGACTATCATACTAGCAGGCGCCCAAACTTGAAAGCGATGCACACCCCAGGACACAGAAACGCCACATTGTTCGCACATCAGTGTTAGATACACGGAGTCAACCCTGAATAAATCGCCATACTTCTAGTAGCTGGACGGTCCATGATGCAAGTTAAATCAAAAAACAAAACAAAACAAAACAGAAAGGGACGAGGGAAAAAGGGCAGGAAAGCTCTGCAAATTTATGACTGGCATTGCGAGAAGCGGGAATGCGGATGAAATACTTAGTCGAGCCTCAAGCCTCAGGGAGGAGCATGTATGTGCATGCAGACCAAAGCTATGGATTGGCTGTGTTGCGCAGTAGTTTAATTTGCTAAATAAAAAAAGCACTGTCCTCCACTAGTCCCGTTTGAGTTATCAAGGTATGTCAAGTGATTCCTGGACAGATAAGCACCTCCTGAAACACCTGAGAAGATTACAACTAGAGTGTATGTTTTAGCTTTCATGTATCTATTCAAAGATTTCTGCAGATTTCTTCACTGACCTCCGAGCGATAAACCCTCACGTTTACACGCGAAGCACGGCACCACTGGTGATACTCCATTTTCCCTGTACCTTTTGACAATGCGTTGGTTGATTGGTTTAGTTGCACCAAAAGAACGAGGACGAAGTAACTGTTGTGGCAAAACTCTGGGGTTGGAGCAAAGTTGGAGTTGTAGTTTGAAATGTCGTCCGAACTGTGATCCATACATACAACCTCTCATGTCAGTGGTTTCTGCGTCAAGTTGTACCACATTGTTTAGGGACCCGAAGAAGCTACTCCAAACAGCTTGAAAGGCAAGAATGAGGGTCAAAGACAAGAGAGAAGCGAGCAAGAATTTGGCAAGAATGATGAAATGAAGAATCAGTGTGGTTTACATAAGCGCCCAAATGTGACGAGCCGCTTGCTTTCCTCCATGAGCCTACTATAAGTAATGCATCATTTTCAAGATTTCACGTTCTGTTTGAGTCTGCTCTACTCTGCTCTACCAGTGTTCTATGCATCTGCAAGTATAACTACGCCTATCGAACAAGAGAAAACATATCTAGACATAATTGAATGTGATGATATCAATCCGCTTCTGTGAATTTATAACGAACCTGGAAGCTCCGGACACAACATGTGGTAGTATGCACATCCCACGAAAACGCCACTTTATTAATAGCTATAGATTCCAATTTCTTCAAGATAAGCCTCAAGGCTTCCGGCCTTAGAGGTTAAGCTTCAAGTACAGCGCATTCTACCGTATCGAATACATACTTTCGCCCCTCTCATGGCTACTAAAAGCATGCCAGTACACTCCGTTGACGGTCAAGGAATGTCTTACGAAGACCTGAAAGACTCGACTGCTCTCTGCTCCAGAGATATCGTCATAATGTGGGCTTTGTTTTCTTTTTAACTATGGTCTCATTCTTAAAAACGATATCCTTAGAGTGATGGGTCTAACAGGATCTGGCAAAAGCAACGTAAATTGCATTTTTTGTCGTCTTATACAACTTTTCATGAGGACTTGACTGACGTATTGGACAGTTCATTGATCGCTTAACTGGACAAATAGACAGAAGGGCGGGGCCAAACCTGGTTTCCTGTACAGCACAGGTTAACGCCGTTCGCGTGAAGAGCCATCCTACCTACGGGGATAGGGTTGTTCTAGTCGATACACCTGGCTTCAATGACACTAACAAATCAGACATCGAAATCCTTCAAGTCGTGGCAGCCTGGGCACAGAACATGTACGGGAAAATTTGAATCATTTTTTTTGGCCTGTCTTCTTACTCAAGTCGTGTCCAGACCATCTGGCGCAGGGATCCATGGGATATTATTTTTGCATCGAATCACAGATATTCGAATGAACGGGGGTTGCGTTAATGCATTCCGGATTTTTGAAACATTGGTCCAAGCGGCCCATATTCATAATATCACTTTTTGCACCACCATGTGGGATGATCTTTTGAAGATCAACGACGAAGAAATTCAACGAGAGGCAAAACTAAAGGATAGGCACTGGTATGCAATGCTCGTAAATGGCGCGACTTGTGAGCGCTTCGAGAATACGCAAGATTCTGCTTGGATGCTCCTTGAGCACCTTTTCGCGTCAGAACAAAGCCGCTGCTTGCATCTTCACCAGGCACTGAAAACGACGATATCGAAGACGGTAAAGTACTTTTTTCCGTCTTTTCTCGTCGTGATATCTGATGAGGTTCTGTTAGATTGAAAGAAACGTCAAAGTCGCCTATCCACAGAAACTTCAAACAAAGGAAATAACATCGGACGACGTGGTAATTGTGTAAGTGAGACGATGGATCAAGTACATATTTTATTCACTTTTTTCAGTGTCATGGGTCATACCGGGGCCGGAAAAAGCACGGTACGGCTATTGCAAACTTTGTTCATTCTGTTGATATTGACCTCGCCTGCAGTTCGTCAGATTAGTTACAAGCTTCGAGGTACCAGTTGCACAGAATCTATCTCCATCCACTCAAAAGAAAATCAGCCTTATTGGCGTCTCGCTACTTGGAGAAGGCAAACGAGTAGTCCTTGTTGATACACCTGGTCTATCCGACAGTTACGACGCAACAGCGGTTTCTTCCTGGTTCAAAGACTTGTGAGTTTTTAAGAAGGAAAATACCATCGGAGAGTTATCTCATTTTGAATAGGAATATTCCAATACATGGATGGCTTTTCCTTCATCGTATCACAGACAATCGTGCCTCCAAGACTCATATGAATAATTTGGAAAAGTTCAAAGCAATAGTCGGAGAAAATAGGCTTAAGGACGTCCTCATCGTAACCACAATGTGGGAGAAACTTGAATGGTTCAGTACCGGTCGTCAACGGGAAAACGAACTGGAATCCAAGTACTGGAACGATATGATTAAACGTGGAGCACACATACAGAAATTGGAATACAAAAATCAACAAGATGCATTGGCGGTCATTGTCCCTTTCCTAAAGTCGTTCAACAATCGGAACAATCTCCGCCAGAGGTCCATTCAGCTCCAACACGAAATGGTCGAGCTGAATCATAAACTTCGATCTGAAGCCATCGTTGGGTTGAAAAATGTACTTTACGAGATGGAGGTGACGTTGTCGAAACATCAACCTATATTGGCCAAAATCGATAAGGAAACCAAACGCCCAAAGACCGACCGAGCTTCTTTGGGGTCGCTCTTAAATGACTACGAAAATTTGGATAATGCGTTGTCTGTTGGTTGCGAACGAGCACGGGACTGTATGACGAAGATCGAGGAGATACAGAGCAAAAGGGAGTTTTTGTCCCTTCTCAGTAACACGCGAGATTTCTGCAGTTCCTAAATGACGAGAAAGGTGCATCGTCAGGAATGTATTTGGTGATCGTTCGAAGACAGAATCTGTAACAATATGACGAATCCAGTATATGATTCTCCTTCGCAAAATGCTAGTGGATGCCATTGCTACACATGTGCGAATTAGTCTAGTTGGATGAGATGTGGCGGATAACTGGTAAATGTCGGAGCAGGTATTAAGATAATCTAATTTAAATTACAGTGGATGTACAAATTACAGGGAAGCAGGTATAGCGGCATTAGCTTTGGGTAAACCAGCTGGAGTTAATTTCTCCGCGTTTGGCTTTCTTTTTGGGAATTTATTTTTGACAGCAAACTTCTCTGGTCGAGGTAGGCCGCCTGTAGGAGGGGTAATGCTCTTGGAATCAGCAAGGCGTGCTAGATATTCCTCTTTGGCCCGTTTCTGCTCCATGATGGACATATTGGCTAGCGACCAGTTCAAAAGGGCTTCCACCCTCCCTTTGAGATCGAGCACAGATGGGTCGGAGTAGATGATGGGAACTCGGAAGTTCATCCAGATGTAGAAGACTAGGGCATTATGGAATGATTCCAGGAGCTTGAGTGTGGTTGTGTTGGTGGAAAACGTTGCGACGCGTTTTTCGACTTTATCTTTCATATCTTCGACATATTCCAGTGTTTCCATAAACCCACTACCCTTGATGACACTGTTGAAATCGACCTCAAAGACCTGGCCATGCATGGTCAACATCTTTTTGATGATTGTAATAGTGGTGGAATCCCTCCATGGGAGCGGCGCGTATAGAAGCAATGATTTGTCCGTGTTGCTCATATGCGTCCATTCGCTGTCAAGAAATTCGCAAACTTTTTCTAACTCAGGGAGGCTGATGTATCGCAAGTAAGGTGGTAAACGACCGACAAATTTGGTTGCTGAGATAGCGACTGCAATGGGCGTCCCTGGTGGTAATATGGCAAGTATATTTTCGATCAAAGTAGCTGTTATCCCGACGCGACCATACGGTAACGGTTCGTATGATCTGGCTAGATACCTTTCCAGGCTGTCGAGATCCCCAGGGTAAAGTGTGGTTGTAGTACCTCCGAGATCGACTTGTCCTTTGTGAAGTCCATAACGTCCTGCACGGCCTGCAATCTGCTTGACGCTGGAGATCGACAAGGGCTGCATGCCTCCGTCATCATATTTGTTGACAGCCTCAAAAACTACGCGTTTGATTTTCCTGTGACAGTTGTCAAATTTTGGAATCGACGAAAAATGAACAAAAGACGAACAGGTTAAGGCCCATACCAATAGCATCACTTCCAATAATAATGTCATATCCTGAATCTGGGTCGTTGAAGAGAGCTGCTTGTTCGCTTCGGACTTCTGGAGGTAGTCGACCATAAACAACGGCGCATCGCATGCCAGTCTTCATCTCAATAGCACTTTTAATCTCGAAAATGCTCGGACGGCTGAAAGTAACAATTGCATCGCCTGGCCGAACTTTCGATAAATCTCCTTGAAGACTTGATTTTTCTACACTCAGCGGCGTTAACCGTTCGTACCGTTTGATGATGAGCTCGTCGCCAGTGTACTTCAACAGTGATTGAACAATAGGTATGGCAGTTTCCTCTCCACACAGATGGACCTCGTCTGCAGGTACTCCGACAACGGCATTTGTCCAAGCACCACCACGAGCGGAGTCACCTATCATTTGAATTTCGTCAATGACAGCGACATCGTATTTAGTGACATATGACAACATTTCCACAGTGCAGCTGAGGAGTGGGACGTCGTCTCCTACTATCTTCTGCTCTTCACCAGTAATCATGTTGCAAGGTCTGGCGAACGCAGGATTACCCCGAGCTTTCGCGTTAGGGTCTGGGATTGTTTGCTCTGCTCCCAACGGCACGATTTGACCGGTATTGAGGCGTTCCCAAATCTCATGAGCGAGGAGTCGAAGTGGTCCAGCATAGACACCCGTTTTGGCTGCTGCGAGGGCACGAAGAGCATGATGCGTTTTCCCACTGTTGGTCGGACCGACATGCATAATAACTTTCCTCTGCATGACACGAGCCCTTGAAAATTCGTCCGCCAAGTACGGTCGGCTGGCAATAGCAAGTAACCGTTGGATATACTCGACCGTGTCAGGATGTACGTCCAGCGCCTCTACGAGTTCGTCTCGGTTTTCCGGTCTGCCTGCCCATGAAAAGAAAATGGTGCTGTATATGACATCTATGCTTTCCCTGTCATGTTTGTTGGAAAACCGGGAGAGGGTGTAGTGGCCGTGACTTTGCTCGTCAGAGAGCATACCAGCCTCGACGTCTTCAGCGAATGCATTCAAGAGTTTCCCAATATCCGCGCTCGAAATTCCAAAGGAAATCATACGATCTCGAACCTTGGATGATGATGCCCATTTCTGAACGTTCTCTTCAAAGTATGGTATTACTTCGGATTCAGGAATTTCTGGGATGGTGCTCTTGCGCTTCGCAAATGGGACTCGGTTATTGTCGCGACGTGGAGATGTTTTTTGTGGCTCATCGTTTGAAGGTCGTGGCCATGGTGATTTGGTGGCTTTAGCCGTCCGATATCGACAAAATATTGTGCTCCCAGACGCTCGAGGTACAATCACAGGTCGAAAAATATTAAAAGAGCGTAACATCTGCAAATTCAAATTTTCAAGTTTCGAGTAAATCAAAGTATGTATATACATAGCAGCTCACCATTCTATAGAGTCGTCCGTGGGTATTTTAGGTGCTCCCGCTCACTTGACATTGACCACAAGAGTAACTTAAAGGGATGTACTTGGTACAATGACTGGCAGCGCTGGAAATGATCAATTTACAGTAGCGGCCCGAACCATGCTAGTTTTCAAAGCTGCCGCGATCAACTTACAAGTTGCGCGCCGCCCCAAATTTCAATATCCGCAATCAACTTGGCTCTTCACGCGTTCTCCGTCGTTTCTTTAAAACCAATATGTCATACGTTTTACTACTTTCACTTCAGTCTTCAAGACTTACCAGAGACTCACCTCAAAATTCTACGAAACAAAGAATTATTTTCACGTTTGAAATTTTAAACTCGAAAATAATTTTCGCAAACTGTATATATATTACTGCAGCTCAGGAAGGGCGAAGCGCCCAGGACGAGGTGTTTGATTCGATGCATACCACTTAATGCGCAATGAGCGAATTATATACATTTATACGTGGTCAGTTTTGCAAACTTGATCGACGATCACTATGGAATAAAGAGAACGGTCAGCCGCTACTCGTCAGACATTGAAGTCCTCTCAACATTTGGCAAAACTCCACGGAAAATCGCAGAATCGCCATGCCCAAATTCAAAATCAATTTCCACACGAAAAAAATGTCTACAGGACCTTCTGCTTCTCCCAATACTCCCGAACAGGATTTCAGGCACTCGAAGGAAGTAAACATTCGTAATGAATGTCCCTCCAGTATGAGAACCAACAGAATGTTTAACTTTCAAAAGGGTTTTGGCTCGAAATTTGGCAATACAGTGTCAATGGGCGGAACAGGAAATCAAACCCGCACTCCTATTACATCCCTATTTTCTTCTAAGCAAACTCGAACGCTGAAGACTCGGCATCATAGACAATATGCGGTCAGCCTCTCCCAATTTCTGCAGGCACGGAGCTATCCAGAAGCAGATGTCGTAAACATCAATCAGATGCTCCTACCCGCAGAAGATCCAGAATCGCCTCTAGAAAGAGCACAGCGCAGGAGGCTGAACAGTGCTGCTGTTTCTAGGACTCCTCTTGCTCCAGAGTCGCCGCCTTGTGCTCGAGATTATACTACCTCCCGGCAGGCAAATATCATCTGTCGATCGGAATCTTTCGACTCCGGCATCGCTGCTTCGTCTGTTGTGACTCGAGTCCATTCGGACAGGCAAACTATTTCTCCATCCCATCGTCATTCGGAAGGTTTTGCCATCAAATGCGATTTCTCGATCTGCAGCGCATATGACCAAAACAGCAAAAACCCGCCAAGTGACCTACTCCTCGCTGAAATTAGCAAAGAGACCCATGAATTATACCGTGTCGCGGAAATCATACAGAAGGCCACAAGAGACATCTGCGCTGATCAAAAATATTCGCAAGCCTTGATTTTCCGGTCGTTGACTCCAATCACCATTTTCGTCTACCTTTTCTTCCTTGCCATAATTGTTCCACGACAAATTTCAAAGTCGGACTCTGAGACAGGCATCAACCCAAGTCTGTGGGCTATGGCCTTTGGAGGATTGCTTTTGTCTCTGGCTGCCTTACGAACCAGTATCTGGACGGTCGGAGTGATTGCTCAAGGGTTTTGTGACGCAGATTTGAAGGATTTACTGGGAAGGGATGGGATAAGAACCGCAAATGGCGGGAGAGTGGGCCAAGTAGAATTAGTTGCAGGAATTTTTGCCTGATCTTAGCCAAATCCTGAATGAGAGGGGTCGGTGTCGATTTGCATGTATGACTATTACTTCATATCATCAGAGTACGGATCATATAAATATTATTCGAAATTCTAGAGCAGTCACCAGTAGCTACGATCAAGGTATATTCCCAACAAGGGATGTTATTCTATGACTTGAGCCTGGATTTCTTTGAAGAACAAGAAAAAAGGTTTAGGCAATATAATTTAGTTAGAGGAAGCTGCACATCGATGACGGGGCCGCACAATCTTATCCTCGTCATCTCTGATTTCCTCAAAATTTGACGAGCTGACGGATGTGGCTGATTCAGCGTCAGAACCTATCGTTTTGACAGGACCGCTATCTTCCAAATGATTATCGGGTATCTAGTAAAATTCAACCAGTGAGTATGACACCCATCTTAACAGCGGTGTTGCACCGGAATTGAGTAACTCACAGGCATCCGGGCAAGGTACGCGAACAAGGAAGCTGATGCTGCTAATACGAAGACGGATTTCAGACTAGCGGCGTAGGCTTCCGTAGCGAGATATTGAGTTTCTGGAGGAAGAGTGGCGACTAGACGAGCAGAATGCTGAATTTTTTTGATAAGCTGTTATTTTTTTTAGCATTATGAAGCAGTCGAAGTTACACAGAAGATACGAACCTCTTCCTCCCCACTGGGAAAGCGTCGATGAAGTTCGGTATCAAGCCTGGACTGAAAGATAGCAGAAGCAGAAGCAAGCCCAGCGACTTGACCTAGATCACACCGTAAATGTCAATGAAATAGTGAAATGTTTGTCTATACTGAAATACCGACCTAGGCCCCTCAACAATTGAGCAAAACCGGTGCCTACCGCCATTTGTGACTCAGGCAAGTGTGATACTAAAGCAACTATGCGAGGTAGGTTAGGCTTTTGATCGTATTATTGTCCAGCAATTATGGATGCTCACTGAACATCGTTTGGAGCACGACAGCATTTCCAAAGCCCAAAGGCATCTATGCAATCGTGAGAATATAATAAAATTAGGACAGATGGAGGGCCCACAATAGTCATCCATAATATCATAGGATTCGAGTCTTTCTTCATTTGGGTCATCAAGACCGCAGCGCAGAAGGGCAAGATCCCGAAGACCATGTTCATAGTTTTATATCTTCCATAGCGCTTCATCATCCAGCTTTTTGTAAGGACAAAACGAAATTAGAACCAATACTCTTGTCAATGTCCAAATGAATTTTACCCTGCAAACAAAGATCCGCCAGAAATACAGACACTGTTCGGGAGGAGATGCAAACCTGGTGCACATATGAGATATCGAATCATTGGAGATATAAATATTCTTTACCGGCCGTTGATGCTGAAGTCAACATCACAGTTTGGAACCAGGTTGGAAAGTAGTACGTGACGGATAAGTTGCATACAGCCACTAAGGCATTACTGAAGCCGACGAGAACAGGGACCTTCTGTGTCAGGAGACACGTAGGCAAGATCGGTTCAACAGCGATATATACTTCGACAAGGATGAATAAGATGCTGAAAAGAATTGAAGAGATGAAAGGTGCTAAGACCAAAGGATCACTCCACTATAATATTTTGGGTGAGAAATTGGATATAACTTGAGCCAAATACGTCGCACAATAAACTTACAAAAAGACCTTCGCTGAAACGGGTACTTAGGAAGACTAGGAAAGAGCCTACCTATAGTTCCCCGTAAATCAAGGGCGCATTATGAGAGATACTGCAACTTACAGCTGCAAGGAGGGTGAAGGTACCACCGTAATCAATTCGCTTCAAAATGTCGGATGTGCTTCTTCCAGCCCCCTAAAACGATAGCAAATTGAATGGTCGCAATAATCAGAGAAATTGCGGCCAGACGCACAGGTATGACATATGTCAAATTGTAGGTAGTCGCCAGGAGTGAGATAACAAAAAAAGGGACTTGAATGAAGAACGCCCATCTCCAACCAAGCCTGGTCCTAAGTTAAACAAGGGTTTGAAATTAAAAGAAGTGGGACCCTCCTACCAATCCGTTATCAAGCCTCCAATTGGGCCACCGAGACCCATTCCGAGCTATGGGTCCAAATTAGTCAACCATGCATACAAAATCGATACCATGAAAACTTACACCATAGAATATCCCACCTATGCTCTGCACATAGCCTCGAGACTATGATTCAAGCACGTTAATTGCAGCACAGCAGGATAGATAAAATATAATCACCCTTATATTGTACATGTCACTTGTAATAATTCTAGAAAATCGTCAGTTACCATATACCAATATGGATAAAAGTTTGACGTACGAGGAAGTCGTGAATATTCCTCCGCCACCCATTCCGGAGATCTTCATTGGAGGATGACAATATAAATATCAAAATGACCGAGAAAATATTGACGCGAACGCACGAATCGAGAAATTATCAACATTTGCATACTTTGGGACATACCGCATGCTAGTATTCCGACCATGGAGAATAGCAATGCAGACTGGTTGGCGCCGCTTCTGCCCATCACATTACTGAGACGTCCATAAAGAGGCGTAAACGTGCATGTTGCCAATAAATAGCTGTAACAAGCAGAAGGATGAAGATGTCAAAATGTTCGTGGTAACAAAAATAAATGATAGGCGACACATACGACGTGCCAACCCAGCTGGCTTCGTTTGACTTTTTGAATTCGGAAGATATTGATGGAAGCACTGCCAATGCCATATCAGACGGGAGAACGAAAGTGCCACAATGGGAAACGTACTAGTTGGTACCAATGTTACTGTACACACAAAAACAAAACAAAAAGAGCGTTAGTAAGAGCAGAATGTCGTTGTCAATGGCGTACTGACAGTTTAGGGCCTAAAATTACGAGGTAGTTAAAATCCGACATCGGCCATCGAGGTAAGAGACTTACGGAAAGGAATTGTCCCAACCAAATGCCAGCTAGTATCCAGCGTCGTGAGCTGCTTGAAATTTCCAAAGGTCCAAGAGGCTGTGATATGGTAGACGTGGGTGAACTGAAATCCAGTCCATATTTTCGTTGCGTCGATCCTTTCGGCACCGACGAGGAATCAAGAAGAGTACCCCGTTCAGAGTGGAGTCGAGACATGGCCATTCAAATGACTGCAAGCTTTAGCTGGGATTTAGTCTGACTACAAATGCGCTTTATATATACCCACCTTGACGTATATGAATGGACAGGAGTACTTGAGCGCCAAGCCAATGAAGCTTTGCCACTACAGGCTACTACGTTTCATTTAAAAGTTTGTTAAGCATCAGATAATAATCTTGGATACGAAGATGAAGAGCGGAGTACAGGCTTACCGTGAATCATCCATAACATATTCAATTACTTCGCTATAAGCATCGTCGTTCCTTTGCCACTATTCGCAACAACAGCCACACACTCTCAGGTAAAGTTGACCCTTGATTTGGAAAAATATCGACGTCCCGAACTCGCGATTAGATAACTGGGTAGTTTCCGTGTTGAAGCTCTTCAATAATGATCGCACACCCATTGCAAAGCAAATCCTATTCTTTGTGGATACTGCTCTTGGCGTTACGAGGTTTAGATAACCTTTGCGATGCAACAGGAAATGATAGAGTCAAAAGGAGGAACTCGAAGTCAATTTGATGCCACTGTTCCTCGGGAAAGATCGCCTGCGCCTCCGAGGCAAGTGGTACGAGCGTCACGTCGTGGAAATTAATGGGGACAGTTTTACGAACATTGAGAATGGATAAGCTACATGACGGTATCTTTTCCTACTCCAGTGGATACCCTACTGGGAGTTCTAACTTCTTTGGCTGACGGTGTGGATTGAACTCGTATTTGCAGGAGTTCGAGCGGGTGGCAATATCGAAAATTTCACTGGCGTTCTCAAAGAACATTTTGTGGTGATATGCATTGAAATGTTGAGCGCTGACTCTCTGAGGCATATACTTAGTTGACTTGGGCGAGAGAAAGAAACCATTGTGACAGGTTATGTGAATAAGTAACGCATCAGGCGCAACATCAGGTGATGTGACTAACGTGTTGGTCGTGACAGCTCCTTAACATGAGCTATTGTCATCTTCATTTCATTCCACCATTGCAGTTAGATATTCGATTTTCTAGGCGCCTATGACAGGGTATGTGTCGAGACCTCTTATATACTATCTTTCACTCTGAAACCTTTTGTCTCAGGCGAAACCGAAATGATTTCACTGAGCAGGATGATAAACATCTTATAGAATATATGGCGACTTATAACCCTGAAACTTCTGGGAGACTGGGTAACAAGTTATACGAGAGGCTCGAAGAAAACGTTAGCGGTGCTCTTTCTGTTCCTCTTTATATTTCTTACGGATTATCTAGGTAGCTGGAGAATGGCCATGGTCCGAAAACCATCCATGGCAGTCATGGCGCGAGAGATACAAGAAGAATCAAGAATATTTTAATTATCATATCCAAAAATTCATGAGAAAGACCAAGAAAGCGAAGGAAATGGGCAAGCATGCGAAAAAGAAGAAAGGTCCCTCGCACACGAAACCAGCGAAAGTCCCAACGACTCCAAAAACCGCCACAGACAAACCGTCCAAATCTATCCAGGAAAACGAGTCTGGTTTTCCAGACACAGAATCTCAAGAAAATGCTCATGATTATGGTGCTCAGAGCTTACATGGTGGCAAGGAAGAAAGCCATACTTTTTTGAAGATGGAAACTTCACGAATAACACGCGATGACGAGCAGCAAAAGAACGATCCCAAGGAGAGTGATAACAGTGACATTGAAATTATGTCACAAAACACGATGAACGAATTGTTTGGCTCCTATGAGGATTCTGAGCGGGAGACAAGCATTGATAGGTGAGCATTTTGTTGACCATCCACTTCAACTATTTTGCTGATAAAGAACAGAATACCTGTGGAAGAAAGTCCTGTGGCAGACGCGCTGAGCAATATCCAATCTCGACCTCGACTACCCATTCCCGCCGTAATCGCAGAAGGAAGTTCTAACCACCATGTGTCTCCTGCAAAGAAAACTGCACCGCCCAGAAAGGCAATGAAACGAAAAAACGAGGATGACATCTTTGGAACCCCTCCAGAATCGCCCTCTCCTCATCCGATCACGACGAAAAGAGACCCCCCTATTCGAATTGAAGGGAAGTTTCATTCAATATTGAAGAGCTCACGACCAGACGAGGGCAGCAATAACCAAAGCCCAGAATGGCCACCTAACCGGAAACGCAGAAAAGAGGATCATATCGTCCAAGATATCGAAGTATCCAGGGAACCTGTGTCTAATCCCAAAACCGTTTTTTCTAGACCTCAGCAAGTACATATAAATGCTGTTGCTTCGTCATCGAAAGTTAAGCTACCTGAATTCATTCACACAAATCCCGCCCAACCTACCTCACTGGAATCGGGAGTAAGAAGGGATCATCACCATTTTTCTATTCCGCGGTCTCTGGCTCCAGACACATCTTCCACCGATGTGCCAAGGGAATCGAAGGCAGCACAGGTCGCGAATGGTGTACTTACTCATCACGCCGTCGAGTCATCTGTAGTCACTGTCAACGGATATAGGCAGCAAGAGCAAGACCTTGTTCCGAACATGCTAGGGCCTCCGGAAGAGGTCGTTGCCCCGATGGTTCCACATCCAACAAGGATCGCGTCACACTTAAAGTTCAATCATGCTATGCCTGCCGGACCTTCTTCTGACGCTGATCCCTTCATTGTGTCGGCCAAATCAGTGGGAAAGGTCCGCAATGATTTGCCTATTGACGAGAGTAAACCACCCCGTCGAATCGACCTTCATCGAAAAAGCTTGGCAAAACGTCTGCGCCCCAACACTTCTCTCGTGTCCAGACCTAGCTCTGCTTTAAGTTCGCGCACTTCCACATCGGGAAGCTCAAAGAATGTTTCTTCTAGACATCGTACTTCCGATTCCTTACGACAGTCATTATCAAGCCTAGACTTACCCGAAGAAACCAAGGACTCATTCGCAGTGGCCGCTACGGAAGACTTGGCTCATCTTATCGAGACATTGGCAAAGCAACATGGTGTATCTAATGAAATTGCCATGAAAACCTATCTGAATACTAGAAACGTCGAAAAAACCAAATTCGTCTTGAACCAATTTTTTCAAGGTCTATGCGCGTTGGAGCAGGAGTTATTTACTCGAATGCCTAGCTTACGATATGTTCCGAATGGGGAGGTTGAATCCGACGAAGACGTTCTTGGTGGCCTTATTCCACACAATGAATCGGTGCAATCAAGCCGACGTTCAAGTACGTTTAATTTGAACCACTCACATCGGCAGTCAACTTCTTCCCGCAAAAGTAAACGACCAAGTCTGAAGATCAAGCCTCTTCGGCTTGACGACGAACGACTCTCCGATTATTCACCCCCAGGTAAATCACGCGCTGGACAGTTTATTAGGCTCGTTAAAGCTGGAAGGGAAGAGGAAGCCTTTGCACGCGAGCAACGGCGAGCAAGTGGAGTCTATGTTCCTAATTCCCAATTTCAGCGTCAAGTTTCATTTTCTCCTAGGGATGCAACACCCTCTCCTCGAGGTCATGCTGTCCCTGCGGACGTAAGCATGGATAATGAAGAACCGCATGTTGAAGATGTCGACGATGACATGGACATATATATGCACACGGAGGACGAAAAGCAAGAAGAAGACGAACAGGAAGACGAACAGGAAGACGATGACGTGCTCGAAGAACAGCAAGAAGCTTCAGCTGAAGAGCAAGAACCAGAACTGGAAGTTGAATCGGACCACGAAGATGAAGATGATTCCGGTTTTGTTTCTGCTTCTCCGGTGCCTAGCAGACAGCCTTCTAAGAAGCATGAATCTCAAGAAGAATGCGCAGACACATGGGATTCTGAAATGGCCGATAAAATCAGGACACTAGCTCTTAATGTCACTGCCAGAAGTTCAGATGAGATGAGGAAGTTAGAAGCTGTGCATGAATGCGGACGTCTTCGACTGGCCTCTCTCCAATGGATCGTCGATTCTCTTGCGTCGTTCGAAAATACCTGGGTGAAGCAGGAGGAGGGGACATCGTGAATGACCGAGAACAATTTTGGCAATAAATTCAAGTGTCATTTATTATGCTTATTGATTCTATCGATAACTCACTTTCTTTGGATGAAGAGTTGCAAATAAAGTGTCGTTGGTCATATTGATTTTAGTCTGCACTCATAGCTCTTCAGTCACTGGTTCCTCGCTGAACCGGTAACAAGTGCCCGTATTCCCCCACTGAAAAGTGTTTAAATTGCAAAATAGACCAGCAGAGACGCCTCTATTGACTCTAATTTTAAAAACAAAGGTGGAATGACGTCACGCGACATGGACCGTGGAGGCGACGCAACACGACTTACCGACCATTGCTATTTACACTTTTAAGCCCTGTCCTGTCCACAACAAACCCCGCAATGGGGTGAAATCTTTCTCTTTAAGCTCTTCCACTCTAATCTGCAATCTGCTCCTAAGATCTCAACTACTAATACATACTCACGATGAGAGACATTCACCTCCTGACATAGAGGACAGCAAGTACTCCCAAGCATATTTGGCCGCGACTGTTCTCGACTGATGGGTAAACAGTGGTAAACATACGCCTCTTTCATCATATATTGGTAACAGTATGTTAAATGACATGACTGTCTAGAGAGGTCTAGAGTTTCAATATCTGTTGCATCTAGGTGCCCCTGGACTTCGATATTATACAAGTATTCCTATAGAGACTAGTGAGTTTTGCTCCATTTCCCACTGTGTCCCTGACTATGGACATATTTAAACAGTGGCCTCGATGCAAATCGTCAAAGCCATTTCATCTTCAAATTTCCTGCGGACTGCCACAGATTCCCTGAAGGCAGACCCCGACAATCCTACTCTCTCCATCCGTTTGCAATGCCTCTTTTCTTAACCAATCATGACCCAACCAACGCTAACTACTGCAGCAAGACCGGCCAAGTACTTTTCAAGGTTGTTTGCCCTACTAACTCAAAATCACGGACGGCCACCGTATACCACGCACTTCCCGATCTAAAACCCACACCAGCCGAAATTTTATGGGCCGAAAAACATTTCATGAATTCCTCGAGCTCTATTCCCGCTTCTTCCAATGTAGACGGAAACTCTTTTGAAGGAAAGAAGGGTCGGTCGTCTGTCGATTCTCATGATCATGAGTTTCACTGGGAAGATCCTATTCCCAATCTGGAGGAAATGCAGGAGGCTGCAGCGGAAACGGAGCTTCGAACTCGATTTACAGAGGTTGCTCAGATCGAATTTCATTCAATCTCAGCCACGATAATTCGCTATCGCGGTAAAGCATGGAAAACCAGTGAGTTTTTCAGGACAGAAGGACGGGCTTGGTATGGGAGGTATGAAGATTTTACGCGATGTGGGTCCTAGTGTCATGAAATTTATTCGTATAACGTACAGTAACCGGGTCTTCACTGCGGAAGATGGGAACGACTACGTGTGGAAGGTAGGGGAGGGCATGTCTGAGGTTTTTCACGTTTTCTTTGCTCGATACTTTCTGCAACTGACATATATCAAATTTTAGCTATTTCTTCGAGATTCAGATCCTAAAGAAGAACGCGGAAAAGCACACGTTCCTCTTCTCGTTGCTAGATATGTGTACCCAAACCATGATCTCAATAGTGCTAGTAACACGGAATCGGATATTCAAAAACCGGCGCTATTAGAGGTTTTTCCCGCTGGAGAACATATGGTAGAGCTTATTTTAATCACGTTTATATACGCGGAGAGGCTAAGGCAGGAAAGGCACACCAGATCAACGTCTAATTCTTGATTTCTTGTACATCATTTATCATTCTAACTATTAAATTATAGTGAGAGCTACACTACTTCGAGCTTTCAAGCTCCAATTAATGCCTATCAAGTTAAAACGCCTATCAGGTGCAGTAAAGCTCTGGTTTGAAATTGACAAAAAGATCGGTGTTAAAATTGGTCTGGTAGGTATAGAAATGGCTTGTAGCAATTGGGCAATCATAGTAGTAGCTTGTCTCAAGAGGTATGAACGCGCGAAAGACGGGTCATTTTGTCCAAGTCAAACGGCCCGGGAGAGGAAGGTGTCACTGGAGAATTGGGGAGGGAATTGGGGAGGCTGTTGGTCCCTCCACTCGAATCAGAGGGCTCAACCATATCAATGAGTATGCACTGCTTCATAAACGCGACGAAGGTGATGACTATGAAGTCTACGAGGTTGGTTCCTGTTGGTAGGATCTCTAGATATGCACGACGTGAGCGAGACACGATCCCGATTTTTGCACGCCGAAAAAAAGCTAAAGGTGTGGAGGTTTTCTCTGCAAGCATGAACTAGAAAGAGAGAAAGATTGCAGTCATCCAATCTGAATCGATAAAAAGTTGCGTACGACAGGCGAATGTACAAAAAACTGCCACTTGTATCGTCTCATATCTGGACCCACAAACTCCCATGATCTGCAGGAGAATAAGGTTTTCATGAAATAGTAAAGGTATGCCAAGAGTCGTACTCACGAGGTCTCTTCTTCGACATTCATCCCCTCCATCACATAGTTTCCTTTGTCTTCCTTGTCATTGCTCGCCTCAAACCGTTGATCAGCTGCAGGAGCAGTGATTTTGAGCCCGCAGAGTTTGGAACAGATTGTCATCCGCGTCCCTTTTCCTGGTCCAGAATATTCAATCATTGCAATTTCCGTCTCCACATGCCCAGTACTCTTCTGAACGTGACTCAGGCGCTTCATGATTGTCGGCATCGTTGCTGACGCTGGTCCGTCACACTCAGGGCGCGAGTGAACCTTTGTCTGGTCGTCGTTGATAATGGTCAAATATGGGCGTGGAGGAGTTTCAATGGAATACAACGGCTCTCCTTCAAGTGAAACGAACAGCGTTGACGTTGGATCATTGTTAATCAGGCAAAGTCGCATAGTAAATATAAGGGAAGAGGGGGGAAGAAGGTTCAACAGGTGGGTGGAGAACTATTATATTGTAAGTACGAAACCTGTATGACATTCGATCGTGACCAAAAGGCTAAGACGTCATGCTAAACTGTTGAGACAAAAGTGGTATAGGAAAGAAAGAAACTCGAGAGAGGAATATCGAAAAATAAATAAAACCAGTTTGGAAGTAGATGGATCGTTAACGTGCGGTATGAGATTCAACGCCGAATATCAAAACGCCCTTCTAAACATAACGGTCAATGGCAATTCCACTGAACAAACATGATGACGAACCTTTCTAGGACAAGAAGCTGTGACTTTGTTGCATCCCCACACCTTGATTTCCTGTATATTCTGACAACCTTGACTGCGCCCGCCGCGACGAGCATCGCCTTCTAGCCATGCTTGAATAACGAAATCATCGGCTGCACGGCAGAAACCGACGTCGAGCGATTTCAACTGCGTGCCTTTTTTCCCTATTGCTCGTAAGGCATCCTCCTCGATATCTTTCCAGCCATTGATGTTCAAATTCTCTAACTTCTCTCCTGAATGCGTCAGGATGCTCTTAAGAGCTGGGCCAGTCAAGATTTCGTTTCTAGACATATCAATAGAAACTAAAGCAGGATTCTTGTCAGTCCAATCCTCGAAAAATTTGGAGACTCCATCAGTTGTGAGTTCAGGAAGATGAGAAAGTGTAAGCGACTGGATAGATTTCCCGTGGGCTAAAAGCCCTTTCCGCAAAAAGTCGTCCGTCAAGAGGTCGTGCTTAGACACATTTAGATCTGTCAACGTCTTCCCAAGGGCACGTACAAGGTCAATCATAGCTTTTTCCGAGCACGAATGCGTAGGGTCCGAGATGTCGAGGTACCAAACACCGCCTTTGAGGAGTTTGATTTGATTTAGAAACAAATCTTTCATTTGTCCAATCTCTTTCAAACGAAGCTCTGTGATTTTGGGACAAGACTTGACAAGCGACTTTATGCAGTCGTCGTCAAACCGGGGACTCTGAGTGATGAGGAGGCCTTCCAGCTTTGGATGAGATTTGAAAAATTCTTGCCACGCAGCTGGGCGTATAAGGAATGGGCCTAGAAGCTCGAGGCGCTTTAATGACGCAAGGGACTTGCTGAATACTTGAAAAGCAGCGTCATCAAGATGTCCGCAAAAATCGAGACGCAAAGAGGTCAGGTTGGCATTGTGATAGGCCAGTGTTTCGAGGGCGGGAGAAGGAAGGTCTAAACTGCGGTAAATATTTGCATCGTGTGTTAAGAAATCAGGACCTTACTTGTTGCATCGAACAAGGTCAAAGTTGAATTGCTAGGACTGTAGAAAAGGTGTGCATTCTCCTGTGTCCTGCCATCGAAATTATTATATAGAAATATGGAGATATGAGTGTAGACATACAAGCCCCGATTTTTTGACAGAGCCTTAGCGATGGCTTCAACGTTCAAACTGCCAATATCCCCCAGAGCATCGATATCGTTGATATGCTTCGTGATGAGCTGTATACAAAGGGAGACGAGGGAAGGAAACCGGGTTTCTTCGAAGTTGACAACACTCCTCTTGTCCGCTGGAGCCTTACGTTTCTTAGGGACGGTCAGCTTCTTGAATGGATCCTGTCCACCAGCTTTCGCACACTGGTGGCATAAGAATCCGTCTCCACTGCTAGAAGCTAAGGTGTACTTGGTCTGTAAAATTCGATTGAAAAATCTTCCAATGAATAAATAGTAAGAAATAATCAAACATACCACTGTGAATTGTTTTCCACAGGTCGCACAACTCTCAAAACTACCAACAGGCGGCTTTGGATTATTGCTCTTCCACAAGGACCTTGAAAGGGCCGTGTACGCGTCCTTATCTTCGTCATAATCGTCGTCGCTCTCTTTCTTTCCCTTCTTTTTGCCCTTGCCCTTTGCCTTTGCCTTCTCTTTCGCCTTCAGCTTGGCCTCTGTAGCTTTGGTTAGCCCACGCCTCTTGGCCGGTTTCGCGTCTTCATCTTCATCTTCATCTTCGTCTTCATCTTCGTGGACTTCCATTTCCGCTACTTCGCCTTCAGGTTCGTCCAGCTCATCAGAGGCATATCCAGACCTCTAAATAAAACAAGATATATCGGTTTGACCCTGAAACTAAGGACTACATCTACGTACCCTTGAAGTCCGTCTGCGTCTATTGGTACCACTCGAGCTCGCATCTGCATTAGACGCTCGGCTTGGACCTGCTATTGGTTGCTCTTGTGCGTTGGCAGCACGTTGATTCTGTGTCGCTGCCCTTCTTGCTATCGTTACTGAAGTAATTCCTGATGCCTACAAAGAAATTCAGTTTCGTTCAAGCTATACAGTCATAACAGCTCACCCTTAAGAACTCGGTTAGAGCAGAAGTAGGCCTTCGAACGTTATTGTTATTGCGGCTCATATTCGTTTTTTTTCTTTGTTGTTGTCGTAAGCAAGGGGCTCGCGCCGTGTCATTAATTAGCCCTTACCTAATACGCGTTTGTTTTGGTTGATCTGTCTCGGCAAGTCGGCATTTTCTTGGAGGGCCGACCAACTTCGTCCAAATTTCGTCACTACGCAAGTCGTTACGACCATTTTACAACTCAACTTCAATTTGACTCCAACTCGCAGTAACGCGAGAGGGAAAATGATATATTTCGTATAACTACAAAGAGAAGTCGTTTACATGAATAGAAAACGTATGCCAAAATATTGGTTGAGTCCAGAAAGATACGTCCTCCTTCCCTTGGTGCTTCCATCCATAATGCTGATACATTTTCATAGCCCCTTCCTAGAAGGACGAAGTACTAAAGAAGACCTTCTTTATTCCACAGCTACTCGCATGATTCATAAGGGCTCTGATAAGATGCAGAGCTATTCCCTTTCTCCTATGACTTGAAACGACTGACATCCTCCTAAGCTCAGCGGTGGTTGTATCAGCGGTAGTATTTGCGTCTGGGTTTCATAAGAAGATGTGGGAACCTGATTTTAGTTATATACATAGAATCATGACGCAGGTAATGCTTACCTAGCCCAACGCAACCAACCACCTCTGGGTCCTTCCCTTCACTACAGATCTCTGCCAACCAAAATCCACTTTTTCCGGATGGTACAAGCGGGTAATCATACGCGGCTTGCTCCTTAACGGCTGACTTGGCCATATTATAGTGTTGAGCTATATTTGCAAGGTCGGCCTTTAGATTCCTACGCACACGTCTCTTTAACGCGATGTAAAGAATACACCTGTGGACTGCGACTATAGTGCTCCCCAATAGTGACAAGATCGTCCCCAACTTCTTGTTCGATATTTTACGCATGATTAATCCAAGAACAATGGTGGTATATGATGCCAAAGACAGCGGCGCTATAAGTTGACCATACATTGCTTTGGCGAAAGGCGAATCACCTGAGGATAATAAACATATCAAATCCTACGTCTATATTAGTGATTGACTGACGGTACTTACTTTGATTGACCATAGATTCAAGAAACATCTCGCGCACCTTGTCGGCATCCGATTCTTGAAACGGACGAACACGAATCATAGTGTCCTCTCCAGGCAAGATAGAGCCATTCATGATGATATTGAAACTATGCGTGATGGTGCTGGAAGCGGCCTAAAGGACGCGTGGGACTGTGTTCATGAAACAGCCAGTTTGATGTTCAAGGCATACTCGGATATCCTATGTATTGTAACTCAGAGCAGAGTCAGGTAACACTACGGCATTAGTATTTACTAAAAGATAATATATACTCCGAATCTCCGACGACCCACGGACCGCTCAGAAGCGCCCATGCGAACGAAGTAATTTAGTATGCGCGTCTAAGTGCTCGATATACTTTATACTATAGCCCTACGAAGTTCCGCGAAAGGGATATTGTCGTACATAGCATATCTATTCCCTACAACCCAGCCAAACTTTTGATAAAAAGCGATAGCACTTGTTTGGTAAGATGAAGTTGTCAAGTAAATTGATCCCACCCCTTGATCCTTAGCATGCTCGAGTACGGCTTTGATGAGTAAACCAGCTATTCCACGCCGACGATAACAAGGAGATACAAACATGTGTCGAAGTTCAGCATGTTTCTTATTGTCACGGGTAGATGCATCTTTGGATTTTATTTTTTTTGTGAGTCATCGGATTATGTCTAGAGAAACATCAACGACGTACCCAATCCGACGCATCCCACTAATTTTGTACCACCTAGTTCGTTAACGGTCTCTGCTACCCAGAAACCACTTTTCTCGATAGGAAGGAGGCCTTCGTTGGAGGTTGAGTGCGGATCAGGTACCAGTTTGTAGTGGTAAGCGATATTTAAAAGATCTCCGTTCAGGCTCCTATCGATATATGTCATATACGCCGAGTATAAGGCGCATAACCGTGAAAAGATGATCAGGGAAGGAATTAAGAAGCAGCATAAAAAGGAGGACGTATTGAGTGAGGGGGTTAAAATTGAATTCGAGGACAGTAATTTTCGAGCGAAAAGTAAGACAACAAAGAAACACATAGTGTCTCCCTTCCCAAATTGCGCTTTCATGGCGCCTCGCAATGGAGATCCTTCTGTACGAAATGAACCTTAGTTTTCGCTACAAGAAAAGAGGAGAATTGAGAAGCCATACCTTCGTAAGCGAGCAGATTCTGGAAAAGCGTGCGGACGTCCTCGTGATCTGGGATTTGAAATGTCCGTATATTAACTAGTTTGGTATCTTGTTTACCACTTCGGGAAGCGAACAGTCTCGTCTTCCGAGTCCGCAATTCTTCGATAAATATTGTGAAAAGAAAGTATGCGGTGTATAGAGCGTTTGCAATCATGGCCATGTATCTCTTCTCCCTCTAGCACGAAGGGGGGGTGTTATGGTTCTTAAGTTCGGGAACTCACATTAAGTATCCTTGATAAGTCTCAAGCAGGCTGCCAATCCGCCAGCTCTTACGAAAGCGTGGAAATCGAGAGTTTTATCTCCGCGTAGTTTAGAAACGCCACTCGTCTACATGAAGGAGGAAATGTTGCATGTAAATCGGTTGGAAAAGAACAGAAACGTCTTCCCTATGCTGTGGTTTCCAACCATAGTACTGGTACATCTTCATCGCTTCTGTCTGGTAGGATGATGTGTTGAAAAATACGGTTTTGATATTATGTAGCCGAGCATGCTCAATAAGAGATGTTAGGAGTCTCAGAGCCACGCCCCTTCTTCTAAAGCTCCACGCGACAATCATTCGTCGAAGTTCAGCTTTCTCTGGGTCTGGGTCGGTGCTGTCATCTTTTGGTAAAGTAAACAACTCATGTTAGTGGGCTCATTGGGGAAGAAGTAGCTCACCGAGACCAACACATCCAATAACTGTGGGTTTTCTGCCTTTCAGATGACACTCAGCAACCCAAAACGCACTTCTTTCCCGACTCGATGCTCCTATACCTTCCATCTTGCTGCCTGCTGATGGTCCAGCTAGTCCGTAGTGCTTGGATATATCGGCAAGGTCCCCCTCGAATTGTTGGCGGACTACTCTTTTCAATCCAAGGTTGATCAAGAGTCGGTACAGCAGAAAGCCGATAGCACCTGCGGCTGATATGATTGATCCATATTTCCGCAGATGGTTGTTTTTAAACGTCAGCTTAATAGATAGCCCGAGACCAATAGTCGCATAGGAGGCTAATGACAAAGGCGCAACTAATTGTGCACGCATCGCCCTAGAAAATGGCGAGTCATCTATGAGAACAAGCCTTCAGAGTGGGTTGCATATGAAGACTTGCGTTTGGACTCACATTCTTTGACCATCGAGGCCTGATATAAGCCCAATATACTTTCTGAGTCGGATGGTTGGAATAGACGGACACAAATTTCTTCGCGGTTTTGCTGAAGGTCCACCATTTCGTCGAGGTAAGGATTGGTGAGAAGTTGTAGTGGATGTGCCGGCTACTAACAATGAGTTCAGGGTATCAGGTCACATTGAGCTTCCTCATCGCTTCGTAATCCTCGAATCACTTCGAGACTCCAGTAAGCAATACGGCCAGCTACGGTAAGGCGTAAAGAAGTTTATGCGAGTAAGTCGGGCGTTTCAAACTTGCAAAGGCACCTGACCTGCAGCCAAGATTGATCGGATTGTGTACAGGCCACGTTTGTGATCCGTTAGTAGATTTGGTTCCGTTCAGGGGCCCAACTAGTACTTAAGTACTTAAGGCTCGGTGCTCAATGCTGCTCAATGTTAGAACGTCAACTATGTAAAGGTCTGCCGCCGGACGGCGGCGGAAGGCTCGCTTCGTCATCCTAGCTAGAGCACATTGTACATCCGATAGGGCCATAGTATAGCTTACAGAGCTGTGAAACGATTTTATTTTGTTTGTTCTGAGGAAGTGCTCGGCCGGACCGTCATACTTACCTCTCAATTGCTCGCATGAAAAGAAAACGAGGCCGGTATATATCGACAGAAAGCTAAAGTTATTAAAGAGATACATAATATTAATATGATTGTATAAGTTAAGGTATTAGCTGCGAACTAAACTACGAAAAAGTCCATCTGAAGGATGTTCTAGTTTTTACTGATACTATAAGACAAGTCAAGCTCCATTGTAGCCACCCAGATACCTTGTTTAAACGCCCATTTCTCTTTCATGACAAATCCGTACTTTTGATATAGCTGAATCGCGCTCTCCTGGAATGATGAAGTCGACAGAACGATTGACTGAATGCCGTGTTTCTTCCCATGTTCCAGTGATACCTCTATTAGCCGACTTGCCACCCCGCGTCTGCGACAAATCGGAGAAACCATCATACGACGAAGTCCTGCGGACTTTACTGATCCAGTGATAGGATCGACGTTTGCCTCTATAGAAAACGGGAAATGGAAGAACGGTCAGCGGGCACCGTGACCATTTATCTAATAGGAAAGGAACCCATACCGATACCAATACCACCAACGACCGTCGCCTGACCTTCTTTAGTGATCATCTCCGCGACCCAATATGCGTTGTTGCATGAGTAGTATTTTCCGACGTCCAAAAGGTCCCCGGTCAATCCCTGATTGATGAAGAATCTATACGCCATGAAGATTTTGTGCAAGCTTCGAAAAATGAGAACAAGGCAAATCATTATCATGATAGTTCCTTGGACGGGATGATATGCATCATTGGGCATGAAGAGAGTGAAACCCAGAAATCCAATGATGTAAAAAAGCGATGTCATGCCTCCAGTCAATTCAGCGTGAATCGTTGTCCGGAGGAGCGACCCTTCTGTGCAAAGGGAAACAAAAATAAACGCCTTGGTATTATAATCTGCTTTTTAAAGCTGCTTTTTGAGATCGCTGTATGCGTACCTTGCGTAGCAAACGCCGTATGGAACAGATGTCGTACTGCTTCATTGTCACTTGGTTCGAATAATCGGACGCGAAAGATAGCGTTCTCTGGGGCCACAATCTTATCATGCTTGAAGAAGCTGAAGATGTTCTCAAGGGCGATGGTCGATAAGAACGATAACGTGGATAGAACGTTCGTTGTAAAGCTCGTAGACTGTGGGTTCGATAATAGCATGTTAGTATGTTGGAGAAGAAGGCGATTTGAGTATCAAGACAATAAGTTTACTAAGGGACATGATACCAGGCTTTTTGTATCCGCATCGTCGTATGTGCGCTTATCTAGAGACACTGCCTCTGACTCTGTAAGTAGACAGCGCCCAACGACGGTGCATTGCGGATAGATGGTTGGTGCAACCTGGGTCATCGGACAGAGAATTCTACAAGGGTTGAAACGACAACGTGGCGATGGCTATTTTGAGTTTGTCTCTGGCTACCGTAGCTAGCATCTAATGACTCGGACTTCTGTGTTGAAGAATTCGAAAATGATCGTCTCATCTAATTACAGTCGCAAGCGGTGCAATGATAAAACAAGGAAAATGATCCGATATGTATGACGACAAAACACCAAGTATCATTAAGGAGGCACGAAATTACGATGATTAATCCGAGTCAATGGCAAGGACAGGTACCCAAACCCGACGATAATAATTGATCCCAATGAGGCGTAAGTTACGAGGAGGAACCGGCTTGATATTCCATTGCTGCGTAGTCTCATCGATAGACTGAAATACAAAGTTGTTGTTTTTTTTTTGTCACAGTCAGAAAATAGGCGATGGAAACTCACTTGTTGAATCATGCCTGACCTGCAATCGACCATGAGTGAATTGATTTGCTGTATCACTCTACATATGCGCAACCTCTCCGTAGGTGAAGAAACCTGATCCCGCACCGCATTGCAAATTAATGGCACGTTCATTGACCCCGGGCCACTGAGGAGACAAACATGTTATAAGATAATAGAAGAACGTAACAAGTGATACAATCGAGTACGAACATCAACAAGTAGCCTGATACGATTCCAATTGGTGCCTTCGAAAGCTGGCTCAGACGCTCTGTCGACTTTAACGCGTTTCGTCAACAAGTCTTTGACGCAAGGTCCAAGTTTCCATTTTGTAGAGAACACAATAGTGAGAGAAGGCTCTGCAGTGTATATATCTTTCCGAGGAAGGTAAAATACGACATCTTTACGGCTCATAGTCGCACGTTCATAACTGCCATCCAGGATACTCTGAGCGGTTGGAATCGGATCTGCGGAAAGCTGATATCGTTCGTTTGCTTTGAGTCTACCGGCTTCCTCTAATGCAACCCCCAGGACATGGCTATTTAACGTTTAGGAATATGTTTTATTTGACAAATATGGAATAAATACCTTGAATGAGCTTGCATCACCAGCAGATTGATTTATAGCTTCCACCACATTAAGAGGATCCTGAAGAACAGTGTATTGATAGGGGGGAGAGTAGATCCCCTGAGGATAAGACATAGTCCAGTACCCAGAAGAGAGGAGGTTTGAGTTCTCCTTTTTCTATCATTTCCGCTGACTTTATAGCCTTTTTCAAGTTATCACACGGCGGACATTTGCTTGTCAAGTCCGATTTGGGCGGAGCCTGTCAAGTCAGGTGTCAAGTGATTTGTCAAGTGCTCGGCTTGCCAAGCCGGTCCGACCAGCAGCTATTTCCAGGCCGGCATCCAGCCTGTTTTTATCGTTGAATGTTGACTATCCAATTGATTTCGTGATTTCGTGTTTACCATACCCAACCACCTGTTTTCCGACTCTTTACGCCGTAGGAAGATATGGTTCCATTGTTTTACTGTGAAATTCGAACAAGGGTTCGACACTTACCGCCAGAACTGGCATTACGCACTTGCACTTCTAATTGACTCCTACTACCCTCTTTTTCTTCTTTATCTCTTGTCACTAGTTGTACTGCGCTGAAGGACTCTTTTTAACTCAGAAAACAATATAGGAGGATATTTGAGCCACCCCCGGAAAGGCGAAAGAATAAAGAACTACAGAAAAGGGCTGTTAAGTAATAGTTAAGTGTTTATGTGTGCGCTCATCATCATTATAATTCACTACATGCCTGTTGCGCTTTCTTTTTAACCAAAATAGAGAAGTGGTCTCTCTTGGTCTGTGCAGACTGAATTTTTTTTGGTTTACTTTGAGTTTATTGTGTATAATTTTATTTTTTTGCTTCTTCAATTTGATGACCCTGTGTATCACTGTACCCAAACTGTACCTCACATTGAGGTACCCACTAAAATATATTTATTCCTTTAAACTGGTTTCTGTGTGTCTGTATTCTTGACAGTCGCTTGAGTGTACATATTCTGTACCTGTTTGGCAGAAAGGTTCAGCTTTGATATTCGGCACTGGGCAGGCAAACCAGGAATTGACGGCTTTACTCGGCCATCAATTTGACAACGAAGTGACAGATAACTTGACAGACTCCGCCTGAATCGGACTTGACAAGCATTTGTCCGCCGTGTCACATATCCCAGATACAACGGCCAGCCAAATCACATTTCGGTATTGTTCTTTTTCTAGTATCTTTTTTCGCAGTTTGGTTGCCTTTAGCCAAGAAATAAAACAGAAGCTGCCATGCAGAAACTTTGTAGCCCGAAAAACAAGACCAAGCAGGAATAAAAGAAAGCGACAAGGGATGTGAGCCTGCCCTAAATCAGAAAAGTCCAAACAAGGTCAATGTAACAGAATACAAAAATTTGAAGTCATTGTAACGTTCCTTTACATCTTCCTCCTCCTTTTCCCTCTTCTTGTTTTCTTCCTCCTCGAAGCATTAATTTGCTTTCTTCAAAGAGTCTAGTCTTCTGTAAATCAAAATGGCCTCGCAGATCTCTCAGCAATACGCATGTCAGTCACCAACTTTTTCCTTCATGACACGTGCGGAGGGGTAATATGGATGCCACTACCATCCGGAGGAGTCAGTTTAGATGCTGGACAGATATATTACCGCGCGGGTTACGACTTTTAGAAGACTTATACTGACTAAACTGCTTTGTTTTCTAGTCCGTGCCCAAAAATCTCTCGGTCTTGTCAATGGAACGCCGGATTACACCCCGGTCGCCGGGTTTGTTGGGCCTGATGTGCCAGCTCGAGCGCAAGCTTACAGCACCGACGGACGACTCTATGCATATGTTCTGCCTACTGGGCGAGTCCTCGTGTCAAAATCGGATTCCTGCCGATTACTTACTGATTATCTTTTTAGAGTCCGTATCTTCCAGGCAGAGGGTGCCCAGCTCCTTCAAGATCTCCCAGTTCCCAACGTCGTCGACATCAGTTTCTCTCCTCGTGGAACTTATATTTCCACATGGGAGAGGCCAGGCATGTCATGCCACCGTGGTCAATTATTACGCGTCGTTAATCATCTTTATAGTCAAACTCGAAGACGGGACTCAACACAAGAACCTTCGCGTGTTCTCCGTGTCTACTGGGGAGGAGTTGATCTCATTCACTCAAAAATCTCAAGAAGGGTGGGATCTTCAATACACCATTTCCGAATCCCACGCAATTCGTCTTGTGTCATCCGAAATTCAAGTCTTCCGCCCCTCTGAATGGTCCAAGGGAATCATCGACAAGCTCAAAGTGGAAGGAGCGACCTCTGTTACTTTGAGTCCTGGATTGAATCCCTCCATCGCAGTGTTCGTAGCCGAGAAAAAGGGAGCGCCCGCTAGCATAAAGATCTACAGCCTTGGTGCTCTTTCAAGTCCCCCGACTTGCCAAAAGACCTTCTTCAAGGCTGATCGCGGCCAAATCAAATGGAATACTCTTGGAACTCAGGTGTTGCTCTTGACCCAGACGGAGGTCGATAACTCGAACAAGAGTTACTATGGTGAAACTGGCATGTATCTCCTGAGCGCTGCGGGCAACTTCGATTGCAGGGTTACGCTGGATAAGGAGGGTCCCATCCACGACTTCTCCTGGAGCCCGAACTCGAAAGAATTTGGTGTCGTTTATGGATGTGAGTACAACACGATTTTTCATCATCGCAATTTTAATTGTTTTCTCTTGTTAGACATGCCTGCGAAGGCTATGCTCTTCGATCAACGAGTCCGAACTCTCCATGACTTCGGTGCATCCCCCCAGAACTTTATCTCTTTCAACCCTCAGGGTCGCCTCATGGCGATTGCTGGCTTTGGTAACCTTGCAGGAAGGATTGAAATCATTGACCGCCGTACCTTTGCCAAGGTTTGCGTAATTGATGCTCCTGGCACCTCTCATTGCGAGTGGTCGCCAGACGGTCGATTCCTCTTGACTGCTATACTTTCTCCCCGTCTACGTGTTGACAACGGAATTAAGATCTGGCACTGCTCGGGCCCTCTTGTTCATGTTCAATTGACAGAGGAGTTGTATGCTGCTCAATGGAGACCTACGCCCGTGGAGAACGTTCAGCCATTTGGTCATACCGTTCCTCCTTCCCCAGCTCCCAGTGAGAGTGTGAAAGCCCTGGCGGCTATCGCAAAACCGGTGCCTACGAAGCCTGCAGGAGCATACCGCCCACCCGGTGCGCGCGGTCTTGCCACACCTTCCATCTTCAAACGTGAGGATGAGGGTGGACCTATGATGAACGGCACTGGAAGCGGCAGTGCTACCCCACCTAGGTTCAACAGGAGCCCAGTCCCTGGTGCTCCAGGGTATGGTCAGCAAAATGGTAACGGACATCCCAATGGCTACTACCAGAATCAGAATGGCGGCCGGAGGAATGTTCCTGGTGCTCCCCCTACCCAGAATCCTGGGTCCGGTGACAACCAGCAACAGAAGGGTAACAGGAAAAGAAAGGGCAAGAAGGAGGGAGGCCCAACGACACCTGGTACTGGAGAGGAAGACGGTGCCGAAGGAAGGCAGTCTTTCGACCAATCTGCTGCTGGCAACGGTCAGTATGGCCAGCAACAAGGAGGCCGGGGTAACGGACACCAAGGGCAGAGACAAGAGGGACGAGGAAATAACGGCAACAGGAATAACAATGAAAAGCGGGTCAATGGCGCTGGTGGGATCGTTAACTTGCCACCGCCTGTCGTTGTCCACCCGCCTGCTGCCGCTGAGGAAACACCTGTCACGCCTGGCGCGGACAGTGCTTTGGACCCTATTGCGAAGAAAGTTAGGAATCTCAACAAGAAGTTGAAGGCTATTGAGGAGCTGAAAGAAAAGGCTAAACGAGGCGAGCGATTGGAGGCAACGCAGCTCAGGAAGATGGACGGCGAGGCCGAAATCCGTAAAGAGCTCACTGCTCTGGGTGCTTAAATTACCCTGTCTTCAATGTCATTACTTCCATCGACGTTGTCTCTCATTCTCTCTTCATGCCATGCCTTATATATTCGTGCTATGATCATCGTTGTCGTCAGTATCACCCTCCACCATCACCACCATCACCATTGTAGGGCTTTCATTGGAAATCTAATTCACAGAAGTATTCTCGCACTCTACAAACCCCTGGAGCTAATGCATTTTTCTTTCTTTTCCATTCACATCGTGACAATCATCATCATCACCATCTTGTCTCTTCTCATTTTCGTCGATCATTTCAATTGTTTTTTTGTTATCGGAATTGGGATTTGGGTTGTTCACGATTTTTTTGCTCTCTGGTGGTTGTATTTATGTTTCTATGGACTCATACTTGATTGCCCTCATCACGCACGGACTTGGGGACTGGATGGGTCTTCTTTTTTCTTTCTTTTCCTAATGACACAAAAATGTACCAGTACACACATACATGTACTAGTATCTCTATAGATCTTATGACGTTTTATGACAACAAAAAATATGATATACAGCACTTGGATACATGTACATCATTTTGCCGCTGTAAGAGGGTAGTAGATGTTGAGGTATAAATTTACCCTTTGAACTTCGTGATCGTTGAGTCCTGCAATTTTTAAAGCCAGAAAGTACAAGTGACATTGGCATGGTAAACGGTTTGTATTTCGTTGCTGTACAACACATACATTTCCGTACCGTGCATTCTGCCATGGTCTTTTCAAGATCGTGCGGATCTCGAGGTACTCCTCTAGAATGGCCTTCTTTCTCGCAGGGTCGCTGTCCACCTAAATTTGTTCGGGGAGTTTCCTGACAGTATCGTTTTGCTGGCTCAATAAGAGGCTTTCCAGCCCGATATAGAGCGCTTGTCCAGCAGCCGTCTCCCTCAAGCCCAAGCTCAGATCCACCCGTTCTTCTTGAGCAAGGAGCGTGTCAACGATTTTCCAAGCAGCATCCCAGCTGTTTTTAAAACGTGCTGTGGTGGCTTCAAGGTCAAGCATTTCATTCCAGGAGCCCTTGAGTTCGTGTTCACGTTCTTCTCCTACTTCGCGCTTTGAAAGTATGTCCCAGGCGGTATGTAGTGAAAAAAATAATGGCAATGACGACATGCTCGATAAGTGGTTTCAAGTAGTAGTCGATTTTCTCTAGATTTGCAGGAATTCAAATAGCGGGAAAAATAGTCATGGAGGAAGAGGCTGAGGGTGCAACAGACGAAAGAACAATCCAAATCGAAAGGCGAACTGAACGCGTGTATTACTAAGAATGATGGCATCAACTTTTCACGTGCAGGAGGACTTTCATAGGACCCCTGATAATGGTAGGGGAGGCTTGATCTAGAAAATGAGGGTTTTGTCCGGATGAAATTTCGCCATCTGGCGTGATTTTTGTCCGGATTGGATCAGGCCTCTGGATATCATCTGTCGAGAGTGCAGTTGGGACCTCAAGATCTTCGTAATGCATTTCTCTGAAAAACACTCTCAAGAGGGTACGAGTGACTGTTATTAGAAGATGCGCCGTCCATTATAACCGTATAACAGACTAGGTACCGGATACCACGATGTTTACTTGAGGTATGCATAGATCGAACATTGTGATCGGATTACGGCCATAGAATCATAGTATGATATAAATTGAGATGTTCGGGAAAAAATTTACGCCAGAATCATGGCCATTCCGTATCGTGAGTCAAAGGTCTACAGGTGCTGATTTCAAAAGCAAACTCACTCTGACTCTGAGAGTCTAGAGAGTTGCCGGAGTCCTAATCTTACTGTCGGAGATAGATCTGACAGTTGCCGGCAACGGCAACTTGCATAGCGCCCTGCGGCTTTTTCATTTGTCTTTTTCGTTTGTTTTCAGTTTCAAGCAACTGGATCAATTAAGCAGAAATCAACCAGGAAGAAAATACAAGTAGATGCTCAACCGCACGATGGAATAGTTTATCGTGAATCCATCGGAAAAACCCCTCTTCAATCGTCAAATAATGTGACCTCAAATCCTTCGAGCTTGACGTCCAGCGTTTCTTGTCCAGTTCCTTCGGGAACAGTAGGTCGGGCGCCATAGACACCTATGAGCAAGTTCCTTGGTTTCTCGCCTTCGACTTCCTCGCCACCAAGAACGTCGTGCCTAAACCACCAGGTAATTTCTCTAATTCCCATCTTTTCTCCGGTTTCTTCGTTGACGATGTAAATCCATAGACTTTCTACTCTTTCTTCGCCTTTGACTTCTCTCTCGACCTGGATGGTAACTTTGCCGTTGGCGCTTTCGGGTAAAGGAACGAGAGACCAATCGCTCCATCTGCTCGTTGCGACGGTGCCGACGAATGGCTTTCCCCAGACAAATTCTATGCCGGTTTTGACCCATTTCTTGATATCCTCATCAGGGATAAACAAGGCGAGTCCACCTTGATCGTATTGGGTGCTCCAATCTGCGCTGACGGTGACGCGAGCAGTGTGGAATCTATGAAGGTCGATGGGGGTGGAAATGAGGTAGATGGGCACATTGTCGATGTCGGTATTGGGAGGTTTCCTCCACAAATCGGTTTTAGGAGGAGCATGGATGGTTATGGGATCGTAAGTGAGCTTCTTGGCTATGTTACTGTCCGGTTCAGCTTGCGAAATCGCCATCGCAGATGAACCATGGTGAAGCCTGAGTTTGGGTATGAATGATTCTGACATGGTGAGTTGGTTTTTCTTCAATGATGAAGCTGGACGATGCTGAAGGTTGATGGATCTGATAAAGAGGTGTAATACGCAATTTGTACTTGGCTTTGCTCGATTCGCTCACCGCGTCATGTTTCCCGAATTATTGCCGAATCCGATAGGGGCAATTCTGATGGAATGACGATGGTCCAAAAACAGGCACTAGCCTCGAATTGGCTGACAACTGGCTCGATGGCAAGTACACGAGTGATATTATATATATTCCATAACTTAAGAGTAAATTACAGTGAACGATAAATATCGGAGACAAAACGAAGGACCCATCTGCTTATGGTTTTTCGATTTGCTTGTCCAACAAAACTTTGACGATCTCCCAGGCTGTCGTATTCTTTCCGTCGTGCTTGCGCACAGCTGATCCATTGCGGATCATCTCCCTCCAATGGCCCTCCAGCTCTTTCTTCCGTTTCTCGACTACATCTGGCTTCGCAATTTCTGACATTGTCGCTACCAGGAGGACCCGTGGATGGAAACTGGTGCCTACCAGCCTCTGGAACATCTGCAAATTTGGGTAGGGTGGGTCCGTCAATCGATTGTCGGTAATACGATGGAGATATAGGATCCCTGCTACTTGAATGCGTTTCCCAAACCTATATTTGTAAATCAAACACAACGGTTAACTCTCCAATCCGATATACCCATAACATGAAAAAACTTACGCTTTTTTTAACCAGTCGCTGATCCTCTTTTCTATCTTTTTCTCCGAATTCACTCTGCTCTCTTCAGGATCAAACAGCGGAGGAGTATCGACGAAAACGATGTTTCGGCGTCGCTTTTCATGGTCTGGCGGACTCCATCGAACATGTGCGATCTCTCTGGTGCATGTAGAAAGACCTCGACCGACTGGGAGGAGTTCTTTCCCGACCACTGTATTTATGAACTTCAGGGAACCATTACTTCAACGATCTTCGCTGATACATGTACATAAATCTCTTACTGTGCTCTTTCCGGCCCCTGTTGGACCGATAATGCTATTCCGACGATTTCTCAACATCTGGTTCACATCAAATGAAGAAATGAACTCACAGGATAACGATGTCGTCCACCGATAACCCGTTGAATCCTATGCGTTTTGAGAAAAATCCGCCCATTGATTGCTAGAAGGTGCTGGTTTACGTTTCAAGGAGATGGCTGTCTGTTCTGGATACGTCCAAAGTCCTCGCATTTTATATGTAAGGCTTTCCTGTGCCTGGCTGCACATCTCTTTCCGATTGACCCACAAAATCCGGACCCGAACGGCAATGATCATGGATAAATCATTGATCAAACATGCCTTAGGTTATAAGCTATCTCGTTATCTGTCATCCACGAACCACAATAACAGCACTCGCTAGCGTCTGCTCTTCCATCACTATCTCATTTTTCGCGGCGCTAACCTACGTTGATCTGAAAAATTTCCACTAAACAACACTACCGAAAATTCCATCTCAACAATTCTGGCGCCGATGAGAACATCACGGAGCTTCCTCATCGGCCTCATTTGGTGATATGAAAGGTGAATGTCCAGCCTCGCCTTAACCAGTCCTTGGAACCTAAAAATCCAAAAATAGGTTTTATATAACAACACGCGTTTGTTATAATTCGGAAACCTCAACGACCTCTTGTACTACTGCCCTTGGAGAATTCATAAAGTTGGATTGTATTACATTGATCATTTCAAATCAGCTGGAACACCCTTGTCACTTGTACATGCGGAAGACTGTTTGCAGATGATATCTTCATCCTTGGTCCTCGGTCCAGTCAACACACGCCTGGCGCCTGACTGAGCAGCCATAAAACATGGTTCAACCCATGGGGAGTCGAATTTTCCTCCATTGAAACCATTTTCTGCTGAGAACAAATGGTCTCTCCCGTCTCTCCCACTGCAGCCGCTACGGCGCCATACCCTTACGAAACTATTACCAAGGCCAGCAAACTCAGGAGCGACGACATCGTCATCGCGTGAGGCCTTTTTCTCTTCATTATTCGGTCCCAGACTCTGATGGACTTACAGGCTTATGGGTCCTACTGGCTCCGGGAAAAGCACCGTCAGCTCTGCTTAATTTTTGTCTATACTTTTGACTCAATAGGCTTCAATTATATTATGCTCACTGCTAGATCATTGATACTCTTTGCGGAAGCAAGCGCGCCGGCTCAAATCTAGCGTCATGCACCGCTGACGTAGAGGCCATAAGAATAAGAAACCACCCAGTTTACGACAACCGCCTCATCCTCCTTGACACTCCAGGATTCGATGACACGAATAAATCCGACTTGGAGATCCTACAGTTAATTAGCGATTGGCTGGTCCAAATGTACGTTCCACAAAGACTTTTTTTCCCTTACATGCTTCATTGCCTCCAAACCACACACTAATTCACTAATTCATCTCCATTCATAGGTACAAAGAAGAGACGAAATTGACAGCCATCCTCTATTTACACCGCATTACAGACAATCGTATGAGCGGGACGCCAAACCGCAACTTACACATGTTCGGGAAGTTGACTGGGGACAAGGCTGCACGAAACGTTGTTTTCGTCACGACCACGTGGGATAGGCTCGCAAAGCACGAAGTAGGGGAGAAGCGAGAACGCGAACTCAAGGACTCCTTCTGGAACGTAATGCTACACCATGGGGCTGCGACAGCACGTTTCAACAACACCAAGGATGCTGCTTGGAACATTATTGACGATGCCGTTGCGAGGAACACCGAGGGAGTTACGCTCCTGGTCCAGGAAGAACTGGTGGATCTGAGGTTGCGCTTGAGGGAGACGGCTGCTGGACAAGCGCTCTATATCAAATTGGAGTATCTTGTGAGCCAGCAAAAAGACACCGTTGCCAAACTCTTCGAGCAAATTCAGATGCAAAGCGACCCTGCGAAGAAAAAGGCCCTTTTAGAGGAGTACTTCAAGATCCACACCGATCTTGAAAAGACCATGGAAGAGACGAGTCAATTGCATGTCACCTTTTTCCGAAAACTTGGAAGGCGATTCTTTGGGAGAAAGGCCAAAGCGGTGTGTTGGAATTGTTTTTCCTCTTTTTTGTCTTGTTTATATGAGTACTCATTCAATCGTTGATCAGCATGCCGTGAACATGGGGTGATAACGCTCGACATTCCTCATTCGCTTCCCGGTCCCAGTATTGGTACATATAAACTTACGCTCATTCTATGGATTGAAACCTCCTATACCCCAACAGTGCTTTCTCTATCTTGTAGTCGAATAAAATAATACAGCACCGCAGGTTGGTACTGATGTATTCTGTCGATAAAAAAAATTGTGTATAATTGTTCTCCAGTAGTAGTAACAAATATTTCCCGTTTCACCAAATCTCTTGTGAGCATCTGCCAATGTGGAAATTCCGTGTCCACACATGCCAAATAAGATTTTGGCGCCTACAAAACCTTTCAATTAAGGTATCTGAGCGGCATCTGTATTACAAGTGAATTCCAGAAGAAAATCACCAGGAGATTTTATCGGTGCAGATAACGCCCTTATTTGGCTTTAAGAGTATCTAAATTGAAACTCATGAACTTTTGATTTGATATATATCAATCCCTTAAAACTATATACCTAGACCAAAAAGCCTGCCGAACCATCGAAAACCTCTACCTAAGAAAGACCCGCCAAGGGAGTTACTACAACCCAAAAATTAACCTGTAAAAACAGTCCAGATAACCCATAAAAAAGCCCAAAAAGATGATGTCGCGAGATTAAATCCAAAAATATAGTTAGCCCAATTGTTCGTCAGTAATATCAGGTGTCGCGTTGTTTTCCCGTTTTGAGAAAGCCAAACCAGTCGACTTCGCCTGGAATGCCCCCTAGTTTCTTAGCTTGCCAACATTCCACAAACAAGGACTTCAGAAGCGCATAATCAGGCTTCTCACCAAACGCCAAACTTTTCACGTCTTTCCAGTATTGAAGGAAAGAGGGGTCCATATGTCGAAAGAGGACGGATCCTGGCGTTGCCATTTTAATGCACCAGATATGCGGCGTTGGTGATGATGGAGCACTAGCCGCTGGTGTTTTATTGTCCACACGAGATTTCGAGTTAATTGACTTGGTACTCGTGCGCCGGTCCCACGGAAGGTAACCATGGTAGAGAAAGGAGAATAAATATCCCAATGACTCCAAGTCGTCTCGCTGAGATTGACCTTTCAAATAATCCATCTTAGCAGTGGCAAAGTTTGTTCTAGACCTCATAGCCGACTTACTGATCCCATGGTGCCCGTATATGCTTAGAAATTGGCGGTTTCCGACGGCGTCAAAATTTTCGGGAGCTGGAAGTGTACTGCCAGTGTCCAAGTCATGAAAATAGGATAGGCCAAAGTCGATTAAACTCAAACGAGTTGGGATACTTCTCTTATCTTCGGAGGACATGCATATGTTTCCAGGTTTGACTCCGTTGTGAATAATTCCAGCACCGTGTAGATCTGCGTAACAGTCAATCTGCGTTTAAAACACAAGTTAGATTTTCCCCAGTCATCTTATGTCAAAATGAAGATCACCGCTTGAATGGCGAGAGCCAGAACGAACTTTTCTTCAAGCTTTCGCCTAGGCGCACTGTCCAATAAATCCTCGAGTGTTGGACCCAGCTTCTCAATGACTAATGCATGGACCTCCGTGTTGTTATCAAAAGCATAAGCAAGTAGAGCTGGAACTCGCTTTACTGATTTGGACCGTAGAATTTCATACACGCGGCCTTCTGTTACGCAATCGCCATCGGTCGCATTTAGCCAGCCTTTGACTATAACTGTCCTTCCCCCAAAGCATCCGTCCTGAGATCCTTTGAAGTCGAATGCTTGGAACACGCCTCGTTCACCTGACAAATAATTTTTTGTTAACTTCCTCTCATCATGATCAAAAGTACTTCTATGCTGCATGGGGAACTCACCATCCTCTGTATCTATAGTATTGAAAATTCTGTATCGACCAAGAAGCACAGCCTTCCGGATCTTGCTATTGATATGCCACGCGTGAGGATAGTATGCCTCCTCTACGCGACGAAAGAATCTATTGTCTCTGGCTGAGCAAAAGAGCAAAAAGCATGCATTCCAATCTTTCGAAACAAGCCTGAGTTGGTAAATGGAAGAGAATAGAGTAAAGACCACAGTACAGGGATGTTGAAGAGAGCAATAGTGAACATTTCCAGGTTTCCCATCCACTTGAGTTGTGGAAGATGATTGCGACCCCAGAGACTCGAGAAAGATCGCGTACAGGCTGGTAAAAACCTGTAAAATAGCTCGGTGAGATATGTCGACGATGGGCGCTGCTGCACCCATTTCTGGATGTTTTGCTAGAGACGAGGCAGAGATAATGTCATGGTGAAGAAACTCGGGATTAACCCGGAGAAGGCAATAAATAAAAGGTCCATGCGATGTGTACCCGGCCCCCGCTTAGAGCATCATTCTCGCATGCAGTCAGACACAGTCGCACGCTACCTCACCGTAAATTAAGAGACTCGTTATCTTAGCGATCGAGGCTCGGTTGTGAAGCGGTATAATGATGATGATTGGTATCGCAAGTGACAAAATAAATCGTAAAGGAGCGTGATAGTGTATGCAAAAATGCAATGCTAGATCAGTGATAGATAATGGAAAAGAATGTGGTTTGATGTTCGTAAACATTAGCGTTCGTCAAAAAATGGTCGTCAATGCAAACATAACAATTCCCAAGAGTATTGTACCAGCCAACACCAGGGACATTCAGCTAAGAGAGCCTAGCAGCAGTCTAGGCTGGTCATCTGGACGAGTGGTGATGACTTCCTGGGCTTGGAATTTGAGGTTGAACCTCCGGAAGTGCAATTTTGCTGAGATCGATTGACGTTATTACGCAGAAGCTGCCGTCGCGTGTAGATGGCAGCGACGAGTTGCTGATATGAGAGAATAGAATGTGTAGTCGATGCATGAATATGTGGATGTAAAAATGGAGTAATGCTTGAATGTGATGAGGGTAATGGTACAGATGGTTTTGAATTTGATGAATGACTCGAGTCGACGCCATCGACGTCCATAGAATCGAAGTCTGCTTGCAAGTTAGTGCATTCGGATGGGCTTTGACCCTCCCGGGAAATAGCATCTAAGTCAACGACTAATTGCAGAGGATTAGTTCCGTGTCGCAACAGGTAATCCTTCAGATTATGTGCAAGGCAGGCATCTTGTACGTCAAGGTATGATCTTGCCGTTATCAGTCCAACTATAAGTAGCAAGTTCACTTCATGCTCACGGCAATAACAGAAGAAATACACGACATACCTTGCGAATCCGAGGGTGACTCGATAATTCCGCGCGACCCGGCATACCTGACTTCTAGACCATACACCAAAGTCCGGTATACATACAGAAGTACTTTCATGTCAGTGGTATTGTACCGCCTGCGATACCAAAATGGGCGTTGAGTCACTACGGGAGGAGCTGATATTTCCGAGCTGGGACTAGATGTCGGCGATACAGAAACAGACGAACATGCCTCAGACTCTACTGCGGGCACCAAGGCGGTCAGAATGGGTGGTGTATAAACTCGCTGGATGGCAGCAATGGGAGACGTCAAACGACGGGTTCTCCTTGGCGTCGAGAGAGCTATTGTCCTTGTGCGCTTGCGCGGGGGTGCCCCTGAGTCCTGCGACGACGATGCCACATCCTCTTCTAGTTCTTGCGCTGAAGCGTTCTCATTTCCTGTAACTCCTCTCCCACTGCCTATTCGTCGTCCTGAGCTTGGCGTTGTCCCTCGAAGCAGAGAATGGGGTCGTTTTGGAAAAGCGACGGTACCTGTTGCCATTTTATCCGGCTGAGGCACAGTAACCAAAACCGCTGGGGTTGTGTCCAATTCCATGTCCATCGTCGAAATGCCACCTCCGCTGCTGCAGCCCACAGAAACATTGGCGAGAGACAATGAGCATGTAGGATTCGCTCTCTGCTGGATTGTAGTAAGCCCAGCAGGTAGGTTGAGTGAACGTGGACGCAGAGGAGCTCTTGATTGATAACGCATTGCAAAAAGTTCAACCAAATCGACGACTGGTGGATGTTGAAGCAAGCAAGGTGAGCACTAAGCAGCCCCTTTGGTTATTGTGTCAACCACAGATGTGGGAATGAGGAAAGAAAACGTTGTTCTATAGTGCCTTTGTTGAAATGTACCTGGTGACCGGCCGACCCTTGTGGTAATCAAACGATCGGTCCGGGTCCGATTATGGCGCAACGCGCTTTCAATAACCGACGCGTCTATCACGTGTACCGCGTTTTTACACCGAATGGAGGACAAGACTGCCTTCACTCATGCTTTGGCAAAGACTGGAAGTCGATTTCGGAAGGACCAGAAACATCCTCGATGGAAGACGGTACATAAGGTCTTGAGCTAAGACGGCATCAGCACAAGAACAAGGACAATAATGAGGTGATGGTTAGTTGAAAACGAGTTATTTCGATGCCTGGTGCATAGGGTCGAAAACACACTTAGTCTTTCGGCAAGCACGTAAGAAAAGATATTTCATTTTTGGTCGTAATTGTATCCACATGAAACGCCTATAGGTATTTCACAATTAATAAAGCGCGTACCGGATCGACAATAGGTAAGGAAAATACTCTTACCATTCTACACTACCAGATATAAACTATATTAAGGAATACACTTCCTGAAAAATTGTCAGAGACAGTAAACTGAATTTGTTACAGTTTGAACATACTGTGATTTCCTTCTCAAACGACGCCCCGAGGGCACTCCTCTGAATTTTCTGCGCAGCTGTGACTAAACCGGTCTCCGGAGTCCACTCTTCTGGACTCATAATTACTCCTACCAAGACTTCGGTGCCCTTTAATCCATTCTTCGCCCCAATTTCATTACATTCCTTGAGCACCAGTTGCTTGACATATGGATCAGCACACAGCGTCGATAAATCCGCGTCCTGGATACGTGCCAGAGCCGGATCGGACGAGAGTGAAAGAGCATAGCGAAGGTTGATCTCGTGCGGAAAAAGCATTGCGATAGGAGATGCAGCTCCCGGAGACACGTGTACACAAAGGTTAGAAACCAAGTCGCATGATTTGTATATGGACTCCAGCTTTTCAAGGGCAATGTACTGAAGGTAAGAAAAGTATCAATATCGTAAACGTCATGGTCCCGAAGAGGTAAAAGGAAGACCATGCTTACTTCTCCATTTTGCATCTTAACGAGATTCTTCACCCTTAGAAATGGAACTTCAGTCAGATAGATGATGGGTGTCTGGAAGATTCGAAAAGTCTACCTGTCGATCAAGCTTAATGTCCCATCTTCGTTCCATTGACCAACATCTCCGGTCCTGAACCAGCCATCTTCAGTCCAGATATTCTTATCCGAATTCAAGTCAGGTCGTTTATAGTAGCTTCTGAACACTGATGGCCCACGAATGCAGACTTCGCCTTGAGGTCGAACGTTGGAATACGCGTATCCTAATGCCGGGATATCAAGTAATTTGACCTCTATTGAAGGCACCGGGAGACCAACAGCACCGAATCTGGCGCATTCTGGAGGGAGGAGTGTGCACATGCCGCAAGATTCGGTCATACCATAGCCTATAAGTAAGGTGGGTTAATATCCAAGGATACCGGTTTTAATAAATAAATATATATACCTTGCATGATAGGCATTAATGCCGTGCTGAGAAATTTTTGCGTATCCTCATTGAGGGGCGCACCCCCACTCATTGCGTATCTGAGCTTCCCGCCCGTTGTCTCTCGGACTTTGCTTAGCACGATGCTCTCTCCCAAACCAGAAAATAATGGTGTCCCTCGCTGCTTCGCTGCAATGGCACCATAAAATAGGGCCTTCTTCACAGCTCCTCCTTCGTTGACCTTCGCGACTATGCCTTTCCGAATAGTCTCCCATACGCTCGGCACGCCAAACATGATGTGGGCTTTTAACTCGAATAAATCACCACGACAATTCTTGACCCCTGCATCTGTCAATGTCTTTGGTCTAGCGTACCCAAGGGTCACACCAACAAAAAGTGCGCATAACTCGACAATAAATTCCATGACGTGCGCCAGAGGTAAATACGCGACAAAGGTATCCCCAGCAGGAATATGGGGACCAAAAACAATGGCGACAGAACTAATGGATGCAACGAGATTGCCGTGCGTTATGCAGACTCCTTTGGGTGCACCTGTCGACCCGCTGGTGTACATGATACAGGCGAGAGTGTCTGGAGTCGGCCTTCGTTGTTCGAGCGTGGCGGATAGATTATTATCTTGAGAAAGTGTACGCCCGAGAGATCGTATTTCATCCAAATGCATATATTGGAGGTCGCTCCTGATGTTCTTGATCTTTTCCAGTACAGTTACGTTCGGAGCTCCATCATAGAACACCAACTTGAGTTTTGGCGTGTTGGAAATCGCTTGCGCAAGCGTCGGCAGCAAGTCTGTGTTGGTAAATATCGCGAGGCAATCAGGCTCGTTCAGTGAATGTATAAGGCCTTCGACACCGAGTGTATCGTACGCAGTAGCGATGGTGGTGGAGATAGAGGCGCATGCATGCGCCATAAGCTGCCAGTTCACACTGGAAACATAAGTATATAGAAAACGAGACTCAAAAAGATCGGAAGATTGGAACTCACCTCGTCTGGGCATATAAGTTTACCACATCTTCTCTTGTAATTCCCAACTTCAACAAACCATTTCGGACTTCAACAATCGCGTCTCCAAACTCGACAAAGTTCATGTATTTGTACTTGGTGAGCTCATAAAGCTTCCATGTCTTGCTCTGCTTGAATTCTTTGGTAATTTCTCGGGCTTCTTCGTGGACCTTGATAACGTCCCGCCAGGCAACTGCATTGTACTTTGTTCCGTACTCCTTGACCGTGTAGTCGATAACGTCTGGGATCGTGAACACACTCTGATGAGGGCGAGTTACCAGTTCATGCGAAGAGATAGCGAGCCTGCGAATAGCCCCTTCACCTTGTTCAGGTTTAGCTGGTGTGATTTCGACTGAACCAAGGCCAAAATGGTTTTCATATCGTAAGTTCAAGCCTGTGGTCAACCGTCGAAGTGATTCCGTAGCCATCGCTCAAGAGGGTGAAATCGAAAGTTAAGTACGAGCTTTATTAAACGCTTAGTCGCTAGAGAGTAGATAGATGAGCATCAGAGTACTTACTCGGACTTCTGTAGGCTGCAGTTCCCATCGCATAGTACTCCGGTCCAATATAGCTGTCGCATCGTGAATTGATTGTCTTTATTTCGCATCGGGGCTAAATGGTTGTAAAAATGTTCAATTTTTACAGGGAGATCCATGAGAACGTGTATTCTTTTCTGAAAAAATACAGTAGGTAGGTTGCCCATGAAAAACGTGGATAAGCAAGAAAAAAAGAGTATTCTGTCCACGGCACCCGTGATTATGTAGTGATATCTAAATTTAGTGTCCGGCAAACGAAATATCCGGGTTCCGAGCGCTTGTTTTCTTGCATTACAAATTGATTCAAAGGGCGCTAAGAATGTTACTTTACAGAAGTAAACCTATTCTACAGGCTACAGTACACGTAAAAGTCTCTTTATTTTGTGCGAGAGAGGAATCTTCAATTCTTTTATTTGAGAAGTAAGTTCTTTCGCTTTTTGGCTCTTATCGGGATACTTCTTTTCGTTCTGAAGCACTTCTTGTAGTGCAGACATCAGCTGTTTCCCTGCCATGGTTTCCTGAAGAATTTTCTTCTCGTCGACGAGCTCTTTCTGGAGCTGTAGGAAGACGTCCTTCATCAAGTTATCGACAAGAAGCTGGATGAAACCCAAAGCGGAAGACTGATCGTCCTCGAATCGCTTCGTACGGCAGCCTTCTTTGAGCATGACGCTCCAATGTGTATCAATAAGTTCCTCTTCCCGATTTATACCGTCCTCCATAAAGACCTTTTTCCACTGTGTCGTCCCAATTATAACCTTTTTCAATGCCGCTTGACCGCACATCTTGTTGAAGGTCTCTAGGTTACGTCGGCATGTCCCTGTAAAGCGGTTGTCGTTGATGCTGTGAAGATAGATGACACCGCCAAGAATGCGATTCTCCTCGTATCTGTGGTTTTGGAAGTTATGTTAACGTTGCTGATCCAGCAAAGGACGATGATGGACAATTCCGTACGCTTTCTTGACCCAATCAGCTATCTGTTTCAAGATGACTGTATCGTTTTTATAGGTATCATCAAATCCTGGGGTGTCAACCACCACTATGCGATAGTTCTTGAGTGCGGCATTCTTTTCGAAGGTCGCCGGGATTGCATGGATAGTGTCGGTACATGAAGTCAACTTATGACCAACTACCGTCGCGTCGTAGCCCACGAGTTTATTGATAAACTTGGTGCATAGATTGGTTGAGTAAAAATTCGACTGTGCGTATCTAAGACAGCACCAAACGTACAGAGCTTTTACCCGCTCCAGTGGGTCCCATAACACTATGTTCGCAAAGGCGTAGGTATAAACAAAACATCGGAAAGTAATAAGAAGAGACGTACAGAACTATGATTTCTTGCAAGGGAATCTGATCCAAAGAAGTGGAGGAGGAGCCCGTAAACAGTGAGGGGGGGAAAGTTCTCTTGCGGAAGGCCATGAGTACAAGATGCGTCCAGGTTTACACTTGAAGTGGATTTTATGTAGCAGATTGCGATCGCGAGGACTCGCTCGCGTAAGGCCTTTGCAATCCTAAGAAAATAGTCATACATCAAATTCTGTGAATAAAACCATCATAGATTTGACCAATATCAAACGCGTCTTCGTAGGAATTCTGGACTGAGGACTAATTTGAAACGCTTGAAGTGACAATCTGAAGCCACAGAAAAGCACGCATGCCGCATGCTATTCATTCCCTATGCTAAAAAAAGAAGGTTTAATCCTTCGCCAAATCACATCAATTAGATGAGTTCTGTGAAAACTGGATGTTGTCATAAATGTAGGTGACTCAAAATACCTTCATATATAAAAGTTAATATCGATAATGATAATCTACACGCGGAGAAGTCACCCTTTGTGGTCGTCAGGTTTTATGCAGATCGAAAAGAAACCACCTACCACATGATTCTCCATTTTTCCGTTCTGCGACTTGGGAGATCATGGGCGATGGAACGACTTGGGTGCTTCAAGACACGAGTTTTGTATCAGTTCGTGATTGAGGGCTTGTGGTCTGGATATATTCCCCACTTTACTCGAGCACTACTTGCGTCATAACCAACCTTGCCTTCAGACATCATCGATTGCCTTGAGAATGTCCAATCCTTCCCCTTCATATACTGTTACAGAAAATACGAGGCAGTGGGTGGAAGAAATAGACATCAGAGCAGGAGATTTCTTGATTTTGTGAGTAAAACGTGAAGGTCCCGACTCCCTGGGGCAGAAATTGAACTTGCTAAAATTCTACGTAGAGTTGTAGGCCCCACTGGAACGGGGAAAAGCTCTGTACGTGAGATACATCGTTTACGAGAAATGTCCAGAATAAACCTCATTTACATGCACATTCTTGTCGATAGTTCATCAATCGCATTATTGGAGAAGAAGTTATGGCCGTAGGCCACGGATTGACGTCTCGTACGACAGAAGTTGCATGGGTTCCCCACCAATTTCCTCCTCACCGCGTAATTCTTGTCGATACTCCAGGTATTGATGATCCCTTCGAAAGCAACATCAACACAGTCGAGACGATTCTGAATTGGCTAAACAAATCGTGAGCGTGATGAACACTAATGAAAGGAAACAATTGACTTAGTATCAATTTCAGGTGCCACAAGGATGTCCACTTCGGCGGTGTGATATACTTCCACAATATCGCAAGCCCTCGCTTCCCCACGTTGCCTCAGCCAGATTTGGATATGCTGGAGGCGTCCTTCAAGCCGGAAAAAGAGGCGATCGTACGACGAGTCACCCTTGTTACATCGATGTGGAACAAGGTAGACGAAGCAGACAGTATAAAACGCGAGCAGGAATTGAAAGATAATCAATGGAAAGCAATGATCAAAGCAGGCGCAAACCTTCATCAATTCGACAACAGTCCAGAGAGGGCACGGGAAATCTTGGAAACGGCTATTCGTCGAGGAAATGAGCGTATACCGAATTTACAAGAATATATCCAGGATTTCCAACAGAGTCGACAGAAAGGGCTTCAAGAGCGAAAGGAGAACAAGTTTGTAAGGATCTTGAAGACATTTAAGGGCAAAAACGATCAGAAGATCAAGTACCGCCCACTGGACGGTAGTCCGTCTGAGGTCGACATTCCCACCACCTTGCTCGACAGGTCCGAAACTCGAGGAACCACCATCAACTTGGATGATGTAACACCTGTTGCTGAAGGAAAGGGGCTGAAGCTGAAGTCTCACATAAGCGGCTTGTTCAATACTGGAAAAACTCAACAGAAAGGGTATGCTGCTGCCGCTGTCGTTTCTCCTATAACATCAAATGGACAGCAAGGCCGAAAGAGTGATGGTGTGCCAGCGCATTTCGACAAAAGTCATGTCCTCGGGCTAGAAGAACAGCCTCCGATGACATCCACGGTCGCGAACCAGAAAATGCTCGAATCGTCACAATCTTCAAGTACCCAGAACCTGCCCATGAATTATTCGACAATCATGTACGATACAGACTTGCCAAATGCACGGTCTGGAACGTCAGGGCACGACGATCATAGTCAGTCGCCGGAGAAGAAGGTTGCGAATGCCTTAACAACACCGCCGCCAAAAGGCAGTCAAAATAAGAGCGCCGATCCAAAGTCCCCGAAGGCAGAGAAAAAGGGAAAGAAAGATACTGGGAGAAAGAAGAATGAAAAAGACGGTCTTCGTGCAAGTGAAGATGATCCAAAGGCGGTTGCGAATACGATCCCATTTGTGGCCCCGAAACCACCCACTATGCTGTCGGACTCATCCAATTTTAGTTCATCGGATGCCGCCTCTTTTTCTTCCGTGAATTCCAACAACGCGTTGACTGCCTCCAATGAGAATGGATTGTCTGGGATGCAACACACATGTGAGCCAAATGTCCCTAAGAAAAACACCGTAGAAATCAGTGGAGCGGAATCCGCATCGAACAATGGACAAACCGAGAAAAACGAACAACAAGGAGATGAACCACCTAACGCGTCAGTCCCACCCGCCGAGGGAATAGACAATTCGTCATCTGTCCACGAACGACTTGATGTGGAGAACCATTCCATTCGGTCAGCCTCTTCGGATGCGCCATCGTCACCAAAGCAATATGTGTATATCTCTAGTCAGACGGATTCGAGTCTTGTGCAGGAAAAGGGGTCAGGAGGTATGAAAAATATTCAGGATTTCAAAAGTGCGCAGCTGCTCACATTCTTAGCTAGAGCAGTTGAACGACGAATTACCCGTGTCAGGCTCGGATTCCATGATAACAACCCTGCATGGAGAATCGGGGAAGGTCAAAGAGAAAGCAGATTCAGAAACGGCAAAGGAATCCAATTCACGAAGATCGGAGCCTCAGTCAGCGACACCACACGCAGATACTGAAGCAAAGGACGACATGGATAGCGACGCCAACAGGCAGACGCTCCAATCCAAGTTAAGATGTGCAATACCTATAGAAGCAACGACAGAGGACATCAGAAAAAAAACCAGCGCAGCAATCCTCCCGAGGAGAAGCAGTAGTCAAATTAAGGAATCCAGAGTCCAGTCTCGTGTCCGCCCGAAGACCAACATAGTAAGGCATTTGATAAACCTGAGACTTTCGGATTCCCTGTAATTTTGTGTTTGTATCGAGCCTGAGTACACGTACATTTCGAGTCGGTCAATACATGTTTTTGGAAATTTCCTCATTTTATCAAAGTTTGTTCGCCGCTTGAAACGAGCATAAGCGAGGCCTGGGCTGGGTTCGGCGTTTGGTTCGGCGTTTGCAACCTGAACCTGGTTTTGATTCTGCCTCTTCATGCCCTTTGTGAGTATATTATTAAATGAATTATAAGCGTTTACTCAGGTTCTACTGGGTTTGGACTGGCGTACCCTCAGAACACAAAAGTTTGAAACAGGGTAGATTCGCACATGTACCAGGTACGTATTTGGATACGCATTTTTGTAAACTTCTCAATCTGAACAATTATTGGTCATAGCTTTCTCGAAACATTTGCAAGGCACGCACTCATGTACCGGCGAATTTTACATCCAGATTTACCCACCAGCGCAGGCATGTTTCAATAAATGTGACAAACCCGCGTTCAAGATCGTGGGGTCTCTTGTTCTCCAGCTTAGGAATAATAGTAACTACAGGCTATGCCCTCTCCATTCCAGTTGTTTCCGACTCGAATAAGAGCTCGTTTGGAAGCCCCGACCCACAAGACATCCTTGATTTCGAACTTGCTTCACGTTATTTCGGGACAGTAGTCTCCAATTCCGTCTCAGGACTACGCCGATTTGATATGCTTTCAGTTGCTAGGTTCGCCATGACTATGCAGAGTCCCCAATGTTTGGCGCTCACGTAATTTTATTAGCAACGTACCAGGGGAGGATAGGTTCTCCGAGGCCCATTTCGAACTCTCTCCAACACTTACTCTCGCGACTTTCAGCGTTTATGATGGACACTCCGGTAGTCGATTGGCCGATAGGTTATCTAAGATCTTGACCCCAGCGGTCATGCTTTCAATTGCGGACGTTTATTCAAAATATGCAGAACTGGAAGTCCCTGGCCATAGGAATCCTGGCGAACCTCCTAATCCACACCCTCCATCAGAAGAAATTGACGCCGCAATTACAAAGGCATTCAAGGACGTTGATGACTTGGTCGTACACGGAGGTGCCATGAAAGCTCTTGGATTAGAGGAGCTCGCCTACAAAACTTTGCAGAAGGACAACAACGATGCACAGGCAACGACCTCAACAGCACGAAAACGTCATGCAGCTCTCCGTGAGGTATCTCTGGCCAATGAAGGTAGTTGTGCTTTGATGTCCATTTACAACACGGAAGAACGTTTATTACGACTTGCACTCACTGGGGATTCTCGTGCTGTGTTTGGAAGACGTGTGCCCGACTCCTCGACGTCGGGTTTTATTTACGAGGCAGAAGAACTTACTATGGACCAAAATGCTACCAATCCCGAAGAGGCCACCCGACTGCGTGCAGAGCACCCTAACGAGCCCGACCTGCTCAAGAACAACCGTGTTGTTGGATGGGGTCCTTCCAGGGCCTTCGGAGATGGATCTATGAAGTGGTCTCGCGCGGTGCAAAGTCGCCTCAACCAGGAAGCTCTGTGCGACAGACCGAGAGAAACCTGCAAAACGCCGCCCTATTTTACCGCAGAACCAGTGATCACTGTAAAAGAAAGCATCCAAAAGGGAGATTTTGTCGTTCTGGCAAGCGATGGGCTATGGGATTGTCTGACCTCCGAGGAGGTGGTTGGACTGGTTGGCATGTGGTTAGAGAAGAACGGATCTAGAGCCTCTAGCTCAGATGGGACGAGACAGGTCTCTGTCCCCCCTCTCAACAATTATTCTCGCAAAGATCTCGCACACGATGAGGTCAAAAAAGCAGTAAAACGATATTACGACTCTATCGAAGGGTACACCAAGGCAACTGATTTGGAACAGACTTGGAAACCTTCCGAGCTACCTGTACGCTTTCCTTACGGGTACGAAGACAAGACGGGGATGTACAAGTACTGGCGAACGGAAAAGAAATTTGTTTGTGAGGATCAAGACACAAACGTCGCTGCCCATCTGACGCGTAACGCTCTTGGTGGGGCAGATGCCGATCTGAGGGGTGCGTTGATGCAGATGCGGCCTCCCAGGAGTAGAAGATTTAGGTCAGTCGATTTCTTCTTTGTTGTTTGTTTTAACGTATCTAACCCCACTTTCTTCATAACGACGTAGAGACGATATATCGATAGTTGTGCTCTTCTTTGACTGATAATACCCGTTACAAATATACGCCAAAACTGTGATGCTGCAATGAACCCTGCGCAAATTCATTCGGTCCAGCAATATGCGAGTAGCCATGTGCCCTAATGTGTTTCTCTTCGTTATCCGAACATCACTGATTTTGAAAATCAACTAGGGTAATTGTCAATATATTATTTTTGGTTCAGAATGGGCAGAGAACAAACATACTCATTCCGATTTCTTCTTGTTGGCCGGCTTGCGACTATTGTGACGATGTCGATGTTTCCCCACATAGGGATATGATATGATACTCCATACCACAAAGAACAAACACTTTCCTACCCCTTCACCACCCCTTCTGGACATGTTTTTGATGTGTTGTACGAGGTTATACGCAGTGGCAAGATTGGCCTTTTGTACCAACTTTAACTTCCTGATTATTTGAAAGGCGGTGAGAGCTGTAGAAGGATTGAAATGCTGAGGGTTAAATACTGCTGGTGGGACTACGAAACATCCTGGCCAGCAAAAAACTATTCGTCCGTTGTGGCCCGTGTATACGTTCTATCTCGGCAGAAGGAGAATGTGTAAGAAACGTTGAGGACCGAGATAAACGGCCCTTGAAGCTTGAGCGCTGAGCTTGAGGCACTATCATATCAAGGGGCAAATGCCGCTTCTGGCTCGACTCGACCTCTCATACAGATATGTAGGTCTTGATATGGTACAATGGATTTGTGACATTCGAACCCTTATATGTCCTCGGTACAGAGTCGTGTATATATGCATTTTTATTTTTATTTTACAATTAGGGCATGTGGTATTTACATGCTTCGATTTATCCTATACCACTATTACGCCACACATATGCTGGACATCCTTCCTCTGTGGGCCATATACATAAGTGTTAAAGCTGGACGGCCGATGATGGATCCATAGTGAATCTCCAAAGCCCTTCAAGTGGGACGTGGAGTTCACTGAACCAAAAATCTACTGTACCAAGCGTGCAGCGTAGTGGGTTTGCACTTAGTCCTAGTGTTATAAAGGAGCTTAAGTATTAATATGATACAGATGATCATACTAGGACTTACCCAACTGGCGAATATTTGGACTTGAGAAACAAGCTTACTCTATCGTAGTCCCGTACTGTGTCATACTGCTCATATTAGTACTCAAGCTTCTCTCGTTTGTATGTTCCGACTGTTCGTGTATATTGCTACCCATTCTCCTGATCGTACCTCCGCGACCCATCTGACCCGTTGTCGGAGGCAAAGGCATCGACTGATCATGAACCGTATTCCTATTTGCCGCCGATATGATCTTCATACGACTGTTGAACCCAACCATTATAGAATTCGAATAGAGCTTTGCCAGCACGCTTATGCTAGCTTGATAATATTTTGGTCGACCGGGAAGGAGCGAGAGGATAAGTGTGAGGAGGGCAATTGTGGCTATAAATAGAACACCCTTAAGATATGCGCATTCTTCGGAAGGGAAATATGTTTTTACCCGTCAATGAGCCGCTTTCAACGACGATCCGAAGTGCTTTTGTGATAAGATTGGATTTCCCTTTCGCCGTGGCGCGAAGTATATTCTTATAATTTAGCTATAAATGGCATAGGATGAGAGCTCGTGTGAGAATTTTGACCAGATAATAAGTGTCATACCGAATGCAACATACAGACTGCGATCACAAGATTGCACGCCACGGTGGACCCTTGCCAAAGCTATGATAGATACTAGTTATAGAATGAATGATACGAACGGAAAAGGGAGCGCTCACTGTAGACGTGATTAGTGACCCCTTGCCAATCAACCGACTGTATACGACCGCATTTTTAGTCTGTATGCCGAGTGCGATGGCACCTCCGAGTTGCAAGGATGCGAGCTGAGGGGAGAGATGGGTATGATGATGTCGTTGGAAGAAGAATGGTATGCCTTACCAGTGCCACCAGTCCCGATAGGTACTTGCTTTCCGAAATTTTGAATGAAGCTATTTGGGAGGCGTAGAAAACCTGCGCGACAAACGCCACTGGCCATCAAAAAATAACACGTCAATCTCGACGTTCTGTCACGACGGACACATCAACGCCCACTGCCGATACACGACTCACCTAACCCGCTCATTACAGGGATTGAGAACCACAATAGATCAACGTGGTCTAATACTGCAGCATTCCCAAAACCCGTCGCAAACATCTTGAAGGCGCTGCTCGTGAACAAGATTGTTTGAGCGAGCTCGAGTATAAGCATAGTGTATACTAGAGCCTTGCTTCGGACAGGATCCTTCGGAAAGGCGAGATAATAGACGTCTAGGTTATATGAGGAAGCTGTTAGAGAATTTAACCATAAATAATACTTACAAACTTGCATGGCTAAAATGCCGAAAAACCCCCAGTTCAAAATGTATCCAATAAGCTATAATCCCAGCAAGATTACTATTTGAGCATGTGCGAGGACGTGCATGTATGCTTTACCATCGGACCTGCGCTGTATGATAGTGAGATTTCGCATTCATAGATGCAAGGACTGAAACTGAATTCCGTTGCTTACATCTTCCCTAGCTCAGCACTACTCGGTATGCCAGAAGACATTGCGAGACCCACAGAATACAAATCAACGCTTTGTGTAGGGAGGAGAATGTCGGAAAGAAGTTGCTGCGATGGGTGCTGGAAACTCGGACTATAAGTACCCTTCTTCGAGTGTCAAAGCTAGTAGAAAGCAAAGATTCCGGGCAGATCCATCATTGGGTTATATTTACCTGGTCAAGATGAACTTGATGTGCAGTCCACTTTTGATTGGCTCGGTCTCGGGTACATACTTCCCACACTATGGAAGATATTTTTAGCATTGGAGTCGGTAGTGCGTTCCATGCAGTTTCCAGAGCCCATTGCAAGAGACGATTTCTGATGTTTTCTCTCTTAGAGAACACAACGGTAGCTATGTTGTAGTAGTAGGGAATTAGTATGTCGCTGAACATGCGTATGGGGGAAAGGTTTGAAAATTGAGATGAATCACTTTTACTCGCTACAAATAAATTGGTTTTATATTATACTACACCTTGACTAGATCCATGAGATTGAGTGACGCTCACCTTCCTGAGTCCTAATGCATATCAGCGCCTATTCGTCGTCGGTCAAACATATATGTAAGGCTATTTTTAAATTTTAGCTTTCCCGCCAGCATAGATATGTCACATGACTTTATCGGTCACATTGCACACACGCGTTTGTCACGTTTTGTTCAACACCATTGTCGACGTTCAACATCTTTGGAATTTTGTTTAGCTCTTTGACGTCTTCGGGAAGATCCAAGCAGTAGTGAGTGTTAATATGTCAGCTCTATGCTATATGCCTGACTTATGAGCCAGTATCCGCTGTCATTGAAGGTAATATTCATTGATGCTCCACGGATCTGCAGTATTTTGATTGTAAATATTAAGGATTTACACCTTCGATACACGGTCACCGGAAAACTCAAGAAATCCCTCATAACACTCGAAAAGACAGAAGAGGTCTCTTGCAGAACACGTAATTGTGAAAGACGTCACTTTGTCATTGTGGATGTCGAGAAATGGCAGCAGCATTGACAGCCCACCCCGACATATCTAATGGGTCTCAACAAGAGTTTTCATTAGGATCTTTGGCTAGTTTCTCCGCAACACCGGGTAGACCCGGTCTGCGCGCTCCTTCAACTTCATCGCGGACGACGGCGCAGTCGTCGGCACTGGTCACAACACCTCCGCCACACGGCAGCACATCTTTTTCGACTCGGCGGAAGATGGACGACCCAGCTACTTCACTTTCTTCACGATTAAATATGCTCAACCACCAGGACGATCTCATGGATGAGGAAGGAGATGGGGATATCCTTGACACGCCAGGGGCTGGAGCGGAGAAGAAGAGATGGCTGGACGCACCCGAGACACCAGGAGCTTCTGGCTCTCGGTCAAAGCGAGCTTCAGGGAAGGGAGGGTCCTCGTCTACTGGCGGTAAGGGTGTAACCCTGACACTACGAGATCAGGAAAAGCACATCGACAATTTGAAGAAGGAGAACTTCAACATCAAGCTACGCGTGCATTTCCTTGAAGAACGGTTAGCTTCTTTAGCCCCAGACCAGATCGATGCTGCTCTTAAGCAGAATATCAACCTCAAGATCGAGGTACAGCAGAGAGGAATGGAAATCAAGAAACTGAAGAAACTCGTATTATCATTGGAACATGAACTTGAACGACTTCAGCGGAACGGTTCTGGGTCAAATAGGAGTCGAGAGCGGGAGTTGGAAGAAAAGCTAGAAGAACGGGAGAGGGAACTACAGGAATTGAGGCGGCGGAAGTCTGGTCATGATGATTCCGTCGCGATCCGAGAGATGGAGGCACGAAATGCGGATCTTGAGGACGAACTAGAGAACGCAAAGGGGCTACTAGAGGACAACATGGACGAAATAGAGAGATTACGAGAGATTGTCGAACGACGGGGAGAAGACTCCGCCAACGAGAGCATGGGTGAAAATAGACGAGAACGACTGAAGCGTCGTATCGAGGAGCTCGAGAACGATAATGAGCAACTACGGGTGAAACTTGAAGATCAAGCTGAGCTCCTAGCCCAACGGGAAGACGAGAAAGATGATTTGGCGGATGAAGTCGATGCGTTACGATTGGATTTAGAGGAACTACAGCGGAGACGAGAAGCAGAGGCTGTAGAAAGGAGCGAAAGTCGAGCTCAGGTTCTAGAGGAACGGGAGGAACGGGAAGCAGTTGAAGACGACCTTAACGCCATGAAAGACAAACTCGCTGCATTGCTCATTGAGTTACAGCAGAAAGAGGACGAAATTGAGATGAAAAATAAGGAAATTGACGAACTGGTTAGTGAGCATCAACGAATTGTAGAGGTCGTGGAGGAGGAGTGGAGGGGTGAGGTAGAAGAGGCTAGAGGGCAAGTCGACGAGTTGAAAGATGTTTGTGTTTCTCTTGAATCTACTAAAAAGAAATGAAGTCTAAAGTGTTGATTGCCCCTCTAGGTCTTAGCAGAGAGGGAGGCCGAATCGAAAGATTTACGTGTCAACATCTCAGAGTTGGAAGCAAATACGAATGATCTCCACTTCAAGTTCGAGACTGCACTTGCCCACCTAGAAGAGGAGACTGATCAGAAGGACGCCGAACTTGAAGCTCTGCAGGAGACTATCGACAAACTTGGAGAACAAATTTATCAGTTGGAGGATGAGAACGACCGCATGAAAGAGGAACATGAACGGTTCCGTGAGGACGAGCTCGCAGAAAGGGAAAGGTTGGAAGTTCTAGCTGCTGCCCTTAAAGAGGTCAGCATTTCTTTTGTGACCTGCGAGCCGTTTCAAACAAATTTCTAATACTGGGTAATTCCCTCGTAGAAAATTGCCAATCTAAAGGACGAACTACAGCAAATGACAGAAGCGTACGAAACATGTAGTCAAGAAATACATGCCCATCGCTCCCGTCAAGAAGAGCTCGCGCGCCACGTGGAAGATCTTGTCGATGAAGTGCAGAAAGAAAGAGCTGCTCGTGAACGTGCCGAAGCCGATTTGGACGCTGCTGACAAGGAACACGATGACACCCAACGACGAGAGAGGCGAACACTCGAAGCCAAAGAATCTGCGTTGCAGAGCGCTCTGAATGACTTGGCACGGACGCAAAGTTTACTTTCTCAACGTGAAAGTGACTTGCAAGCCGTGCAAACTGCTTTACAGACCTTCGAGGCAGAGAGCAAACGTCTTGGAGAGACTCATACGACTGCTCGGTTCTCATTGCAGCTTGAGACCGACCGCCTCAAGCGAGATCTCGAAAGGTTGGAGGACGAACTTGCACGTGCGCGCAAGGAGTTGGACGATAGAGAGGCGAAGAACCGTGATAGAGATTCTGTCGTCGATAAACTTCATGCACAGAACCGAGACCTTACCAGTCAGCTTGCTGCTCAAACTCAAGCAAGACTCAACCTATCTGAGAAGCTGGATACCGTGATGGCCAATTTGAAGAATGCTGAAGCGGAAATTGCCAGCTACAAGGGGAAGACAACTGATCTTGAGCAGAGACTTTCGAAGGATCAGAGGTCGTTGCTGAATGCCGAGAGCCAGTACAGAGATCAGTTGACGGAACGAAATACGCTTCTCTTGACGATTTATCAGTACTTGGATAAGATTTTGGGCGTTGATAAGACTCCCGTGAGTGCTATATTTACCTATTGTTGAACGTCTACTCACCTGCTCTACTTCAATATTTAGAAAAAAGGCACTCAGGCTGAAACTAAACCTTACACCAACTTCAATGTGTTCCACGACAACCTCATAACTCGCTTGAAGGCTCTGAGTCAAATTCAAATGGACTTCGATAAGCGGTGTAAGGACGCTGAAGCTAAATTCAATGATAAGCTCAACGACATGCGCAAGCAACTTGATACTCGATGGAAGCAGATCGACAAATTCGAAAGTAGCCTCAAGACATATGCCGATACCAAGACAAATTGGAAGCGTAAATTCGCTCAGAAAGAAGGGGAATTGGAGGCTATCAAGGTGAGCTAATTCTTCACCTTTCTTTTTTGAAGAACTTTTGCTCATTAATTTATTTCTTTACTTACAGGCCACGAATGCTGAGATGGCTTCCCAACTCTCAAACATCAAACGCCCTGGAGGCTCAGACGCAATGGAAGTTCGCTCCTTGGCTGCCCGTGCAGCTAATGCTGAGCGGAGGTTGAACAATGCACAGAATCAACTTCTCTCGGCGGAAGAGAAGCTAGCACAGATCAACCAGAAGAATGCAGCTGCAGATACTAAATGGGAGGTTCGGGTAAAGGAATACGAAGCTCGTCTAAAGGCTGCTGAAGAGAGGGTGAAGAGAGAAAGACAGGGAAGCAAGGAGAGAATAATCGAGTTGGAGAACAATCTCAAGTACGTAACTAACTTCTACCATGGCCTTTAGTCTCACCTACCCTTTTTTGTTATTAGGAGCTTGCAAAGACAACTCGAGCTGGCTCAAAAACGCAATGCTCAACTCAACGATGTTGTCGAAACGACCAAAACAGCATCACCTACCGGCCGATGATTTTACTGATGATTCTTTTTAATACTTTTTTTCGCATTTCTGTGTTCCATGCTGCTTTCTCAGGGTAATACTTTTTCATTCCGATGTATTATCTATGCATTTTTTCTTAGATTGTTTAGCTGTATATTCATTCGCTTCCCATGACCTTTTCGCTCATTACTTCATCATGTATACAACCACAACTTTTACATCCAATTTGATCGCATCTTAGGAATCTCTTCCTTTTCAAATTCGTCCAGCCCCTCAGGTTAACCAAGATTATTAGCCAGATCCGGGGAACGTCCTTCGTATTTTCCTAAAGTTGTCTTATATTTGCTGGTGAGATTCTTTCCTGTTCCTGGACAGCCAGCAAGGACTAATTTCGCATAAAAAGTCGTATCATGGTGCGTCTTGCTGGAAGGTATCGACGTCCAGAACCAGCTCATAAACATGGAGGGTGTCGAGGAAACCAGATGGTCTATGATGTGCTTTCAGCTGATACCCGAGTCTTGCGTACAAATTCAGAATCCCTTCATCTTGGGACGAGGTAGTGAGGCGTATTTGCTTGATACCATGTTGTCGGCCATGTTGCACCGCCGCCTGCAAGAGTTTCTGGGCAACACCTCGTCGACGATGATGCGGAGAAACCACCAGGCGTCGAAGCTCGGACGTGTGTGAGTTAGCTGGGGGTATGTTGGAATCTGGAATCTTTGAGTCAGTTTGGCGTACCTATTTAAGGGATGGGATAGATATCTCACCGAGTCCAACGCAGCCGACCAATTCAGCTTCGTCTTCAAGTTGGCCACTCCCGTTTGTTTTCTCACGACGCCATTCCGCGACCCAAAAGCCATTCTTCCCAATTAACCTGCTACTTTTGGTAGAGGTACATTCTTCTATCCCAAAGGCCTTCGATATGTCCGATAGGTCGCCTTCTTTCGTTAATTTGCCGACCTGAGCAGCGAACATACACAGTAGTGGATATCTGAACATGCTTCCTGTGGCCTAGCGACTCAGTCAAGCCTAGGGAAAGAGTATGAGTCCTCTGACGCACTGGCAAGAGCCCCTAAAGAAATATCCCCTGCACCAGTTGGGCATGTCATTCGCATATCCTCAATGAAAAGTCCAGCGTCCCCTGAGTTTAATGTTTGTCAATTACCTCATACGAAATCGACTGAAAAAAGTGTATCTCACTTCCAATGACCGAAGAAGCGAAGAGTCCTCGTACTTGCTGAGCATCTCCGCTTCGAAATGGTCGGATTTGTAGTTGACCGTCGAGGATGGGCTCCTGGATGTCTGGTAATGCGTTCTCCTTCGGTATAAGGCTACTACCAATAAGAGGGTTTGGTAGGAGAAGAAATCTCCGGAACACTTCTGCGACTGTGTGTGGTGAACGTAGGCAACTTCCCATGATGAGATCGCGTTGATTACTTATAGTACTATGCTAATGCTCTGGAGTAAGAGAGCAATAGGGAGGAGATATGGGCTGATAACCTGACTTTATAATAAGTGTTTGAGCCGTTTATTTACGTGAAGGTATAGCTTTCTGGGAATTGGCAAGGGCTCTGGGACAACGGGGACAACAAAAGACGAAGACTTCATCATTACATACAAATTACATACGTTGCGCTTGCGTTGCGCAGCTCACCATCCAATCTGATAAGCATCTCACCTCGCTTTGGACGATCATAGGCTGACTTATAATCATCACCTTGACGTTGACAATCATTCCATACGGTGTTTCGGATTGGTTCATAACAAATTCGAGTATAATACGGCGAGTTGTAGTCGAGGTTGCTGCCAGTGGCACGGTCGCGGAGTTTCATCAACATCACTCACTGGTGCTCGGCTGGACGCCAGGGCCGACCGTTCCGGGAAAGCCATTGAAAGCTGCCGCGACTGGTTAGCGCAACTGTCATTTCCCACTGGTCAGCAGTTTTCCCGCCGTGATATATAAGGCTCCCATAATAATCTGTTCGCCGTTATACCCCATTCAGAAAATCAGAGAACATCACCTAAATATTTTAGGGACGGAAAGGGTATTTGAATATTATAATCTACGACTTGGCCGAGACCATGTAGGCGCACGTAACGTTCGGTCGTCCTGGCTTCCTGCCACTGTACACTGAATTGTTACAATTTTGGGCGCTTGATGACAAAATGCGTAGCTAGTGCACTAGAGAAGGACGGTGACAGATACAGAGCATGAGAAAAAATGACAATGCTGTTACCTATCAATAGACACAGACTAAGCACTTTCAAATATTACAAGTTATATTAAATGTACTAAGAGTAAGCTCAGTAAGCTACAGGTTACATGCCTTTACATTAAGGAGAAGTTCGTAGGCATACAATTTATCGAATAAAATAGTCGGTTTGAAGTGTTTTCTTACTTCCCAGCCAGATTTTAAGTACATCTTGACTGCCGCTTCCTGGTAAGACGAAGTGGTAAGGTAAATATGCTCGACTCCTCTTTCTCGGGCATGTTTGACTGCCTCCTTTATTAAATTTTGAGCGATTCCGCGGCGACGATAATTGGGTGACACAACCATGCGCCTAAGCTCAGAAGTTGTTGCACCAACTTTTCCAGCACCCGATGTGTTGGCATCTAAAAGGTTTTATCATGATTGGCAAAGCTTATCACATTAGGCGCCAAAGGAACTCACTGATGCCAACACAGCCAACAACTTCACGTTCGCCTTGTTCTCCATGGTATTCTGCAACCCAGAAACCATTTTTTCCGTATAGTTTTCTATTTCCTTTTTCTGACTCGTCGACTTGAAAGGTTTTTCCAATATCCGCCAAGTCGCCATTCATAGCTGTTTTTAGATGGGTACTGATCATGTATTCGGGTATGAGTCTATAAAGAACAGCCCCCAACACTCCGAACAGAACGAAGCCTAATGCCACATTTCGGCGGTGTGGTTGAAACACAAGCTGCAGTGCACCAAGGAGTAGAGTTGAGTAGCAAAATAGAGCTATCCTCCCTGTCCATTGGTCGCGGGTTACTTGTGCCATAAAGGAATTTGCTGCAAGAAAAATTGCTCATTAGCCACGAGGATCCTCTTTATCAACGAACGAGAGAAATGGCGACACTCACGTCCTATAATTGAGTCAAGGAATAAACCCCTGACTTTGTCCGCATCTGAGTTTTGGAATGGTCGGATATGTATTTCACCTCCGATATTGTGCAGAGCGTCTTTTTTATTTGAATGGGACGATGGGCCCAAATCCTCTAAACGCGATGTTGTCCCTTCCTTTAATCCGGAGGCAATCACCTTTGGGCGCAGCGAGGAATAAAGCAGTCTTGACTTCACATCAGTGAAGCACTGAGATACTGAGAAAGCGACGGCAGACATGTTCTAGCAGTTGAAGGGTGATAATCGAACTTGTATGTCGGTACCCGTCTTATATTGCCCTACTGAATCCATTCGGTCAGACGGCAACTGGGACGCGTATATGACATGTTTTATTCCGCAGAGAAACATGTCCTACAGTTACCATTGGTAAGAAAGGGGATGTAGAAATAGTGAAGGTAACGACCGAGCCGAATCCATTCGTCAGACGCCGTGCCTATGCCGGCGACAAGTGATTTAAGCGACCGTGCGACTTTTAGCGCTCGATGGGTATCTTCCCCCGTATTCGATGGAACAAGTCGACAACTAAGCCCAAGGTTCCCGAGCAATTCGATTATTCATCTCTGACAAAGTAAGCACCCCGCTTTGTTTCATTGGTAACCTCGAGAGAACTTGTACCTCTTTTTAAAACCGTAGTCCTCGAAGCTGCGGGAAAGGCCGAGTGATTGTCGGTGCTTGCCGAAACACTTGGCCCCGAAGAGGTCCCGCTCTTGGCAACGAATACTTTCTTACAAAGTTCCCTTACGTATTCAATGACCACAAATTACTTGGTATTTACCATTGGAATTTATGATACACTTTGCGTTATAATATCCGGGTCGCTTTGAAACCGAAACATGTAGTTTATCATCCCGACCGTAGCCTCTGTATGCTCATCGAGGCCTATTATCGGTTATAAGTAAGTACGACGCCCACCATTCGAATTCGAATTGGAAGATACCTTCCTCTTGAGAACAGAGCCGTATCCAAAGATAAGTCGAAGTATAGATGCGATATGTGATTTATCATCCTTCTGTCCCGACGACTGGAGTTTCTTGAATTCCTCTAATCGATGAGTGATGTCGGGAGCTTCGGCTTTACTATTCAAAAGGGATTCCACCGCTTTCCAGGCACCCCTATACTCCACTTCCTCGTCTTTCTCGTCTATTTCAAACCTCAGAACTGGAGATCCCCGACTGACCAATACGCTCCACTGCCTTTCTTTGAGCTCCTTTTCCTTCTCTTTGGCTTCGTCATAAGGGATCCTTCCCCACTTAGTGGTAACGAGAACAAATCGGTCCAGCTTTTGAGTGTTCTGGCCAAACGTTGCGCGTAAAGCTGTGAGATCCGAGGAAGCCACCGTACTGAAGCGGGTCTCGGATATGGCGTGTAGATAAATAACGCCTCCGAAGATTGTGGTGCCCTTGGTCAACCTTTTGCGATTATTAATTAAGGAATTCAAGTTTATAGTGGAAATCGGACGCACATTGATTGGAGCCACTCTGCCACTTTCCTTAGCTTATCTGAATCTTTTTTGTGATCGTCGTCGAATCCTGGTATTTCGGCTATTAAGACGCGACCTTGACTTGGGGATAGGCTGGGATTGTCAGGACCAATAGTGACATATTCGATATTTGGGCTGGAGTCCAATCCTAGACTATGGTTGATGGTCATGCGATTTGCTTTTACGAGGGCATTGATGAACTAGTGGAAAGTCGCGATTTCAATGATATCCTGATATCGCATACTCGAGCAAAACTCACCGTGCTCTTTCCCGCCCTAGTAAGTCCGGTAACACTGTTTTGATCAATGCTTAGCGTCCTGGGTAACCAAACGCATACAAAATACTTGCAGAATAATAGTATCCACCATGATAAAGGTGTGAGAGACTTATTGATGTTTGACCTGAAAGATGAGGAACAGGAATGCTTCTAGGAAACTCCCCCCCTTGGTCGTAAATAGTATGGCGAGGAAAGCATGGTTGACACGAGGCAAGGGGACCAAAGGGCCGTGACGGCGAAACTCTGTAAGATCTCAGCAGAATCACATAGAACAGAACTGCATGTATCAGATGTTCCATCTAAGTATCTGGCATTTCAATCGATGTCGTTCTTGGCCTCTGAATTTCTTTAGATGATTCAAGTTGTTCAATGCTTGTTCTTGAATTCTACATTTTGTAAAAGGATTTGGTGAGAAAGATTCAACCAAATGTTTGATTCAAAGCATTGATCATGCACGTACCTACATACTCAGTATTCTCTGCGGTTTAGTCGCTGTTCTGCCTGCTGCAGCCCTTCAAGTTATGTTTGGCAACGTTGATGCAAATGCCACACCTGTGAGCGATGGCTATAAATAGCTCGTATTTGTTCACTGGTCAGAAATGCAGAGTTATGCCGAGTCCCTGCCATGCTTCGAGCGCATGTTTTTCTCCTCGCAGACTCTTTAAATGAGATTCTTGACCTATCCCATAATATTCAAAGCATTTCCTGCCTTCGAGAAGAAACAGCTGCCATTCTAGTGGCTGTGCTTTTGTTTGCCACGTGGGTGGTGTACAAATAGTTCATTGTTGCTAATGGGCGTGGGAATATTTGAGAATAGTGGTTGACTTTGTTCGTAATTCTCATTGTCCGCCTAATAAAATTGATAAATCCGAACCATGGTTGAGTTTTCTTTATTGTCGCACACTGAGCCACCTCAGGAGTCGAATTCTTTTCTTCCTTTCCCATTTTGTTCTCCTAACTTCTTCTTACGAAGACTTTCTCCTTCGTCTTTGACGTCGTCGAACGATGTCTCTTAAGACTCCTTCGCATGATATTAACGACCACGACGACTCAACACGACAATCCACTGACATTCAACAACTCACTCCGTCGATGGAACCTTCCATTCGTCTTCTATTCTTTTATATTCCTCGCAAAAACCTCATATTCCTCGTCCTCCCAGCAATATTCGCGTCGGTCATTGCTGGAGGCGTTGCGCCATTCATGACATTTGTCGTCGGTCAAGCTTTCGACGCCTTTGCCAGCTTCCCTCTTATTCCAAACCCACCGCAGTCGGCCAGAGACTCTTTACTACATGCTGTTGGAATTGCGGCTCTCGAGCTCATCGGACTTGCTGTGGGAGCCTTGGCTCTCAGCAGTATTACTTCTTGCCTTTGGATCTGGATCGGCGAGAAGAATGTTATGGGATTGAGGAAAGCCGTCTATGTAGCGGTTGCAAACAAAGACATGTCGTGGTTCGACATGCAGATGGGCGCTTCTGAAAGTGACGCTTCCGAAGAGCCTGTCGGTGCCGGTGGCATGATGGCCAAGTTCTCCAGGTATGCGCCATACTCATCTACGACGACAATTCGCTCATTATTTTACAGAGAAACCGACGAAGTTCGAATGGCTTCCTCATTGGCTTCTGGGATGCTTATTCAATACCTCACGACCTGCATTACGTGCCTAATACTCGCATTTACGCGTTCATGGGCACTCACCCTAGTCATTCTCTCCGCCTTGCCCATTCTTGTCTTCATCCAAGGTCTTTCTCAAGGATTTGCAGGACCTATTCTCGCGACGGAGCGTGAAAACATCGGAGTTGCTGCAACAATCATCGACCGGGCCGTCACTGCGATCGCGACTGTCAAGGCCTTCAACGCTTCGGCATACGAACACAGCCGCGCCAACATGGTGTTCCAGCGCCTACTCAACGATGGTGCAAGAATAAACAAACTATGGGCGTCAACCTCTGGCGCTTCCCAGTTTGTCATGATGGCAATGTTCGTGCAGGGCTTTTGGTTTGGTTCGAAGCTTGTACGCGAGGGCAAAAATACCCCTGGAGACGTTATGGCTGTCTTCTGGGCATGCCTCATCGCTTCCAGCAACCTCCAGATGTGCGTGCCCCAGTTCATTGTCCTGGCCAAAGGAAAGATTTCCATGGCTGCTCTTGTCACCCTCATCAACGACAACTCAGCATCCTCCGACGGCCTCAGAGTCCCTTCCAGATGTGCTGGGGAGATGGCTTTGTACAACGTCACTTTTGCGTACCCTTCCAGACCCACCGTTCACGTATTATCCAATGTCTCTCTCTTTCTCCCAGCAAATGAGACGACATTCATTGTCGGTTCTTCCGGGTCGGGAAAATCTACCATCGCTCACCTACTCCTTAAAATGTATCAACCACAAGAAGGCTATCTCACACTCGACGGAAGCGAAATGGGTTGTCTTGACGAGACGTGGCTTCGCACGCACGTTGCTTGTGTTGGGCAGCAAGGCGGTGCCGGTGTCGTTATTTTCGATGACAAGTCGATTTTCGAGAACATTGCGGCAGCTCTTTACGGACACTCGGAACAACCTCCAAGCAAGGAAGAAGTGGAAGAAGCTTGCCGGGCTGCACTCATGCACGAGTTTGTACGCGACCTTCCTCAAGGATACGATACCCTCCTTGGTGGGGGATCTGGAGTTGGACTCAGCGGTGGTCAAAAACAGCGTCTATCAATTGCACGTGCTAAACTAAGGAACCCTACCGTTTTGATTCTCGGTGTGTGATTTCTTTTTTTGTACTTTATAATATTGTTCTAAATTTTCTCTAGACGAAGCAACCTCAGCCTTGGATTCAACCTCTCGCATTCTCGTCTTCGAGGCTATCAAGCGTTGGCGCCACAACAAGACTACCATTGTCATTACCCACGACCTATCTCAAATTGAAGGCCGCGATTTCGTCTATGTCCTCAAAGATGGTCGCGTCGTTGAACAAGGATACAGATCTGATCTCCAGGAAGTTGTCGCTTCCCCGTCAAATGGCGATCAGGGGGAGTTCAGAAAGATGATGGAATCACAATTGCAGACCGGCGGCTTCCTCCCAGAGAAGCAGTTTGTCATGAATGTACGCTCAGTACAAGATCTCAAGGAAGAGTTTGAGCACGAACAACAAGTTGGTGAAGGCCGACCGATGTCACTGGTGGCTCCTGGTCTCCTTATGCCACAGACCTCGAGCCTTCGTCCTTTGACTTTCGGGAATTGGATGTTTGAATTGGCTGGAGCCGAACCTCCTAGTAATGTTCTTCCCACTTCCCAGCGAGAGCGACCCGCGACTGCACTGTTTCCAGCAGATCTGAAGCTGCCCGACACTGCTTATACCAACGACGGTCGAAGATACAGTATGCCTTCTATACCTTCCTCCCCGACATTCACTGGTCCTAGCCATCGAACGAGCGTTAACTCATTTTTCGTTGAGAAAGCAGGTTTGGAAAAGAGCGCGGATAGAGCTCGTCAGGCTCGGACTGCTCGACCAGATGCAAGGACGCGTTGGGAAGGATCAAGGGACAATGTTCTATCAGATATCATCGTCGAACAGGCCAACGAGGATCCCTCTTACAGTCATGGCCTGGACAACGACGAACCTCGACCCGCCTTCTGGGCTCTCATGCGCTCCATATACCCCACCGTTCCTCAAAAGTCTCTGCTCTTCCTCGGATTCGCATTGTGTGTCATGAGCGGTGCCATGACGCCCATATTTTCCTTCCTCCTTTCCCGACTTCTCTTTGAAGTTTCCATCGGTGCCCAAAACGTTTCCAACATCAATTTCTTTGGAGGTCTCGTACTCGCGGTAGCCGCTATCGACGGTCTCTTTCTCGGTCTCAAGTACTTCATCATGGAGACTTCTGGCATGCTGTGGATCACCAAGATGCGCAAAATCGGATTGAGCAGGGTGTTGATGCAGGACAAAAAGTGGTTTGATCTTCCGTGCCATGCTCCTGCGCGGCTTGTGCAGATCTTGGTCAAGGACGCAGATGATGCGAGGGAACTGATCGCCGTCGTTTGGGCACAGTTCTGCATCGTTGTCACTATGCTTTTTGTTGGCATCGTTTGGGCTTTGATTAGTGGCTGGCAGTTGACTCTCGCTGGTGTGGCTATCGCTCCGATTTTTGCTCTTACCATGGCTGTTCAATCTCGCCTTGTCGCAAAATGCGAGCTCAGGAATAAGCGTGCCAGGGAGGAGGTTGCCAGGGGCTACTACGATGTGAGTTTTTCTTTCTTTTGACATTCTTTGATACTTTTTACTTACTGTCATTTATTTGTAGACCATTATCAACATTCGTGGCGTTAGGTCCATGTCCTTCGATAATGCATTCATGTCTCAGTTTCTCGATTCTCTTGACCAGTCAATGAAAACGGGCGTAAGAGGTGCTTTTGTCGAAGGATGCACCTACGGCGTCGCCAGTGGCTTGATTTACCTAGCAGAAGCCCTTCTTTTCTATCTTGGCGCCGTCCTTGTCGCCAACGGCACTTACTCTTACCTCCAAATGGTTGAAGTCCTCAACCTTGTCATCTTCACTGTTTCCATTGGGTCGCAACTCATGGGTTTCAGTAAGTGTTTTCTGTTCTCTGTGTATTTATAAACCGATACTTACTACTTTATCTTAGCCCAAAAAATTGCTAAGTCTGTACAAGCTGCTAGCGACTTTGACAGACTTGTCAAATTGGACATCAAAACCGACGAGTCTTGCGGTACTTACCGCCCTCGTATTACCGGAACTATCAACTTCAACCAAGTCAACTTCACATACCCCGGGCGACAAGAAGCACCTGTGCTCAGGAACATGAACCTGAGCGTAGACTCAGGTGAATGTGTTGCTATCGTCGGCTCTTCTGGGAGTGGGAAGTCGACTATTGCCTCTCTTCTTCAACGACTTTACGAACCTACCATTGGATCAGTCACGATTAGTGACATCGATACTCGACTCATGGACGTCCGCTACCTTCGTCAGAACGTTTCTGTCGTTAGTCAGCAACCTCACCTCTTCGACGCGAGTATCGCTGAAAATATCCGATATGGACAACCTACTATTACCGAATTCGACATTCAACGTGCTGCCAAAGCAGCAAATATTCATGACTTTATTATGACGTTACCTGATGGATATGCAACTCACCTTGGCGAAAATGCATCCTTGATCTCGGGAGGCCAAGCTCAGCGCCTGCAAATAGCACGTGCGCTCGCTCGGTCCTGCAAGATCCTGATCCTCGACGAATGTACATCCTCTTTAGACAAAGAAAACCGGGCAGTTGTGCTCGACACTATCCAAGCTGCATCTCAGGGACGCACGACGATCATAATCACTCACAACCTTGAGGCTATGCTCATGTGCGATCGCATCCTTGTTGTCCAAGATGGTGAAATCGTCGAAGAAGGCTCTTACGAGATGTTGATGGAGCAAAAGGGTGTCTTTGCATCCCTTGCTCGTGGTGGTGAATGGATGGATTAGATTTCAATAATCAAAAGTGTATTTGTATGTTTTTTGTGATCGCTAGGCGATCTTCCTTTTATTCTCTTCGTTCCTCATGTCGGATTTTTTCTTTCTTTCTTTCGGATTTTTTCTTCCTGCTGCACCTTCACATTCCTTTTACGAAGTTATCATCGCTATCCGTAGAATTGCTCTCCTACTCGAACTACTCATCGCACTTGTATACTATAGTACATCCTTCGCACTCTCATGACAACCAAGTAGAATCACACCAAGTTGTATCAAATTAGCACGAAATTATCAATAAAAACATGGTTCAATATATATGCAAGTCTCTCGAGTTGATTGGATCGATTTAAATTGTCGTGTTGATGCATGTCTCACTGTTCCGAACTGCAAACAAGAGTATCAGAAAAATAAAATAAGAGACACCGACAGGAGATGCAACACTTTTTTTGTCCACCCAATACGATGGATAAGAAATATGATTCTACCTCGGACCTGGCACCACCAATTGATGCGCAACCTTGTGAAGATGACCACGCAACATGGGAGGTGAATGTCCGACCATTTAGAAACTCGGACGGTCAACCAGTCAGAGACCTTTTCCACGACTCCATGTCAGGAGGTACGTCTTTTCAGCCCTTTGAGCTACTCTTATCATCCTTATATAAAATACAACTCACTCGATTCTATTCGAACCATCGTAGAGAATTTCCGGCTTTAGAATTGAATGAATTCGAAACGTAAAAATATGGGCGCTTAAAACTCTTTTGGCGATTCGGGAAGGATGGATAGTTTCCATTTATAGAATTCTGTATCAAAGGCTCATCTTCCAAATTTGCGCGCATGTTCGTGTGGAAGTTTATGGACAATGTGGATTGATTGATTGTTCAGACTATGTATCGTCTCCGTCGGACCTCCATCAATAAGCCGGCTTCTCGTGACCATGAATATACCATGGCAAGACTCTTTACATAAGGAGATAGAATGCATGTGCTCGGTCTAAGTTCTAAGATATAAATCTATGATGCCAGTAGGTAAGCTATCCAATCTCTTCGGAGTTCTTCAACGCAACGGTATATAAAGAAAGGCAACTCTATACTGAGCTGCTAAATCGCCTATTTCTATTTCTATAATCTAAACATGCATGCACGTTTGTCGAACTCTGGCCAAATACGTGTTCGATACTACCGAGCCTCTGACGAGCAGAAAGTGCGCGACCTCGTTTATGTCTCTATGACAGGGGGTCAGCTTTTTCTCCGCCACTCTTAATACATACGGAGCTACTTGAACTGAACAAAATTTTGTTCACACATGTAGATGATTCTGCTTCCTTTGTATCGATGCGGGAACAGTGGACGACGCGGACATCGCTCATGTGTTATCTCACCATTATTCTTGGAATACATCTTGGGGTCATGAGCCAGAAACCCATGTCACGCTTTATCGCTTTGGCATTTGCATGGCTAGGAGGAATAATCTTCGTCTGGTACAGGCAAACTTTGAATGCATCAAATACGGAGTACATAAGCAGCTGCTTGAATGGAGATCTATCCAACATCTCGAATAACTACGGTATGGCGGTAATGGACACTTTGTCTCCCGATAATCTTCGCCCGACGGGAATGGGTGGGTTTTGGGTCGCTGAAATTTATGAGGAAGGTAGCCCATTAATTGTGGGTTGCGTAGGCTTGGGTGAGCGCCCGTATAATCGTCCTCTTATTTTTTCCTTCAAGATTATAACTGTTTTTGTCAGACGCAAATACCGTACAATGCAACGGAACCACAGCTGAACTTCGTCGCATGTACGTATCCAAAGAATACCGTCGAAATGGAATAGGAAAGCTGTTGATTGCGACTCTGATCGAGCACGCACGAAACCAAAATGTCAAGGCTATATTACTCACGGCGTCCGTGTATCAGAAAACCGCCATTAGCATGTACCGAAAGATTGGCTGGGAGCTAAAGGACGAACAAAAGGTTCCCTTGTTTCTGTTTGAAACTTTTAATCTTTATAACTTTGAACTGGACACGAATAAATGTCACTTATAGCTACTTGTGTATTTATTCCGCGTATTCCACAGTTTATGTACAGCCTGCCAGATGGGTCTATTAATATCTCATCCATCAGGCGCCAGGGGTAGATACGCACAGCTTTTGTGGCGGTGCTCAGTGGCAATGATGCTCTTACCCATTACTATATGTTAGTACTCAGCTAATCGTTTCCAGTCCATACCTCACCTTACCTCACCTCCTAAGCGACTATCTTTCCACACAATGTTGCACGCAATCCGTGTATCGGCTATCTTTTTAATATTCGGCCTCTTGGTTAGCAGTGTTCTCGCGAATTCAGTGAGTTGGTGCTGTGTTTGTTTCTTTCCAACGGCCGTTGACGAGGTATCCTAGGTAGTTGACGAAGTGGATGCTCGAGAGATTATTGAAGAGCTCGAATCGCGGGACTTCTTAGATGCATCCTTCGTAGACTCTAGGTATAACGATGCACTCGCCCTTGAGCTTGATTCCAGGTGGGACGACGAAGAGGAGGCGGAAGCCAGGGAATGGGAAGGAGACTACATCGACGAGCGAGACTTTGAGGGTATAGACGCTCGCTTTGAAGGGTCACTGGAAGAGAGAGATCAGGATGGAATTTCGTTGGAAACTAGGGGAGAGAACGTCGAAGTGAGTCTCTGCAAAGCTAGCTTTCTGTCATTGTTAGCTCACCGAGCACGGTTAAAACCCAGCTGGAATCCAGGAAACCCTGGATGCGCCATTTCAGAATTGGCACTGTCATTTTGCCGGCAAATTGGCATTGGCCTGGGACTCAGAAGAGCAAAGGAAACCCCGGTTCTTCTACGGGTACAGATTAATTGTGTACCAAGAGATCTCAATACAACGTTGACTTCTTGGGATGATTATTTGGAAACCCCATTTCTGCAGAAACCTGCATAAGGGTTTCCGGTAAGGCATTTCAGTACAGTATTAATCTCCACTTTCGCCGTATGTGCCATCCATGGACCCTTGTATTGCGGTATACTTCATAGAATTGGGTGGGAACGCATATACATAATTTTTGGAAGATATTTGGACTGTTACACTGACTGAACACCGAGAACACACCCACTTTGAAAGAAATGATTACTATTAGATGTTTTTGTGTAAATAATGTGCTCTCGACAGTCCTGATTCACTGCGGTAGTATGTGAGCCAGTAGAAATATACGGGCCTGTTCTTTAGTATACCTTTCTATCGCTTGGAACTTGAGGGGACGTTTACACAGACATGTATGCCAAAACAGGAGAGGCTTCCAAATAGAATAATTCTTCTTTTTGCCTCTTTAGGGTCCTGAAGGCCTGACCCCTGAGAGGCGCCAAGCGCCCTTGCTTGATGCGTCCCACGTGTGTAGCCAACATCGCCAAGAATTTTCATTCGACAAAGAAATGCGGTGGTTGACTTACACTGCTATGTATGTGCTGGGTACTCACTGCTAGCTTCTCTCTTTCGCCGATTCTTATGGCAGCGATATGTGCCTTGGACCTAAACACACGATTCACTATGAAAATCATCACACCAACGTGCGCCTCAAGAAGCGATACCAAGACATACGTCGTCGTCGGCATACAGGATAGCAGCAACGAGCATATGGTGGAGATATAGAGATATATATGTGAGCTATCCGTTGATATTGTTGATATAAAACCGAAGCGAAACAAAGTTCTCGTTAGTCGCTACTATACTACCTCCTCTTCGTGCTTCTCGAGGGATCTGGCTGCAATGAAGGTCTTAACTGGTGCTGGCCTTGCTTTTGGCTTACTTTCTCTTCTCCAAGTCCGTGCGGAATGCGTGGCAGACCGACTTATCTCGAGGCGCTATCAGGAGACCTTGGAGAAGCGTCACGGCGGTTTCTCCAATGGCGGAAACCGTTTCAATGCAGGCAAAGGTCCTAATGGCAAACCGCGGAATAAGGACAACTTTGAGATTTCGTTCTATCATATCAACGATGTCCATGCGTATGTGCTACTACCGACTTTTAGATACGGAATGCTAACTGAATTCCTAATAGCCACCTTGACGAGTACCGATCCAGTGGTGCCTCTTGTACTGACATCACGAAGGGTGCGTTAATTTGACGAACAGGCTTTTTTAAGAAGGAAAAGGCTAATGAGTTACAGGCTGCGTTGGAGGATATTCTCGAGTCAAGACTGTCATCGACACTGCCCGTCCCACGAAAGAGAATTCTTTGTTCTTGAACGCTGGAGATGAATTCCAGGTATGTTGGCCACCGGCGCAATGTCTTGTACACTCAGACCTAATTTATATCGGCCAGGGCACACTCTTTTACACGCTCTTTAAAGGCGAAAAGATCTCGCAGATGCTCAACCAGCTTGGTTTCGACGCTATGACAATTGGAAACCACGAGTTCGACGATGGCGACGACCTCCTTGCCAACTTCATCAACAACCTCACATTCCCTGTCATCTCAAGCAACATCCACACCACCCATCGCAAGCTGTCAAAGGCGCTTGTGCCCTACAAGATCTTCAAGAAGTACGACTTGGCCGTGCTTGCTGTGACGACTGAAACGACTGCCACCATCTCCAACCCAGGCAATCTCACAAAGTTCGAGGACCCAGTCGCTGCTGCGAAGCGAACAGTCACGTACATCAAGAGATACCACAAGGATGTCAAGCGCATTGTTGCTTTGACCCACATCGGCTACGACAAGGACATCGAACTGGCACAGTCCACTACGGATATCTCGTTAATTATTGGCGGTCATTCTCATACTCTTATTGGAAACATGACCGGTGCGCAAGGTCCTTATCCGACCATTGCCACTAACCTTGCTGGCGATGAGGTCTTCGTCGTCACGTCCTATCGATGGGGCGAGTACCTTGGTTATATCGACGTCGAGTACGACCGACGTGGCAAGATCGTCTCATACGAAGGGGCTCCTATTCACCTTACCAACTCCACTGCTGAATCGCCCAAACTCAAAGCCCAAGTCAAGAATTGGGCGACCGCCTTCGAGAGCTACTCCAGCACCGTTCTCGGATACACCGAATTCCCTCTCATTCAGACGACATGCCAGCTCGAAGAATATACCTTGGGCGATTTCACTGCCGACTCCATGGAAGATTATCGTTCGAATGCTAATGTTGCTGGAGCCATCATCAACGCGGGCGGTATCCGCTCCGAGATCGATGCTGGGAACATCACCCTCCAGCAGGCTTTGGAATGTTTCCCATTCGGAAATGCTATCGCCGAGCTCGACTTCACCGGCGCCCAACTCTGGGATATCTTCGAAGGCATCGTCTCCAAGCAGAACCTCGCGAATAACCTGGCGGTCACCAGCTTTGTCCAAGTCTCACGGAGCATCAGGTTCACGTATAACCCCAGCAATCCCATCGGACGTCGGCTGATCACGTTGAATATCAAGGGAGAGCCTATCAACTTGACCGAAACCTATCGTATCGGCACCCTCGACTACCTTGCGACCGGTGGTGACAATTTCTGGGTTTCTCGTTCGGACTTCGCCAGTCTGGATACTATGGATGAGGTCTGGGCGGACTATGTGCGGGCTGTGACTCCCATCTCTTACGACCTCGATGGAAGAATTTCGACGACGACGGAAACCGTCCCTCAAAAGGGAGTGTGAAATTCTGCTTCTCGTAGATTTGGCATCGACTAGGATTAATGATCATATACCTTATTCATAACATACTTACTGAATGTTGACATTATGTTGTTCATGCACTTCACTGCTGCAATAATTGATTTTTATGGATTTAATTATTATCGATTTTATCATCAAAAAAGTACAAGAATGTGCAAGTCAAGGGTCAACCCTGCAATATTTCAAATGGTGTTTGCTCCACGACATCTTCGGATCCGAGGGAGTATGTTCCAGGGGATATGTTCATTTGCCTTTGTCCAGGTGCCATTATATTCATTAAAATTTTTGTTGCATTTGTTTAGGTGAAGTCGTTATTTGAGCAAGAAAGGAGGCGAAGAAGGATCGGAAAGAATGACAACATAATCACTTTCATGCAGTTCAATATGACAGAAACATGATATTGTAGAGCATGAACATACCGTGAAATACATAAGTTTTTCTTGGTTTGGGTGAAGAGGCTTGTATGCAGCTTTGTATGCATCTAACCCTCCTGCGCCTGCCCCGGTGGCTTCGGTGTTGGTTTCGGAAAGACCGAGGGAGCCCTTGGGATCGAAGTGGAGTTTAGCACGGGAGCAAACTATGTCTGCATCTGCACAACATCATCAGGTCAGCGACTTGTATAATATTATGCCAACGACAAAAGACGCACAATAGACCGGAGCAGGTATAGAAACCGAGCGAGTTGAGCGAGCATAGATGTGGCACAAAGCGAACGATAAAGACTGCATTGTATCGGCACTAATGACTGCTGGTTCAGCGAGTGATATAATTACTGTTGAAGGTGAAGATCTTACTTGAATCCGATTTGCTAAAACATGAGAGGCAACAACTTTAGAATAATTCGTAATGTGGCATAATGTCAAAAGAACCTACGTCAAAAAGTACCTATGTTTCAGGGTACACAAGTCAGTTTACATTCGAGAGCAGATTTGCATAGTAGTAAAGAATACTGACACTATAGTGAGCCGGTCGGCTGGTCCCAAGAATTCCGGCATGGCTGAGAAGAATGAAGTCGAACTCCGTTGGGTGTGTTATACCACTGTCGATGACTGTCCCTGCATCGCTATTCCCGCTCCTGTCGCGAGTAGGCTGCGTCGGGAACATCCTACATACACGAGACCTAATTAACCCGTTGTGTAACAGCAAAGTTGAAAATTGATACTCACTGATTGTGGTGTCGCTTTCCAACAACGATCAATGTAATCTTTGGATTGATGCCTAACTCGGTACAAGCAGCTGCGCAGAAAAGTCGTCATTCATTTATTTTAGCGTGCATTGTGCTTCGCGGCGTACCTTGAATAAGTGGGAGTTCTGTATGAAATTATCAATTAAATGAAAATGAAGGACATATTCAGTCATTCAACGAAGACCTACCGTTGTCCAAGACCTGCTTGAATTGCCCTTCGGAGACACCATCTGGTTAATATGGACGCCGTCAGACAAAATAGAAAATACTCTGTAGTAGAGTAGGGATCGGCACCTCGATAGAAGATAAGCCGTTTAGGTATCGCTTGCTCGCGGGATTTTCGCTCTACTCCTGTTCCGTAAGCTATTCGAAGCTGCAGAATACGCTGAAGTACTCTCAGTAAAAACAGTAGAATATAGTAAACTTTTACTATCACTTACCTTGCACATCTCTTGCAAATCATCTATGATTTCTTGACGTCCTGTTTGGACGCGAGAGGTAGCGACATATTTCACGCATTGGGAGTCGACGCTCCCAACAACTGCAGTAAAGGAAGGCTTGTCGGTGTTGCCTGGGTGTATAACGTCGGCGCCTTCCGAAAGATCCTTTTTTGAGCATAGAATATCGAATAAATATTTATTACTCACCCATGACGATCGTTGAGTTGGCAGGATCGGACAGAGTAACCACAGCGGCTGGGTCAGGAATTACGTTCACACCTCCAAGTTTGACATTAACCCTAATCGAGAGGTGCGTTAGGCGTGAGTTCTGCGTCGAAAAGTGTAGGCAGCCCTACTTCAACAGCACATTCATCCAATATTGTTCCTTTGCACGTCTGCTCTTGCTCGCTCTGAGACACTGGGTAGCGCAACCAAGCTATATCAAAAAGAAGCCGGTGCATCAGAGACGATATAGAGACGTATGTTTTTGGACGACGTACTTTAATGTCTCCAATACTTGATCAAGAGTTGTATTTTTTATTATCGAAAACAACATTGAAAAAAAGAACATACTGTTTTACAGCGGCATAGATTTCGCCCCCAGTTTCCGGTAGGATTGCGACGACCAGAGAAGGAATTTGATTGTATTTTTCCCGGCACACGGACCCAATTTTCTTTATGTGCTGCAAGTTTGTAGTTTAGCTTATGAAGCCCATATCTTTTAATAAAAAGACACTCACGTCTTCGATCTCACCCCTCGGGTTCTCGCGCTTGATTATAGGGTCTTTATTTGCGAATGTAATTCCTAAAGCAAAATTCCAGCTGTTGCGTTCATGAAAAGTCGGAGACGGCAAATCTTACCAACGCTCTGACATGCCCTGGAAAACGCAGCAACAGCTTCGTGAGAGTCTGTATCCGTGAATTTGTGTTCCAATTCGTAGATTAAAATAACCCAGGCACCGATGGCTGCTGGTTTATAAAATTTCTTTCCAACCCTATTTATCAAGAAAAACATCAACCCCCAAGATAAAGAAATAAATTGGCGTTATCTTACATGTTCCAAGCCCCGTTTCGCGGCTCCTAAAGATTTCGATTAGCGAACAGAAGATGTGTACTCGAATTTGCCAAACATACAACCATCGTTTGGGGGCCAGATCCCCCGTATCTGAGTTTTGGTTGATTGATAACTCGTGCAGAAATTTGTAGAGGTTCAGTATCAATATCCATGCCGAATTGTCGGACATAGTCGGATCGACCATATTGTAGGTTCTGTTCATTTATTTAAATATGCCTTGGAAAGTATTTAAGAAAAGGAAAAAAGACCTGAATTCCACGTTTGATCCTGTCGAGTCGCACATCTGGTTTAAGGGTCGAAAAGTCCAGTCGATCCTGGACTTTATCTTCGGGCAAGGATTTGACGATTTGACCTCGAATTACAGTACACATTTCAAGCGGAATCATGGCGACCGGTCCAACCTGAAAAACCGAGTCAAAAAAATGAATGATGCATTCATGGTCAGCCAGCTTACCTGGATGCAAATAACGGATGGATATTGGAGTGGCATATTGATGCTTGTGAAGTAGTTGGCAACGGTCATTGTACCGCCCGTGGAATTATTGAACTGAAGGGTATCCGCGCCTTGATCGCTCAGACGACGAATTGTCCGAGGCTTGTTGCCTGTCGACCTCGAAATTATCTTCAAACCAGAAAGGAATTTCTGGAGCTTGAGCCGATCATAAGGACGGAGGCCATGATTCGGGGAAAGGTGTTGCGCCCGAAGGTTAGGATTTCCGATGAATTCCAGACAAAGTTTAATGAGCGGGCCTTCCTTATACATAGGCGCAGTAGTGAGGTCAATGGTGACGATCAGCTTTCCTATCGCCGGTCGAACGGACTGGAAAATGCCTCGCCAAAGTTCTATACCATTCCCGATATCTTTTTTTTCTTGTGGAGTGTAAAAAGATCGTTTGTTGTGCGGGTAGATTTGGTTCGGTGCCATCCGAATAACTACGTTGAGGGCCTTGCAATCATCACGTTTTAATAACTTAAATGGAAGAACGAAAATGCCTTGACTAAGTACATACTGTGATAGCCATCGCCACCTTCTCGTCGATAGACTGAACGCCTTGAACATATCGATCGAGCAATCTAGGCGGAAATATCAGAATGGTAATGGAAAACATCTTCCCATGACACGACAGACTGACTCTGGGTTTATCTTTGCAACTTTCGTAAGGGTAATACTGAAGGGGCGGGGAGGCCGATCTGACTTGGAGCCGCTTCGCCTCTCAGAATCGAGTAAAACGACATCGAACTAAGAAAGAGATGGTAAAATAGAATGTTAGTAAGTATAGCATTCTTATCACTTCCAGTAGTCACCCTGCGAGCATCAGCGTCCCCGAAGGGCAGTTCGCGAGATGAAAATGCGATTTTCCGATTATCGTATACCATCTTGGGCGTGAATATCTCCGTTTCCTGGTTCTGCAAGGCCTCAAAAATTTTCTGATTTGTACTAGGTGAAAATTTGTCGGATCCAATCACTGGAAGGAGGTAACAATGTTCGCTGAATCCAAAAACACGCGTCCGATTATTAGATATAAAAGGTGCTTACCGACTATCAGATAAAAGAAGGATCAGGAATAAGAGCAGCAAATTCATATACAAGACGCCTACCATCGTATTGAAAAATGAAATTTTGTGGGATCGAGTTTATAGCGAAAGAATTGACGAAAACTTTGATGGCCCTCCCAGCAGTGCCAAAATTTGGTCGTCTCACGCCAACGGTTTCAACATGGGTTGACACTAGCGTTTTCAAGTGCAATGCAAGCAGCAAAAAAAAAAAAGATCAGAGCGGACAAAATATTCATTCAATACAACGTTCAAGTCATTATACAAGTGTACCGTGCTTACCTGCTGTGCTAGGAGCGGCACTCGGCTGGCTCCCACGACCTGCACCACCGCCTCGGCCACCACGAGAAAGAGGATTGGGAGAGGGGCTGCTAGCACCACCTCTCGCCGATCCTCCTCCTCTGCGGGGGCCGCCTCGGTTTGATGCGCTTCGTGGGGGCATGTCTTGTCTGTCTCAGCAAACAGCAAATGAAGAAACGGTAGGAGCACCAAGTGGTACGACCGAAAGAAAGGAACTCGATTCCTGTGGCTTTTTATACGTAGACCCATCGCCGATGCCGTACCAGTGCCAAGCAGCCGTGGGACCGCATTATAAATTCGATAAATCAAAGAACTGTCAGAAGATTTGCCACGAGCCTGGATTCTCAAAAGTTAAATCTAAATTTGAGGCACTATATCTGTTATCAAGCTGCGGATAGTTACTTACGTTCTTCTTAGCATCAAAGAATTAGCGTGTTTCATCGATAATTCGAACTTGCTTGCAGTCATGGGTTTAAGCCCGAATTTTTGTATCACCGTCTAATGCAACTTTTGTAGAAACCGCAGTCGGAATTCGTGAATGGGTCAAGAGTTTATGATCAGACTACGCAATCAAAGCGTTAATGACGGATGATTGCACAGGGAAAAGGCATACGTGTATGTAAGGCTTGCGTATTGAATGAGAACTCGTGCACAGGTGTACTTCAAGTTGGGTCACCAGGTATTCTTAAAGAGTGACGGGAATTCAAGTAGTCTATATGAAGCTGACGTATCAGTAAGGTTAAAAATCCAGAACATAAGTATTTCACTACCACACACCAGGAACCAGTGGAAGCTCGCTAGCCGAGTAACGAAATCTTGATAAATCATCGTCAAATTGTACAACAGCCCAAGCCAGTGCGGAGTATCTGTGGAGACAAAGTGAGTAGCAGGACACCATGAATGCGAGTATGAGAAGAAATTGAATCCATGTCAGTGATATATTTAAGAAACGCCTGACGGAATGAGGCATCAGCTTCAATATGGAAGAGAAATATGTCCCAAAAATGACGTGGAGGCGGCGCGTATTGCGCGTCTAAAAAGATTATTTGATGTAACTTTGTAACATATAAGCTTTATAAATACGAAGGCAATCGCGTATTGTCCTCGTAGGCATGGGGACATGGATAGATATTCAAGGTATCAGTATCCTTGAAAATGTCCGGATTCTTCGGTATCAGGCCTGAGATGAACGGTATTCCGATCGTCCCTGGTCAACCGATCACTGGAGGCGGCATCCTGACGGGTATGTGTATCCTAATGCTTTATGGTTCTGTGCATCATATGGCTATCGTGGGGTTCGAGGAGGTCGGGGAGTCATTGTTATCCCTTCAGCCAACTTCCAAATTTCCGACTTTGACAGTGACTTTGAATGGGAATGGAGATATTCCGGAAGCATCTGTGATTGGAGGGACCACGGCTCGCCCTTTCTCAGACGACGTGTACGTTATCATGGTATGCATTGTTTTCATTAAGGCGGACGTCAGGTTTGAGTGGAATGTCTGGCGGTCTGCAAAGTCTCAGAAGTTGGATCGATGCTGAAAAGTTGATTCTCTAATCACCTAATTCCGTCCTCGGTTGACGTAGTTCAGCGTTAATCACCCTACGAAAGGATATCAGAAAGAGAGCAAGGTGCTAAAATTCAAGGTGCAGTACCACTGTTCCCATGGAATTTCTTCTTCCCCAATCGAAAACCAATTCTTTTTCACTTTCTTCTCCGCTAAGGTAACGATAATCTAGAAAACGCGTAAACAATTGTCAACTAACATATTGTGATGAAATTGAACCCACCTGCCCTCTTTTGCTTTCCGCGCCCTCGATTCCTTTCCAAAAAACCTCGACTTTCTCGTAAATCAAACGCTCCATCTCCGGATCCGATACGCCAGGCTATTATTTTTAATGTAAACATATTAGTCTTCAATGTTAAGCGCTCCTCGCGTACCATCGTTACATCCAGAACTTCAAATGTCTGCGGTTTTACGGTTCCAAAAAGGCGATGGAATAGAATAGCGTGCAGAACCCCACAAAGGACGTCTTTCGTTGTCAGACGATCCAGCACCTATCATAAAGCCTGTCATTAGTCATTTCGCAGCACAAATAGACCCTAAGATGGAAGAAAATGCATACCAAATCCATGGTTATCGTAGGTAGCATCGAGGTATTCATGTCCAAGAGGTATTAAAAGAGATTCAGCAAGAAAAATATCCAAGGTATATATCGAGGTCGATGTTACAGAGCAACCCGAGCTCGTCGAGTAAAGCATTGTGCAGGCCTTTGTTGATGCGGATTGCGGAACCCTAACCTTACGTTGTTGCGTGCCGCATCACGGTGATGTTAAACCTAAAGACACTTCAAAGCTTCACCGTTCATTATTCCCCACCACGATGTTGACCTCAGGATACGTACCTCTGAGGCACCGGATACGAACATTCTCTACGACATGCTGCAGGAGGACCCATTACGAAACTTTGGGTCTGCCTGAGGGAGCTTCAAAGTCGCAAATCAAAGTAAGAGGCATTCTGCGCGATTCACAGAATCTTTAGGACTAATTTTTCAGTATGTCTAGTCTCATTTCTACAAGGTTGGGGCATATACTTTCTCGTACAAATTATCGAGAACTTAGGACGGTCTAGCTCAGCAAACAACACCACCCAGACGTGTCGAAAGACCCAAAATCCCGAGCAATATTTGAGAAAGCCAGTGAGGCGTACTCGGTGCTCAGTAATGACAGAGAAAGGTGAATAATTCGCCTTTTTCTCTCTCCATTCTCTTAAAATAGATGTTCTTAGACGTGCGTATGACCGAAGTCTTCTCCACCGGCCTGCGACACGCCCAAGTCACTCCAGTCAATCATACAATCCTCGTACGCCACCTTCCAAAGCTGCTCGGTCCGCTACCTACGCATGGGAGACACGAGCTAGAAACCAAAAGAAACCCCCGATGGACTTTGCATATAATCCTCCATCTTCACGACCGAAAAACCCGTCTACAGCATCCTCATATTCTGGCCAACATTATACACGGCCGGCCCATGTAGATGTGTTGACAGGGATGAGACGGACAAAAGAAAACAGGGAACGCGAATTGGATAAAATTCGCCACGAAAATCCTCTGATCAGACCATTCCAGGTCGTGGTTGTCCTGATGCTGGGTACAGCTGTCATATTTGGATTTGGTCGTTGAGTGCCTAGATAGACGACGCCTAGACACCTTGGTACAGACTATATCATTTGGATAGATTTAAATTTGTAAAGGTAAGAGTTACCTTTTTTCAGATGATAATCATGGACAAAAAATAATTTCGACAGTATAATTTTGATGTAAAAACACGGGAGTACCGAAGCAATACCATTTAATGGCCTTTTGCATGTTATATGTTTCAAAAGTTCCTTCAACGGCGAAGTTTAGCGGCTGAAGTAGCTGTCGGTTTGTAGCTCATTATCAAAGCGCTTTGTCATGAGTCCCGGTGTGTAAAGCCGATGGATTTATTCAAAGACCTGACACTTTCTGAAAATTCTTTAGGAGTCGTTGGATATTGGAGGGTCAAGAAGCTAGCCAAGTGACACAACGCAACGCATTATTGGACAGCCAACATGATGGAAATCATTTGTTGGACCATCGGATTTCCCCTGTTTGTCATCTCGTCGTGTCATTCATTTGACCCACTCCAACCGCCTTGGTCCAGATCATTGTCATTGATGGGTTATCGGGTCGCTCCTCAGTGGGCCGTTTCGAGAGACGCATAACACGCCTGAAAACAAAGTGAGCAGACTGATGTAGGCTGATATACCACCGTTTGAATCGAAGAATAAATATAGGACTGTTCAGCATACCGTACGCACTATCCCGCGCTCCATTACTTGATACCAGGAACCAAAATGCCTATGTATATTTAGTAAGCACGGGTCCGCTCCTTCTTCTTTTTTTCTCACAATCGTAATACATAAACAGCATATGTTTTCCGGATCTGCTTGCTTAATTTTCCGTGAACGGTTTTCATCCCCCTTCCGATGTCAGGTAGCCCTAAAGCAACTCGTGTAGCCATTGTGGGTGCTGGGTAAGTTACTTACTATGAATATCAACTTGGAGCACTCCTGCATGCCTGATCATACCCTTCTAGACCAGGCGGCATATCCTGCGCGATTGCATTAAAAGTACAGTTTAATTTTCTGGACTTTGTCGTAAGCCCCAGTTTTTTTTTTTTTGATAAAAAACCAAAACGAATAACCCTTCGTTACACTAGATTTACGACAAAGCAGGAGAAGTAGGCGGGACATGGAGGGTGGGCATTTATTATTATTCCATGCAATTATGAAAAGCTCACTATGGGTGGTCGACGTGGCGAATTAATAGGACAATGTATATCCGGTACGTATAATTTCAGGTCAGGTAGAAAACAACGAATAAACTCACATGTCTTTTCAATCCAGGGGTGCTCATCGGACGTCCAAATGCCCTTCTTTTCTTTGTCGACTGATCTTCAAGAGTGGAAGTCTTCTCATGGCTCTCAAGAAGATATCCTTCAGTATTGGATAAGGCTTGCCAAAAAATACGATCTCTACCCCCACATCGTCTTAAACCGTAAGGTTACTTCAGCCGAATGGGATGTCAAGGGCAACCATTACAACATCACCGTTGAGGACACTACAAATGGCAATATCGAGAAATCAACTGCCGATGTCCTTATATCCGCCATAGGCGTTTTGGAATCACCGAGATACGCGACAATTGCCGGACTTGACTCCTTCAAGGGTGACGTTTTCCATTCTGCGAGATGGAATAAAGAGGTGGAGCTAAAGGGAAAACGCTTGGCTGTCATCGGGAACGGCGCATCTGCGTTGAGTGCCCTATTCGTCGACTTCCCTGAAAACGAATGCTGATGTTAATGTTATCATATCTAGGACCCAATTTGTGCCAAAAATATCTGAAGATCCGGAGGTGAATGTTTTGCAATTCTGTCGAACTCCACATTGGCTGCTGCCAGATGTAGGTACCTTATTTGATATGTTTTCGAGAAAGTTTAACTTAGAATTATTTTATTGTTTAGCTTCGCCATAATCATTCCTCTTTAAGAAGATGGCTCTCCCGAAACATAGGGCCTTTTAGACTGATTGAGAGGTGGTTCATCTTTCTCCAAGTTTGTGACGTTTATATTCAAAAACACTGTCTTGTAGTCTGATTAAATTTATCTAGCTCGAGTTCCTCTATACAATGGTCTGGTCCAATCCAGCGACTAGATGGTTGTTCCAAGTGGTAATGATTGATTATCATCTTCGTTCGAGTGCCCAATATCTAATCTCAGGTTCGCAGTCCCTAAAAGGATTCATGAAGCTTAAAGCCCCCAAAAGGCATCAAGATAAACTTATCCCGACTTTCCGTGCGTCCAATGTCTTTTTTTAAAGAAAAATTCATCCAATCTCCGGACGCGATTCCATATCTTAGCTCTCGGTTGCAAACGTGTCATTTTCGATACGAATTATCTCAATGCCCTTCATCGCCCGAACCTCGACCTAAACTGGGATGGAATCGACCGCATTGTTGAGCATGGGGTGGTGACAAAAACAGGTTCGCTGCCCGATATATTTGTTCCTTTTCCACCCCCCATTCACTCCTAACCTACTTAGGCCAAATAATTCCTTTTGATGTCTTAATCTTCGCAACGGGATTTGCGGCAGTAAATCACTTTATTCTTAAAATATCCCCATTTAAGATACTGATGTGCTGCTGCTGCTCATAGGATGTCTATCCATTACATATTCACGGTACCAATCAGACTATTCAAGATTACTACGAAGAGTCTGAAGGGCCAAAAGCATATATGGGAACGACAGCTCCTGGCTTCCCTAATTTCTTCACTATATTCGGTATGTGGATTCTTGGATATGGTTCAACGGCGGGTCTAAATGATGTTTACAGGACCAAACACTGGAACTGGATGGACCTCGGTGGTATACACGAACGAAGTACAGGTCAGTATGCTCATCGTAATTTCTGTCCATTCCTGTGTTCTGACAAAAAATGGTCAGATAAACTATATTCTTCAACTCATTCAGCCGATTCTCAAGAACGAAATACTGTCAATCGAAGTTGACAGAGCGGCCACTGATGCATATAACGATAAAATCCATGCGCGTCTGGAGAATACCCAATATACACAATGTTCGTCGTGGTATCGCGTCGGTCAGAAAGGCAAAATCAGCAATATTTTCCCTGGGTGAGTATATCCTGTCTAATCTTGGCTTCTGGTCTCTGATGCCATAGGGACGTTATATGCTAGATACGCGACATTGTTCTGGATATGGCTCCGTACACCAAACTGGAATCACTACTCTGGCGTCGGTGCAGAACGCTTCTTGTCCAGGAAAAGATTCTCTCAGAAGTCGCGTCACTTGCTTCAAAACGTCGTTATTGCGGGCATGCTTGGCCTCGGTGCATATCATGCTTACCAGAATCCGGTCATTGGAAACACTGTGCAGGCAGTGATAGGACACATTGGAAACTTCGAGCACGGTGGCATCTTTCAGTGCGCTTTTGCCAATGCTCGAACCTATCTTGGTTACTCTTAAGAATCCTTCGCTTCGGAAGTCAACCGTGCGTGTCAGAGATTCAGCGTACACTTGACTCTGATAAGCATCTATCCCTACCATTTCCGTAATGCAAGTTTCTAAACGACCATATGATTTTATGGCTGACAGGGGTGCACTGAGAATTTATTCATGGAAGCGGACCCGTCGTCGTATGTGTGAATATCTCGATGTATGTATACAATCCGGCTATTTAACAAGACCGGGGCAACTCCAAACAGTGGTTGAAACACCCTCGCCTAATCGCTCATCATGGCTTCATCGAACGAAACCGTCATCCCAAAAACTCAAAAAGCAGCGATTCTCGAAGCCTTCCAGCAACCATACACGATCAAGACCGACTATCCTGTGACACAAGCTTCTGAGCTCACTCCTGGGCAATGCTTGATTAAGCTGGAATACACAGGAGTCTGTCATTCGGATCTGCACATTCGCGAAAACGAATGGAGTAACCCCTCTAAACTCCCTTTGGTCGGTGGCCATGAAGGTGTCGGCCGCGTTGTAGCCATTGGCGAACACAGCAACACCAACGTCAAGTTGGGGGATAGGGTTGGTATTAAGTGGATTGGAAAAGTGTGTGGAAAGTGAGAGCCCGCATTTCATTTAATTCAAACCCCGACCTTATTGTTCGCCTGATTGGAAGGTGTGAGATGTGTTGGAGAGGACACGAGTCTTGTAAGTGAGCTTTTCTTATTCTAGGAATCATACAAACCTTGTACCCACTTTGTCAGCTTGTCCTGTTAGTTTTGTATCCAGTCATGGATATAGATTGGACGGTACCTTCCAGGAATATGCTGTATGAGATCATATACACATACCTTTTGAATATCGTTGATGTTCTTTTCATAGGTATCGTACGTCGACTACGTCACACCTATTCCTGAAAGTCTTGATGGCGCTTCGGCCACACCGATTCTTTGTGCGGTATGTTTTTAGACGCTAGAAAATATTTTCTATTCTCACACAAAGTCTATCAGGGATTAACTGTTTATAAAGCTCTTAAGCAAGCTAATTTATCCGTCGGTCAATGGGTGGCTATTTCCGGTGCGGGAGGAGGGCTTGGCCATTTAGGTAAATTAACATGATGCAGTTAATATAATCTCAAAAGCTAAAGGTGGGTTTTAATTTAGCCGTACAGTACGCAGTAGCAATGGGTTACCGTGTTGTGGCCATAGGTATGTCGTTCTACCTGCGTCGTGTACGCGTGGCCTCTCATTACTCGATTAGATACCGGAGAAACGAAGAAGCAGCTCTGTTTGAGCCTTGGCGCAGAGAAATGGGTAGACTTCATGGAGAGCAAGAATGTGATCGATGATGTAAAGGCTGCTACGGACGGTCAAGGTCCTGATGCAGCTGTTATTGCTGCCGGTGATGTGAGTCGGTACACTATTCCCGATTAAGCGCCCGCTAAAACACGGACGTAGGTGAGGCCTCTGAATCAAGCTGTAATGTACCTCCGCTTCAAAGGTACCTTGGTATGCGTTGGTATGCCAGGAGGTGACGCTATACTTAACGTTCCAGTGAGGCTCTTGATCGCCAAGGTTTGTCCTGTATTCCGCCCACCACCTAGTAACTTCTGCGTTCAAAACTCATACCCATGCATGCGACTAGTCAATGACCATCGTGGGAACGTCTATTGGGCATGTATCTTTGGAATACAATACTGAGGGCCTTCATTTACTGACCTTACTGTATTGATTTTAGTAACCAACAAGACGCTACGGAAGCTCTTCGCATCGCAGCTTTAGGCAAGGTCAAATGTCGACATGAAGTTAGAGCGTTCGAGGACATCAACAGGTGATCACGATACGTCCAAGAGATATAACACACTGAACCCTGACTAACTTTCCTCTCGGCAGCATTTTTGACGATCTCCAAGCAGGAAAAGTCGCAGGAAGAATTGTCATTCGCTACTAGAAAACTGGAAAATTCAAGGAGCATGTACGATGAACCTTACTTTTGGTTCATAGTTGTAACTATGTAGTTTCAGAAAATCTAGTAATGTGTTCTACAACGCTCATACGGTAGCCAGAGAGGTTTGTTATAGATAATCGTATCTAACGCATGCTAACGCGACCACGTAATGCGACATTTGAGTCATGATTATTGCTACTTTGCAAAAATCCTTTTGATTCTTTTCTGGTACCATCCACTTGTTTAGTTGCGTTGTCCACCGCATTCACGAGAACTTTACGGGATCTAGAGGTTTGATGCCCTTCTAGTCCGAACGTCTTGTCTTTAGGCCATGTCATCATGATGCGCATTGCGGCGCCTGGGGTCACACGTTATGATCCAGAGCTAGAGTTTTTTTTTTTGCAACTTGTGGTACTGATTGCAGAAATAATGATACCGTACGAGTAGTATGTCATTTTATTTTTATTTTTTATGGTTGAATCTTTAGTTGACCGTGTTCACAAGTACATGCAGTTTCGACGACGAAAGGCATCTCATTGGTCCGCCAGTAGATTCCGCCGGAGTTCTCCCTATCAATCTAGCTAGTTACTCATCCAGCCAATATATCACCGAATACAGCCATCAATTACGAAAGGAAACGATTTAGCACGAACAAGGAGGATCCTCTGAACATTCAGCCTGTTGTGGCAAACCTCTAAAGATGCCGGATTTGCCGCAGTAATCAAGCACAAATAGCTGACAAATTCTTTTAAAAACGGCGCTCCTGTCCTTCGGCTACTTGCCCGACTTTGCCTTGGTCGCTAACTTTTACTCGTACCACCACTTATTCTCTGTCAAGATCCCTCAAATACCACGCTGATAGCGTACATGGATATCTGCCTTGCATAGGTCCACTCGATACCCAAGATACACAACCATGTCCGAACGCGATCCATTACTCCAAAGGACTCCAGACGCACTTCAAGATCCCAAAAGAGTTGGGCCACTAGACATCTCAAGATCAACACGCTATGGTATACTGGCTGGGTTATGGACAGCGACGTTTCTCTCGGTGAGTTTCTGTTCAAATTTTAATCCCCAGCGCATGCTGATCCAAAAATAGGCCTTGAACCGTAAGTAAGCTACGCATTTGCCTCCTGTTTGAAATAATACAGGCTCAATGACTCTCAGAGACTCTGGTTCCAACAAGTAAGTCATTTCAATTAACTTACAAGGTGAAATCATTAATATGAATCTTAGTGTTACCTTCAATATCCTCGGAATTCAATAAATCTAACCAGGCTAGTTGGTTGGGAACATCGTGCGTCGAAAATTTGGCATTTGTGGTCGTCTGACCAACTATTATTAGATATCTTCTTGCTACATGCACTTTCACACCTCTTTATGGGCGACTCTGCAACGTGCTAGGACGGAAGGGTGCGAATCAGACCGCGCTTTTGTTCGCTAGTCTGGGTGTCCTGTTGTGTGGGCTGTCAAGAAGCATGGAAATGCTCATCCTGGCACGATTTGTGAGTTCTCGTTCTCATCCCTGTTTGTTGGTTGTTTACCGCCCCACAGTTCTCTGGTATCGGTGGGGGAGGGTTAATGACAACATCCTCGTACGTCCAGTGGATGAACTTTATTGGTGTGCTCCATTGAATGTGTTATTTCAAGCATCATTGTCAGCGATATGTATAGTATCAGAGTATGCGTCATTTTTCTTCCTTCTAATTTGAGACGCTCACCGACCATCTAAAAATAGAGCCGAGGACTTACGCAGGGTGTGGCTAGTGTGTTTAATGGAGTAAAGCTTCCCTTTCGCATCGCATCCCAGAACGAATCGCTCATTTTTTATCAGTTAGGGTTAGGTCTCGGTGGACCATTGGGCGGGCTGATTACTGACTGGTATGTTTGAAAATTTAGTATCAAATGATTATTTATCTTATCGTCATCATCGAAAAGGTTGGGTTGGAGATGGGCTTTCCTCATCCAGATCCCTGTTTTCTTCATTTCCTACACTTTAACATCTATTAATCTTAACTATGTTACCGAGGTGAATCTTCGTCTTCGTCTTCGCTTATTTCATAAGATATTGAATGCCGTCTAGGGAACTGGGAGGAATACGAAGGAGATATTGAAACGAATCGATTACCTTGGAAGCGGTAGTCTTATGATGGCTGTAAGTTGGCCCTCACGCGAGTCAGAGGTGCAAGATGTAAATATTGTTTATAGGTTGGATCGATGCTTACGTTCCTTAGCGTTCGCTACAATGAAGGTCTGCCCGTGAGTTTTATTATCTGATCGTGAATGAGAGACCAGTTTGACATGGCATCCTATTTTCAACGTATCAGTGGTCAAACCCATACGTGATAGTTTCCATTTCTTCAGCCGCAACGTTTGCTGTTGTATTCTTTTTGGTCGAAGTCTTCATTTCTCCCGAGCCCGTCTTGGCGCCCTTCCTCCTTAAGCGGAGAATACCTGTTCTTGTTGGATTCTCCAATTTTTTGGTTGCTATTTGCAACTTTTCCGTCGTTTACTTCTTCCCGATGTGGTTCCAAACAGTGATTTTAACCAAGGCTTCTACTGCGGGTGCGTCTAATATTTCCTCACCATAAAGGTTCATTATTAAGCGCGCTAATTTTTTTCCAGGTTTACATTTACTCCCTAACAGTTTATCTATGTCCACCGGTTCGCTTTTCGCGGGATGGATGATGCATAAAACAGGGCGATACAAAACTATCAATCTGATCTTCGGGGCTTTCCCTTTCATTGGCGCCGTTTTGATCTACCATATCCGGGAAGACTCTGGGCCACTACAATCATGGCTGAGCATCGTAAAAATCTTTTTCACTGGTTCCTAGAAAGTTTCTAATATGCTGCTTTAGATTCCACTCGGTTTCGGCAACGCTGTCGTGTTACAAACAATGTACAGTGCGTTGACATCCTTTGACTTGGTCTTTTCTTTTCTTCTGAATTCATATCTTGATATCAGTCGCCTTGCTCGTTCATGTACCTGGTAATGTGATCGGTTCTAATACTTCATACATATCAATGAAACAATCATAGACAACTGCGTGGCCGTTGGAACAGGGTTTGGCCAGCTTTTCCGAGGTGTGGGTCAGGTCGGGGGTGTCGCCATTTCCTCGGCAATTTTCCAGTCGCGTTTGGACTCAGAACTTCGAAAGCGAATTCATACACCGGATGCCGAAGAGGTGAGCACCTTGTTGTAAGCAGATATGCATAAAACTGAAAAGCATCTATATCATCGCAAACCAGCTCATCAAGAGAATAAGACAAAACGCAAGATTAGTGGTCACATTGGAGCCCGACATCCAACGGCTGGCGCGTGATTCGTATGATATTAGTTTGAAGGCTGTATTCTTCTTCGCCGCCTGCTCCACATTGATGGCATATCTTGTCCGCCTCCCGGTACGTTCAGCGCAGAGTTTGTTTCTATTAATTTTGTCAAAATTCATTACTGTTCTCTTTTTTTATCAGATCCCTGATAAGAAGCTGGATCATAAGCCCCGACGTGGACACCAAGAGCAAGGATCAAATACTACATCAACCTCCGTCTCCCACTCTGAGGCGTCATCCTCGACATCGGCAACCCCCTTCGATAGCGGCGATGAAGGTGACGATAGCTCAACCGTCCAAACCGGTGTCAATGAAGTAAAGGCGACGAAGAGGATCAGACGACTGTCTACGTATGAGAATGCAGACGCAGTACTACCTGACTTGGAAAGTAACCAAGTCTCACATACTGGACGCAATCAATCTCAATCACATCAGTGAAGCAAAAATAATCCCAAGTTTTATGGTGAGTGAACTTGCTACGCGGCGTTGTTAAGTTTCAATTCGAAAGAAATGATTAAATGTTATAGACTTCGTGGATATATCACACTTTAGAACTTACGCATCCCGAGCAGGGAAATGTAACCTGTATTCATTAGTTTCCCATACTCATATTCCATGCTTTCGATTTTCTGCAACAAAATTCTGTTTCAGTGTGTGATCCCATGGGGTAATATCGTTAACGTAACACTCCTCAGTACTCAGGCGAACGAGCAATTTTGCGCAACTCCGGATATGAACAAGGCACGGATCGGCGAGGTGGCAGGAACATTGGGTGGCGATGACTACCCTGTTCCGCTGTATTCGAGTCTAACAGAGATTCGTCGACTCCGACTCTATTCCTCTAGTTCGTGACCGACAAAACCTGTTTTCTCTGCTGTCTGGTTGCCCACTGCATAAATCATGCACCCGGATCGTAGTTGTTGATGTACATGCTGCATGATCCCAATTTCTGACGCTTTTAGCCAACGCCACAGTTCTTTTGGCAGGTTATATTGAATGACTGAGCATCACCATGTTATCTCGACAGATTGACGAATAATGTGATGTTCATGCCAATCCAGTACATCATGAAAACACAGAGTCCTGTCACATTTTTCACAGCTCCTGGATCGCACTAGTTGGAACCCACTTTGCTCACTACATTTGCCAAGGGAAAACGGAGCAGAACATGTTATGGCTTGGAGGCTGATTGCCGAGGAACCTGAGGCGCTTACTGTGCTGACGACCCGAGCGATGTTCCGTCGATGGCGCGGCAATTCCTGAGGTCGCCTGGGTATAGTCATTGCGTAGTTGATATATTCAAACGATCTGGTAGTTGGATTTCGTTGCGAAAACGGTGCCCTAGGTCCTGTGCTTGACGCTGTTTGCGTCTGCGAAAAGAGGATTAGTATGCCAACGGTGAAGATCCTCTCCTATAATAATAATGACGATAGAAGATCCAGTTCATTCATTTTGTATAGGGTGAATCTCGACAAGTCTCTGGGTAATAGCAGTGAACGTCAAATAGATAACACAAATATAACGCAGTGATAAACGTAAGACTGGTACAATTCTACACGGAATCAAGATAACAAATAACTTCTATCAAAAGCATCTAAATTGTAGAGATAGCAAGTACACAAAAGCATAGGAGATGATAGTCTATAGAGTCAGACGCGAAAACTTCAGAGCAGATATTGCAATTCTAGTAGGTGTTGTGAAAGTGAGAGTGCGCTAGCATCTCGTTGACGAGCCATCTAGCGGCGTTGTCCGGCACAGTTAGAGCACACTCCTTGTTTGTTGACGGCTATAGATCATGGTTGTCAGTTGATAATGAATAAGGACATAGAAGTTCTTATTGCGAGTACACATACAATGTTGCTGGGGGTAACCGTGCCTTTTTATTCGGGAGCGATGTAATGGATTTCGGGATGTAAGGAGCAGGATAGGGTAGGGGCGGGAAAGAAAGTGTAGCGTTAAGTCAGTATATCGGGAATGGAAACATTAGTCGTTTGAAAACACACTGCTGGGTACAGGTTTGTCTGCAACTGGGTGCAACACAAGTGGGCGGGTGGTATGGGCTGAAGCGACATCTAGGGGAGTCGCAAGGAATCTGAAAGTGTTGTCAATACGAGTCAGAGAGTGGCCAAAGTCATAATCGATGGCTCAGTACTAACGTGCTCGTCGGGCTGCAGAATAATTAGATTTATTTATTTATTTGGTGGACGGAATATTCTTACCAAAGGCACCATGTGGCCACAGGCATAGACGTATGTAACACTGATTAATGTCCAGTGAGCGCCAGTCCCCGCCATTTATTTCATTTACTCACTGGCGCCAGCGACACATTGTTGAGGTTTGAGTAAAGGTGAGGTTTGAGATGTAAAAAGGATGTACAGTGGAATGCGTTGAAGACCTTGCTTATGAAGAAGGTTTGTTGGAAACTGTTCTGGTTTCTTCAAGCACATTTCGCCTGGTTTTATACGCAGAGACCCTCAGTTATCGGTAAGTCCAACAACCTTATTTGGTTACAGATTTCTTCCTGAGATCCTGTATAGCATTGCCAAATTCGCAACTCCGAACGAACCTTACTGTGGGTTTTGACGCAATTCAACAATGTAAAAATACACAACTCCCAGAGCTGGATGAGCTCGAGGCGAATGTCTGTTTATAGTCACTGATGATGTATATGTATGGAGTGGTCGGATTCAAGATCTCACTGAAGCGCTCGAATCTTGTGGCGTCCATCCTAACACATTTAGATTTTTCCATAGTTGACGCCCAGTCATTGATGGTATCGTAATGTTCTCGGATTCCCCGGGGACCAATATGAGGTGGAAGAGACTGGACATCAGCCCGTGAGTAAATACACCTTGAGCATCGGACAAGTCACCTTCGAGGTGACCTTGAAAAGAGAAGAATTGAATCAATACGTGATTAGGGTGTTCCTGTGATACATGATAATCAGTCCTTAAATCAAGTTTCAAGAGATAAGCATATAATTACTGTGATGAATTACAGAGCGACGGTGGACCTGTTAGAGAATATTGAAAACAAGCAACAGGCGTGCACAGAATAAAATACGGACGGTGCGATTTCGACGCCGCTGGTGGAGGCTGCTGGTAAGCATCACCAAATAAATATTTCGCTAATTTTGGTCCGTGGACACTGAAACTCCTTTGGAACATGACCAGCAAGATAGATCTCCTTATAATTCTACTATTTCTATCCCTCTCGGTGGATCGCTTATGAGCGCTAGTATCAACCAAAATTTGAAGGCTTTACTTCCAAAGGGGAAGAAAGCGAAACGATTCTTGGAGAAGAACGTAAGTTGTCCGTCGCACCTACTTGAACTTCTTTTGACTCTTCCATCCCAGGATGCTCTCTCTTTGGCGGCTTCCATAGCCGGAGATATTGAGAAAAAATCCACGGCTCGCTCAGAAAAACTGCATAAGATTCAGGTAATAGCAATGTCTTGGATATTCGATTTCCCTATTGACAGACGATTCCGCTATGTTTGGGTTGATCAGCCAAAGACGGAACGCAAACCCTCTTCGAGCTCCAAAGATAAACTAGTGAGAAGAATTGCTTTTCTATCTCAACTACTTTACTTATCGCTATATTACTATCAGAAAGAAGCCAAAGCCGCCTTGCGCGCAAAGCATCTAGAGACAAAAAAAGAGAAATCGAAGTCGCGGAAAATTCGATTCAAAGAGTCGCACTCGAGTGAAAGCTCTGCTTCTTATACTGCTCCTACGGTGTCGGATAAGCCACCTCGGAAAAGGGTATCCTTTGCCTGAATTGTATCGCCTTGTGTTGGTATATACTACTCAGATCCTGGCACTCTCGGACGACGATCTTATACGTCGTACAATCCTATCGGAAACAATACCAAGGCGGAAAACAAACATCCGAATCACGATATTCGGTAGGTAGGTCCGTTTTGTTCATATTTCATTAAATAGCTCTTATCCACTGCCCCAATTGACTCGGAGAACGATGTATTTTTATGTACAACGCATACAAGGAACATCAAATGGCATTGAGTTCAAAATACGAAGGATGAAACTGACGGCCACTTGAAACATTCCTGGATAATCAATAGCCTAATGACGTTTGCGGGGGAAGTGAAAAGGCATATCTCAATGGGAGACCAGCCCGGCCTTTCAAGCACTTTTCACGATTTCGGTTCAATTTATTTTGGAGCTTGGACGATGTGCAATTTTCTCCGGCTCTTACGGGTATATCATTATGGCTACATGCCTTTGAAGATCAACTGATGTCTATGGCCATCCCGGATTGTCGATTATTGCTTTTTGATCCGCCTCTCGTAGTATGTCAGAGATCTGGAACTGGAAACTGTCAGGGAAGCTTTGACATATTTATGATTTAGGAAACAATCATACTTGGACCACAACTGCCAAATGGCTACTCGATATGAACTCCCTTAAGGATTTCTGGAATTGAAGTGCCCATGGTATCTTCATCGAATTTGGAAAAATGAAGTAAAGAGGAGAGTATTGCAACACCGTTAGTCGTACTTGCTCTGTCGAATCTTGAACCAGTAAGTCATTGACCGACCTTGTACTAACCACATTATAGTTCCCCAGACTTTCAAAGTTGTAACTTAACCCCCGCTTGTCAAACAGAAAATTTAAATACGTTCTAGAAGCGGCCAGTTTGGCAACTCGACGCCTGAATCTGCTCTATTTTATGGTTTCCATCTCTAGAACCCAAATCTCTATCATACACACTACATAAGTAGTAGGTTTTTAGTGTTGACAGTCTATGAATATTCCAAATACTTCAAATTCCGTTGTCTTTGTCATTTCTATCACCGAAATCACCACAACGCAAACGCTGACTGTCATGAGTATTAATATGCTGCCAATATGCTGCAGCCTGCTTGGTGACGGATTCAGATCATCGCCAAGGGCTTTATAGCTGTGACATGTAACAGAATAACGGCACGTGTTGGGCATTTTGGTAAACTTTGACAAATACGGACAGCCTCCGAGTCGGCCCCATTGTGAATCGTATTCTACGTCCATCCTTCGACCAGCCACTGCAATATCCTTTCTTTTTTTATCGTGCGGAGTCCCGTAACCCAAATATTTTATCTTTAAAGATGACTAACGTAACATCAGGACAAAAGCGTTCTTGGGATGGCACAGATTATGAGACCAACAACAAAAGAGCCAAGGACAGGGATGAACCAAAAGATTGGCGGGATGTACATCTGAGGTCTCCAGCCCGGAAACCATCTGGAAAGCAGAGCACATACGACAGGAGAAGTCCTGGTAGTTATGATGCAGGAGGCCGAAGGTCAAACCACTCTGACCGGCGAAGACGAGAGTACGATAGACCAAAAGAGAGTCGCGATTCTGGCAAAAATTCTCGTTCAAAGGCATCTGGTCGTTCTCGTTCAAGGTCACCACGACGCTCAACGCGAAGCGGAACCCCTGAGGATGCTGAGCGCGAGGAAGGCGAGTGAGTATCGTAAGGCCATAAAATTAAACTGCATAAATGCATGTCTAATTATTGTCCTCTGAGCAGAATCTCTCCTCGACGATCACCATCACCAAGATCCCGAATCTCAACTAGACAAGAAACGACAAGTGTTGTACCTGAACCGGCCAGGTTTGAACCTGAAATTGAATTGGAGCTGCCAGCATCTCCACCTCCTGTTGAAGATATTCTCGCTGCTCGACGTGCTAAGCGGCAAGCGATTCTCGCTAAATATGCTGGGGTAGCCAGTGTCACAACGAGTATCAGCCCCAGTCCTGGGCCTAGCAGTGCGGCCCAACCGCCTACCCCTTCATTGCCTGTTTCTAATCCTATGTCGCAGACCCCTCTTCGCAATGGATCAGTTGCACCTAATGTATCCACTAAACCTGAGGGTCAGTAAAAATAATATCGCGCGAACCTTATACGAGCTGAACGTGCCATTTATTTATATTACAGTTGTAAGAGAATCAGCTTCAGTCTCTCCCACACCCCGAGAGTTTACTCTGGCCAAAGACGAAGAAGGGGAAGGTGCTGACGATAACACAGGAGATGAACAAGTATTGGCTGCAGACTATGACCCCAGTCTAGATCGACGAGAAGACGAGCGCAAGCGTTTTGGGGAAACAGCACAAGTCACCAATTGGGTCAATGTTGAAGAGGAGGAAGATGAAGAAGATGAAGAAGACGTAGATGATATGTTTGCCATTTCTCTGTCTGACAAGCCGTCAAAGCCAAAAAAGAAGAAAAAAATCGTGGTGTGTTACATCATGTTTCGATTTCTTGGACAAAATTAACTTTTCTCGTAGAAGCCGAATGCGCCAGCTCTTATTACCACAGCGACGCTTGATACGGCCGCTGATCCAGAAGGCTATTATAGTGTTATTCTTGGTGAGCAATTAGACGGCGGACGGTATCAAGTTTTCTCTTCGTTGGGGAAAGGGATGTTTGCGAATGTTGTGCGAGCACGGGTCCTCCAGGGAGACGCTAGTGATGTCGGCAGAGAAGTTGCTATAAAAATCATTCGGTGTCAAGAATCCATGTTAGTGCTTATTATTTATTTCTTATGAAGTATACTAAAAGCTCGCAGGTACCGCGCTGGGCAGAAAGAAGTGCAGATTCTCAATAAATTAAAACAAGCAGATCCTGAAGATAAAAAACACATCGTCCGTCTTGAACGAACATTTGAGCATCGTGGACACTTGTGTCTTGTTTTCGAATCGCTCAGGTAAAGCTACTTTCTCCAATTTCCATCAGAAGACTGACGCTTGCTTTAGTATGAATTTGCGTGATGTGGTTAAGCGTTTTGGGAAGGACGTTGGCCTCAATATCCGAGCTGTTCGCGCTTATGCACACCAGCTCTTCCTGGCCTTGGGCTTATTGAAGAAGGCAAATATTATGCATGCTGATATAAAGCCCGATAATATCCTCGTATGTTTTTATTTTAATCCTTGTTTGGCTCCATTCATTAAGATTTTGTGACAGGTTAATGAACAGAAGACCGTGATTAAACTGTGCGATCTTGGCTCAGCCTCCGATGCTTCTGAGAATGATATTACGCCATATCTCGTCAGCAGATTTTACAGAGCTCCGGAAATCAGTTGAGTGGCTTGTCCCCATTTTCAGGGTGCATCTCATTGAAAATGTCTTTTTTGCAGTCCTGGGTGTTCCTTATGACCCATCCCTTGATATATGGTCAATTGGCTGTACGCTATACGAGCTCTATACCGGCAAAATCCTCTTCCCAGGACGATCCAATAACCAGATGCTTCTCTTAATGATGGAGCTGAAAGGACGGTTCAACGGGAAAATGATCAAGAAAGCCAAATTTGGAGATGTTTATTTCAATGAAATGGGTGGTTTTGAGTGTGTTGAGAAGGACCGGGTGACCGGTAACGTAAGTAACCGCTGTGGCATACCTGTAGCGACGGTCTTCTGATGTCTATTTCCATTTTTCTAGGATGTTATTCGTAAAGTTCACATATCGAAACCTTCTCGTGATCTAAGGGCCCGGTTACTGCCCCCAGCATCGGCCAAGATTAGTGACGAAGAAAACAAGATGATCATCTCGTTTATCGATTTGTTGGACAAATGTTTGGCCCTTGACCCAAGCAGAAGAATTAGTCCGCGAGAAGCCCTTATCCATCCTTTTATTCGTGGCTGAAGTTTTGACCTTCTAGAGTCGACTGTATATTGTCAGATGAAGATTCTACTATATTTTATACTGCTGTAACGTAACAATCCAATATGTAATTTTAACACGCCAATATTGCACTGAACCAGCTTCCCGTTCTCGTTTAGATCATTATTTCACAAGGTGTGTGGTCATTTGACAGTTCTTTCTGATCTTATTTTGTCGTCCGCACTTCGAATATGATACAAGGGTGCAAGGGTGCAATAAACAGATTTAGAGCTGACGTTCGTTACAATTTATCTTTGTCATCCTATGTAGGTCAGACTCAGCCCCCCGCGAATAAAGGTCATCAAGACATGGCTACGAAGCGATTGAAAGACGTTGTTTCTCACCTCGTTCCCCGCACTGTGTCTTCACGCTCGTCCGAGATGGCCAGCCTCCCGACTTTCGATGAACTTCCATGGTTCAAAAACTTCCCCGGATGTGCATGGAGCGTGTGGGGATCTGAGGATCAACTGGGGACGGTAAATTTGCTAACAGAAAAGGTTGTGCAGCAGGCCGCATCAGAAGAAATGAAGTATGTCCCTCATGACCTCTCATTTTCATCATTTCCCCATCGCACCGGCAGGCTCTATGAGTGTGACGCTACGGTGGTAACGGTGACTGACTTGCGCTTTTTTTTTTGGTGTGTTTCTGCAGATTGGGTCGTACCGTGTCTCTCAACTGGTGAGAATCTTTCTCCGTGGATGCTTGTTTCCTGCCGGCCTTGGCATGGGACTTCGTCAATCCATGGGTACTTGAGTCCTATGCCTCTGTATTAATCCCCTTTTCGATTGTTTTGACTCTGTTCTTTTCTTTAATTCCACTATTCATGGTCGGTGTCATCATAGGCCAATCAACTTCCCCGAGAAGGTACATACATCCTTATTGAAAGGTAAATCGAAGATTATCATCTTACTTCCCACCTTGCAGCCCATGTTCAATCGAAAAACGCCGGAAGTTAAGATGATCATGAAGCGAGAAAACGGCATGCCTCGAGATGACGAAATTCACATGGTAAGTGCGATGATCTCGATGTATGTTTAAAAAACCACGGTTAGGTCTCCGGCTATAGTGCCCTGTATAGGATATGAATAAACCCATCGTTGCATTGACATTTTCTCCAACGTTCCCGTTCCTGATAACTTCACCTTTTTTTGGTTTTATAGAACTCGCAATCGGGCTCTCAATGGGATGGTTTGAGGCACTATGGAATTATTGAGCACGGGGTTTTCTATAACAAGCAAGTATTTTACTTGCTTCAGCAATGCTATACCTACGTAAACTCACGTTCAAAATAGCACTGACGCGAGATCCTTACCACAAGGAAGAATACCCATACCAGACCCGGGCCAAATTGATCCCAGTCTCTCCAGAATTGGGATGCAAAGTATGTCCGGTTTCTATGTGTTCTGTTTTATCGTCAGAGGTGCAGAATCAGTCGGTCGGGCAACACGACAAAATTTCATCGGCGGAGCGTTATTATGCATTTTTTCGTGAAGTCGAATGACTAAATGGCGCTACAATATGTGGCCTTGAGCTTCGGAAGTCACTTGTTCGTTTTGAAAAAGAAAGACATAGCGGCGTGTGGAGGCGTCGCGCCGCTTTTCATACCTCTGTCCGACAGTCCCGAAGTGAGGGCGCCAGTTGATGGGTGATGGCGGGCGCCTTTTTTTTATCTCTTGTATTTGATCCGATATTTCTTATATTTGCGCCCATTGTTGCCGTACATCATCTCTAATTCCAAACTCAATGGCTTTGTTTCCTTATGGAACCTTCATTTTTCCTATTTCCTATCACCTCACCTTGTTCTGTCTTTTTAATCTTACTATCTCTTCTTTCCGTTTGTAGATTGGGCTATCCATGGAATTTGTGGGCGGGGCGTCCTTCTAGATCTGGTCGCATATCACGCCAAAAACGGTGGAAGCCTGCCATATGATCCTTGGACTACGCATGCTATAACTGTTGCTGACCTCGAGGCCGTAGCGCGTTACCAGAATGTGAAATTCCGCACTGGGGATATCCTATTGTTGCGCGTCGGGTTTATCCAAAAATACTATCGAGTGACGACGGAGGAGAGGAATGCTCTTGCTTCACGACCGGAAACATTGTCAGTGTTTACTTTGGAAGTGCGCAAAGTTCCGGATTACTGAAAAAATATTTTATTCGTTTCCAGTGCTGGTATTGAGCAAGGCGAGGATATGAAACGGTTTTTGTGGTGCGTATGTTTTCTCACGTTTTGTTATAGGTTTAGGATATGGATCATGATATTAATATTAATTTAGGAATAATCATTTCGCTGCCATCGCGTCTGATCAGCCCGCCCTGGAGGTCTGTGTCCATTTTATTTCCAGCACATAGATACACTTACGCAGAGCGGTTGAACTTTATGATAGAGATGGCCCTCTCCCTCTCCTGAAGTGCTCTTGCATCAGGTCTGCCATCGACTTCGGATGTTTTATCTTTATTGACATGGGCTCACTCTTGACATGCACATACAGACTATCCTTGGGTGAGTTACGGACTCTTTGTATTCCTGCGCATCTGAGATACTCGACTGACCGCCAACACTACTACAACAGCCTCTGGGGAATGCCGCTAGGTGGGTAAGAGGAGTGCGATACAATCCCCGAGTCAGAGGAGAATGAAATGTTTTGACTTTAATCTAACCCACTTTCAAATGCATCTAGGAGAGTTCTTTGATCTTGAAAAGCTGTCCGAGACGTGCGCTGAGACAGGCAGATACACATTCTTTTTCTCGTCCTGGCCTCTGAATATGTGAGTACCGCGAGTTCCATGTTCATTACCACTGATCCAATGATACGCTCTGCTGATAATGATTTCTATATAGAATTGGAGGTTGTGCCAGTCCTCCAAATGCAGCGGTGAGAGAAAACCAATACTCATCAGTAAAGATGCACTATTGACAGATGATCGCCTCGATAGGCCTACTTCTAACATGTCTGGAGCGAAATCCATCCCTGCCTTCTCTACTCTGATGAGCTAGAGGGTACAGATAAGAAAAAATAGCAAAGAAGAGTACCCCCACTGTGTAACTATTATCGTGCTTTGTGTACCATAAGTTGTACTGCAATATTTCGATGGCTTTGTTGTTGCAAGCTTACTGATGGAATCTACGAAACTGATTATTACCTTGGTTATGTACAAGATTTGTTGATTTATTACATTTTCTTAACACTCTATGTATATATGTAAGAGCATGCATGGCCCCGCAATTCTCCGGTAGAACCTCATCTTTTTCTGTTTGAACTTCTCTTCATAGAATGCATGTGAAGTCAATGAAGCACTTGCGGAATATCCGGTCGAAATAGTAGGACATGCACACCCTTGATTTAGATAGATCATACTGAATCCTGTTCAAATGGCAATATCAGTAAAAGTATAAGGTTCATGCAAATATTTATCAAGAACAGTAGCTTGTCCCAACAATCACGTCTTATTTGATGTAAACCTATTAGACGCCGGGCTTCACTGGGACGGTGCCCAGCTGCGTTTCATCTTTCTGGGTCCTAATCTATGTCATACAGAAAACGAAGCAGAATGAGCGCATTTATTATGGTAGAGAACCATTTTCTCAGATAATAAGCAAGGGCGATCCAATTATCAAGATATCGAACAATAAGTTGACATTTGAGTTTTGCATAAGCTTGAGTGTCACTTATAAACGTATTATATTTATGTTACTAGCTAGGCGCTCTACATACGTCCCGATGGCCAAGAATCAAGATGTAGTGAAGTGCCTTGGCCTACGCCCTTAAACAAGTAGTCATCTGCCCTTTTTTGACCCCATATGATGCCTTTGACTCGATGTTGACTTGACGTGGAAATGGATTGGTGGATTTTCAATCGCGCGGTTTCCAAATGCGGAGTCCAATTCACGAGTGGAGTGCAGGTCACGTGATAGCCTATTGTTGTTCGAGTTCCCGCACGTCTGTTTTGGGGTTTATGCAATCCTTCCACCGTCCTTCCACACGATCTCAGCGAGAAAAGCGATAAGAGAGATGAGTAGGAGGGAGTCGCGCTCGTCACTGGGTGTGAGGCAGAACGATGCCCTGTTTGAGTTTGAGAATTGTACGTGCTTGCATAGGTTTATTCATCTCCGAACGGAACACGAGCTTAACTGGAGTGTTATGGTTATTTTCTCGAAAAGTCAAGAAGAAATTTCTGCTCGCCAATAAACATATCACAAAGTGCGTATCTTATCTCTTGGAAAGATAACCCTGGTCTAATAATCAAGGATCTATAGACTTAATTCGACACTGAGTGTCCGCATCGAGGAGTTGAATGCTCAGATTTCCATGCTTTATGTCGAGAACCTGAGATTAAGAGCCTCAGAGATCGCCCTTTCCTCACAGCTTAAGCGCGAGCGCGAAAAGTCCTGGAAAGTTTTAGCCGATGCAGAAGCTGCGGTGCGTGTTATTCTCATGGTCAATAGCACGGCACGGCGGTTTTTAACGGAATACTTGCTCTTTCATAGTCACAAAATCTCGCAAAGCACTTGATATACCTCCGCGAAACACACAACATAAAGGATACACCTGGTTCATTGCCAATGACACCACCATCTCCAAGGGCAAAGCGACCTCCGATGCTGGACGTTGAAAATGGAAGCCCTATTTCAAATCGCATATCTCGACCGCCCGATGTGCCAGGAATACTAGAAGATGAGGAACCCATTGAATCTTCGGAGGAAACAGAGAAACAGGCAACGCCACCCCGTAAGAAATCCAAGTCTAAACCCCGTTTATCTGCTTCAAAGCTACCGTTACCCACTCGCGGACCCTCACCCACCCCTTCTTCGACGATAATAGACCCTTCAGAACCAGGCATATCAAATATCTTGTCTGCAGGAAGCAAATCGCGTAAAACGATTCGGCGGCAGAGTGGCCTTCTAAACGTGAACACAGAGGCGTTGTCCGTACCACGATCGGCTAGTCCAGCATTCGGCTCTCCGATTCGTTTAGAGGCCGGCCGAGCAGAAGAAGCAGAGGAATTTGCTGCTGTCCATGGAGAATGGGATGTGGCCGCTATTGAGCAAGATGCTGAACAGTATGATGCGTATATCAGCTCGACGCCCAAAAAACGGAAGAGCAAGACAAAAGAGCAACGGGACTTGGGTAGTGAAAGAGATAACATGCACGAAGAATCATCGTCAAAGCCACGAGAGAAAAAGCGAATGCAGGAACGTAATGAGGTAGATTCGTCAGAAATTCTTAAATCCAAGGTGAAGGAGATGACAATACCTCGAACGGCACTGCAGCCTATTGACAGCAATGGTAAACCTTTGTTACTTCTTCTGCGATCCAATTAGCTGATGGGTTTTTACAAAAAAAATAGTACACGAACAGATCGACAATGAAGCAACTCTTTCACCTGCACGGCAATTCCTACGGCCTGTTTCTCCAGTAGGCTCTGCTCCCACGTCACGTGGGTCTTCAAGTCCTGCGCCAGATCCTGAAGGAAATCAGAACGGAGTAGGAAGTCGCGAACGAAGGACGAGGAAGAGCGTCAACTATGCGGAACCCAAATTGAACACGTATGTCCCCAGCTGATTCCCATTCTTTGAACTTTGTTCTTGCGTTAATGACACGAACAACTATCAGGAAAATGCGCAAACCAGACCCACCACCAGGAAGCGAACCGATACGCAAGAAACGGTCGTCAGCAGCGGCAATTATGACCCATAACACTTACAAGCCTTCTTCCACTTCCTCCTCTACATCATCCCAGTCCAACGGCAACGGTTTCGATATAGGTAATGACGCCGATGCCGACACAGAAGCTCGTTCATCACTTGAAAGTTCTTCATCATATGGTGGAAATCCTCTCCCTATTTCCCAACACGTACCTCTCCCCCTAAGAGGAACAAACGGCAATTTTATTAACCCTGAACACTTTCCACTGCCTGTGTCACGACCTGGCTCGGCTGCCGCTATGTACTCACCAGGCCCACCAACTCGGACGACTGGTTCTACTACTTCCGGCTCGACCATCGTCTCATCATCATCAATAACTACTTCGTCGTCTTCGTCTCATGCTGCTGCCGTGACCATGAAGAAGAAACAATCGCGGCCGCAGCTTCTGATGAGCGACGAGGAGGACGAGAGTGACGGTGCCGAAGCAGATGCGGAATACGTAGGCAGCCGGAAGAGCAGCACCGACTCGAGCTTGTGGATTAATGTGGAAGGAAGACGGAAGGCTCCACCGAAGAGGAGCGCTGCTGCTGCTGCGGTAGCTGCAATGGAGGATATAAGAAGGCATAGTATGGCTATCTGATGCGGGTGGTGATGCGGTCCTCCTTTTCTCTTTCAACTTCATTCTGGTTGCGTATGGCCATAGCTGCCTACTTTTTTGGGGGGCTTTCTTTTCTTTTCAGTTTGGATTTGGACGGAAATCAACCTTTATGTTGGCAGTGCAACTCTACTCCTACATCTACCCCTTATTTTCTTTATCCATGGGGTTTTCACAAGTCGTTCTCTTTCCCTTCTCCTTTGAAGGGCGATAATGGCTTCAATAACCAACTTTTCTTCGAACACATACATAGAGAAACTCTCCAATTGAAACATACGTATGTTGTATAATAGAGGATACAATTTCCCCTGACCCATCGTCACCTATCTTTTTCTTTTTTGCATTCCACCTCCCCCTTCCTCCTGATCTTTTTTCTTATTTTTCTCTTATCGATTACGACTCTGCCATGACTTGTGATGATTTTTTTGCCCTCTGTGTCTCTCTCTCCTCCATACATATACAACAATTCGTCATTGCTTGCTTCTCACAATCCAATTTGCATAATTTTCAATCTTTATTTTCCTTTCTTCCCTTCTTTCTATTTTTTCTCTTGATCCTCCCAGGCCTCGTCCTGTAACCCCCGTTATTCCGTCGACTTTATACGTTCATGCAAGCACATACATATGTTTCGTGAAGATGTATCTTTTCCAAGGCTGCAAGTTGGCCTTAGTGTCACTCGAATGCCGGCCCATCGTCCTATCCCATTCTATTTCTTTTCTTATTTTCAAGGAAGTAATGTATGTAATAATTCTAATTTTTACTTGCATTTTCTTTTTGTTGCGATTGGCCAAAGGCGTTTGATTTTCTTTGATTTTCTTCTCTAAGGTCGAGGTCTGCGCTCCCGCCTCGATGGCCCTTGGAACTTCAAGCTTCAAGTTCAATATGAAGGGTCGATAATCTCGCCGTATGTGCTCAACCTCTCTTTTTTGTCATATCCTTAATAAGTGCTGCAGCCCAATGTACGTTCAGTGCAAGTCCGTGGGTTTATGATCCTCTCTTGAATAGTTTTCCGACAGTATACGTATGGCGCTTCGAGTCAGTCGAGGTTTTGGTTTTTCCCTTCGTGAGTACTGTGTATTTGCATAGCGAGGCGGAGTGCTGATAGTTTGGCGAATTAAACCTATCTATGCTCAGATGTTGCGTCGCTCTCTCGAAGTTAAACATCATAAAGTCATCGGAATCATCGCCATCTTTGTGTCGTGTGAGCTGCTCTGCTGTGAACATAATCTGTGTTGAACGTTGTGCGTTCTTCTGAACGATCTTGTGATGGTGAGACGAAGTGGTCTTGCTCTCAGTGCTACTTCTCAAGCCCCCGCTGGATTTGAATGCCGCGAAACAAAGCCGAATCCATATTTTTGAAATATCAAGATAAGCTCATATCTCTTAATATCAATAGACAACCAATGCAAGTCCTGCATTACTGCGCATCATTTTGTTCGTTCTGAGTAAGTGTTCGCCGGTGTCACCAGTCCCTCTACCTCTACTCACCAAGGACATAACAATAGAAAGAAGGGTGTCGTTTATTTTCATGGCTATATCTACCTTGGTCCAACAGATGTCTTCCAAATAGAAGGTTGCACAGCCACTCTCGCTCTTGTTTTCCTCTGTACGAAGACTCACGAAGACGATGTGTCGGTGGCGTCAGTGAGTAGTATGGTAGAGTAGAACGCTACAGTCGCTCCTTACCTCCTTCCTATAGGGTTACATACATTTATAAATGCGGTCACCTGGTGCCTCTGGTAGGTCTCATCTTTTGTCCTCGTTTCTGTCTAAACTCCCCACTCACATTTCTCAGCCCGATGAAATCGTACGTATTAAGCACTGAGCCATCAAGAGTGATGACCGAGCGACGTCTTTTCCGTGCAGATTCCTTGTGACTCTCCCAGATGTCGTTTCAGCCCTTCCCATCCAGCTACTTGCGTGCCTCCAGGATGCAGCCAAACTTGCACACAACCGTACGTTAAATCCTTCTTAGTGTGTTAAGTCAGAATCTCATTTTTTGTTACATTGATTTTCTTTCATGATTTGATCCATACAAATTCAATTCGCAAAAAAGCCACGGTTATCCTCAACAGTACAGTAACTATACTTTGGTGACATGTCATGACCCGACTAGTACTCATGTTGATTCTCCTTTATCAGCAGTTCACAAACCAGATAGCTGCCCAAGCTGTACTTCGCGAAATCGCTCGCAGGCCAAATTGGATGTTCAGTCGAGTGGCAGGCTTTCTTCTTCTGTACCGTTCGTCAGCAAGCCGTAGATGACGGTCCTCTGAAGTGCCAAGTTTACAAGTTTAGCGCCTGATGTATCAGAATGGTTTCCGTATAATAACGGTTATTGCTGTTGACGGACGGCGGGCATGTGTATTATAACTAGAAGTTATACGAAAATTGATCATCTGCCACCCTGATAGGTCCCTCATCTGTTCTTGTTGCTATTGGTATAGCTCTATTTTTACTACGAGAACCAATGCCACAACAGAAAGGCTATGCAGGCCCAGGGCCGTCTCTTAATGGCATCACTCAAGTCATTAAACCCAAACACGACACCTACATTTCTACCTATACTGTCATGTTCACCGCTGCGAAATTCCTCACGATACACGGAGGGACATTCAATTCGATTGATGCAAGCCATCAAGTGGAAGGTGAGCTCCTCTTCTCAAGATGACTGGTTCTAACACGAAAAATATTCTTAAACGCCCCATAGCTATGGGCATCTTAAGGGCCAACATATCTACGAATGCGTTGCTGGACTCCGCCGAGAGATACGACGCTCCGAGATGCCACGAAGGGACGAGACAGGCAGTCATCCAGAGGCTAATAGAATGGGTAGAGTCCACAGAAAATGGGAAACCCATTCTGTGGCTATTCGGCGCAGCCGGTGCAGGGAAATCATCTATTACTCATACATTTGCAGAGCAGCTAAGGCAAAAGCTGGGTATAAACGCCGCAGCGTTCTTCTTCTCCAAGATGGGTCGTGGTGAAATGCAGTGCGATGGGCTCATTGCAACGCTAGTATACCAGCTTGCGATGACGATCCCCGAACTCAAGCAACATATTTGCAGCGTCATTGAAATGGACCCAACTATATTTTCCAGAAACCTCGAATCCCAAATGGTCGCCCTGATAGTTCAGCCACTAGAGGTGTTATCAGAGTCTGCCGATATCTTTGATAGCAGGCGTACTTCCGTATTGATCATTGATGGATTAGACGAGTGCGAAGGGAGGGAGAAGCAGATATACATACTCTCAGTGTTGTCGACACACCTATCCAAGCTTCGGTATCCCCTACTTTGCCTTATCGCAAGTCGACCAGAGTGCGAAATAAAGAACACATTTTATCAACGCTCTTTATCAGAAGTAACACACCTTTTGGCGCTGGATGTGGATTACAGGGCGGACGACGATATAAGACTATATTTGACACAGAAACTTCAGCAAATCAGAGACACGCATCGCATGGCACGATACATTCCTCCGGACTGGCCGAATATTTTTGCCGTGCAGCATATTCTACGGAAAGCTAGCGGCCAATTTATATATGCTTCTACTGTCATCAAGTTTGTTCAAGACTGCCGCGGGAACCCAGTGGATCGACTCGACATTATACTCAACTCAAAGCCGGCCGGACATCACACACCTTTCGCAGAGCTGGATGCACTGTACAATTGCATCCTCGATTCTGTCGAACCTTCCTATATCACGCATATCCATAATATCCTCGCTTATATTTTCTTTCTCAAGAACCCATTCGTGTTCGCTCTTCTTACTCGGTCTCGTTCAAAGCTGCCTTGGCGACACACAACCCTAGGTTCACTCGAGGCATTTTGGGGATACGAGAACGGATCAATATATGGGTTTCTCGCAGATGTACAGTCACTGGTTCATATTCCACTCAGGGACGAGGACGACAATTTGCGCATCTTACACGCCTCTCTCGAGGACTATTTACTCGACATGTCGAGATCAGGAAAGTTTCATCTTGATAAAACCAAAGCGTTTGCTCGGCTTGCAGAGCAGTGTTTGGAAAACATATTTAAATATATGTCGAACGATACGGTAATATGAGATTACATGCACATCAGGATGATTTTTCGCTGATCTCAGTACATTTGTAGATGGATGATGTAACGCTGAAGACTCCCGTGGTTACTCTATCCTTCTTGAAATTTCCTGAACTCTGTTGCTCGGCATATCCATTAAGCATGGCTACCCTCGCCAAATTGAAGGTCCTCGATTTTGCGAGGTACATCGAATGCCTTAATCGTATCGATTTACATGGCATCCCCGATAATCCAGTCAAATTTAACTACAATTTCGGTGATTTTATCGTATGGATAGGAGACCACGTATGCATCCAATTTCTACTGACGTTATTCTATACCTTCTACTACTAATTGTTTCGTATATAGTGTCCGAGCCAGATGCATGAGTATGACCGCTGCATTTGCAGGCGGTTTACAGCTGGACTTGATTCCTTCTTACATTCCACCATATCTCGTCTTTATGAAACGTTCAGACACGATAATTCGAAAAGAAAAATAGACCTGGTCCTTACGGCAATTGCTTTACCCCCTTATTTCTTCCGCAACTTCTATTTCCCAAATTTCGTGAATGACTCACTTTATCCAGGAACTAAGCTACCTATTTCTTCACGAGCTAGTCATGGCTTTAACAACAGGTTTTTTGGAGAATTTCTCACAGATTTCTCACGTTCAAAAGAGCATTATAGGTGTGTATCAGATTATGTCGATTTAGCGACAGAAATGATACTTTCGATAAGCAGGCGAGTGATTGAGCTTCTATCGCTTGGTATTTGATGACTCACTGAGGATTTTTAGAGATGCATACAAGAAATTCGATAGCACTTGTAAGAATGACAAAGGCTACATCAATGTAGATCAACGCCATGGCATCGAATACGCCATGGATGCTATACTTTCCATTCTTTCTCTTTTCCCAAACAATACACACCTACAAAATCTCCTGTGTGCAAACCCATTCCTCTTCAAGGTCGAAGATGGGAGATGGGAGGTCGAGATTAAAAAATACATGAAGGCAGTCCCGTAATTCATTGGGTCCAGTAGTTCAGTTAATACACTTTTGACGCGCTGTTAAGCGCTAAATTTAGGTGCTGGGCCGTCCGCGGCGCTTAAGTCAGGAGATTTCCTAAATTCTTACCGCGGAATATGACCATGGAATATTATGTTTGAATTCGGCTCTGTTGAAGCCTGGACAAAGCAGCAAAGAACATTTTACTTCGGGAACACGAGGTTAGTTTAGGTACTAAATCCCCACAAAGCAAAAAGCAAAACACTCCAATCGAGCTCATGACACCTTTCAAGGGGGAGATAGCTTAACGACAGATATAGTGATATAGTAGGGGTGAAAACTATACCTGGGAAACACGAACGTAGAGCATAGTGCTCCAGCCACTGGAATCTCTTGAAATAAATCATAATACAGGCGTACTTGGGTCATCAGACTTTCTTGAGAACGAGTTGCAATATTGGCAAATCGTTGCATGAGGAGTAGGTTCGGGTCGTAGGGACTCCGGTTTACTATCGTTCCTGCTGGATGTTCTGAATCCCTTGTGAAGAAGCCAGTGAGTAGAGTCGCCAAGTTTAGTTTCCCATGCGTAAGTCCTCGATCGCGTCTTCCAACATTGCCTCCTTCAAGGATCTGCGGCTCGGGACTGCTTCGGCGAGATTCCTCTTTATATATCCATGGTAGATCCTCGTTGGTCATCAAGGCGCTCGTCTTCAACGTGATTGTTGTACTGACCGTAAGATGTTTTTTTGGCAGATTTCACAAGAGAGGTCAAGGCAGCAGCGTAGGTAAGGGTATCCGTCTTCGAGCAGTTCGTATTTGAGGTCTTCTTCAATTAAGCGAACGCGAGCGGGAGGGAGTAAAAGCAGTAAATGCTGGTAGAGTGTGTTCAGAATGTCGACGACTTTGTTTCGGGCGTTTTCAAGTTGTAGCATGTTGAGCTACTGGAGTCAAAGTGCGTGGGCGTACTCCTTTTCTCTCATGCTCCGCGGTCGTGGTTCGAGTTCGAAAGGCGCATTTTCTGGGTGGGCCTGATGCGGCGGAACGTTTTTGCAACGTGATTCCCGATTAGGGAAGACAAAATACAAAACAGGACAGGGGTTATTTGATAGAGGTGATAGGGCGTAAGAGGAAGAGACAATAACAGTGCCAAACACTAATTCACCCGATAGTATGTCACGGTCACGTGGCGCTTGCGAACTCTTGACGCGTTGACCTAAATACTTCATCGCGTAAAACCTATGACTCTTGTTAAGTAGCAAGAATCTTCGTGAACGTGTAAGGAGAATTTATAAACCATAATCCTTGCTTAATCCCTCGAAAATCTATATGAACCAAGAACCAGTGTGAATTAGATCCCATAATTCATATCTAATCAACTTGCAAAGAAGGTATAGGTGGAGCTATTTACATCCTGCTCGAGTCAACCTCGACTCTCCGCATTGGTCATCAACAATGTTGAAATTTTTAGAACACAAAAATTCACACGAAAGTTTATCTTGTTAGGCTTAGACTCTGTGATCGCTTGATATATGCTGACGAGAGCTTGGTGCTCCCGTGAGTATCGGAAGAAAGAATAACGAGAGGCTTATGAATTCGATCCGTCCCCCAATTTATAAAAGGTGAGTTAAAACGTCAAGATAATCCCCACTTCCTTATGGCATCACCCATTATTTGTGAAATCATCAAACTCACTATCGATGCCTCTTCTACGCTTGCTGGCCGGAGCTTGACGGGCGGGGCTGCATTTTCCCATGCCAGGAAGATCGCTGTCGACCTCGGGGTCAAAGAACAGTATTATGGCGAGGATAACGACGACAAGAAATTGTTATTTTGGGTTCTTAGTGCGTTAGTTCAGTGAAAGCAGAGTGACGTCAAAGTTACATCTATAACACGATTGCAGATTGGGATAAAGCAAAAGGTGTTAGCCAGTCAAAAGGCTTTAGAGATGCAGTGAATGGGTTGGACTCAAGCGGCACACCGGAGTCATGGTATATTCCGTTCAACGACACGAGCGATCTGAAGATTGGATTGACATCTCCTCTTGTTGAGTTGGTAAGAATAATTCCAAACCGTAACTTGCCTAAATGATCTCTTTGACATTGCTTATTATCTGTATTGGTCACAATTCTTCAGTGTTTCCTCCACGAGAGCGGGAAAACACCTAAAAGCGAAATTGCCGACTCGCTGGAGAAAACCTTCACGGATTGCTACCAAGCGGAGGGTTTCGTAGGGGGATCATGGGGTACAGCCATTAACGACGAGCGGATGTCGTGGTACATTTTAGGCTGGGAGACACGACAAGTATGTGAAAATCCTCACTACTTCTCAATACGCTCGGTTTATCTGAAATGAAATTCGGAAAAGCACCACGCGGCATACTTGACAACCACATTATTCTGGGAAGAGATTAACAAGCTGATGCCACATATGGATGGCGGGAAGGGCCATTTTATGAAGATGATTCATAATTCCACAGATAACTGTTAATTTCTTCAAGTACCACGATCGTAGTTTTAAATAAAATGGGTGTCGTTGATAAGCCGACGGTGTTGGTATCTCGTGGCTTTGTCAATGTCGTGTTAGTTTCGTCGGCGTTCCCCGCGTTTTCTTTTGCTCCTCTCCAAATTTCCACGTCCAACATAGCGCGCTTCTCTCAGTTCAGTCTCAGGATCGTTCAACCTGAGAAATACTTTGAGATTTGTCTTGAGGGTCCAATGGATTATTGACGAGCGCTTCAGCATTGCTACTGTCAGGCTCTTTCTCAATATCAGGAAGCGAGTGCGGCGAGGACACAGTCGAGAAGTCGCCGTTCGATCTCTTTTCCGATGCAATAGCCAAACGAGCAACCATGATAGTTGGAGCCAGTCCCTATATGTATTCCAAGAGCCTATTAGCGTGACTCGGAGTAATAGCAATAAACCCCACCGAAGCCACCGTAGCCAAAGGCACGAGATAGTTGGCGAGCACGATACTGGTGACAGAAGTTATCACGTTTCCAGTGTCCAAAAAATCAGAAATCATAAGAAGGAGAGAAAATATCGTATATGAAGCACAAGATTGGGTCATGATATCGATGATGTATCGGTATCTCCGCCTGGAGCGAGGATCTTCGCGTGTTTGTGAGTAAATATGGAAACATATAATGCATGTGGCCACCAGACTGGTAGATGCTACCAGACAGAATAAGGCTGCAGAAACCATATTATTTTGACGAGCCCTGCTTGGTGTCTGAAGACGCGTATTGAGGTCAAAGAGACTGATAAATGCCGTGTCGCACACAGCAAGTCCTGCATGAACATAAAACTCGATTCTCAATTAAAAAGATATCGTGATAACCCACCAGCTTCAGCTACAAACAAGGTCATAGGGAGCAGGAACAACATAACAGAGCGACCGCAAGCGTTGAAGCACCTCCATACCTAGAAAATGTGAAAAAAATATGAGCTTAAAAACAAATGGAATTGTAAGCAAATATTACCATAAGCCCGTCGGCCAAGAGGAATCCGACATTCTGGAGCGCAAGCTGAGCAACGCTAATAGCGACCGGAAAGGAAGCAGCCTGTGCGCTTTCGATGAAAATGGAGAACCTTGATATTCCTTGAGTAACAAACACCACGTTGATATAATCCCATTGGATGAAGAGCTGTACGACAAGTACAGCGTACAGGGCACTGAGGGTACCAATGATGATGTGTTTATTGGCTGAAGAGTACTTGCGGCTCGATACTACATTTTTGTTAATATCGCTTTCCACGGTGTTTGAATTGTAATGGACTTACGATAGATGAAGACGCTTGTCGGATAAACTCCAGAATATATTCCTGATATAACGGGAGTACAGTTGATTATTTCCGCTTGCTTTAACACCAAAAATGGGGATAAACTCACCGACGAGGAACAAGAACATTAATGTGGAGTTTAGATTCGCGCTGATGAATTGTTTCTGTTCCTGTATGGATGGAAGGCCACTAGTGGAAGACATGATGTCCGTTGTGTATGCAAGTCCTAAGTCCTAAGGCCTTAAGGCCTTAAGCTTTAAGGCCTAAGGGTTTATCTGCGCACTGGACTTTATATATGCAGGTACAATCATTTCGTATATCCGACTCACCTTCCTTATATCAATCTTCTTGATGAACAGTGCGCAGTTCATTCCCTCCTTGATGAAGTATAGGGGTACCTACTTTTCGAAACTTCCCTGTCGTTCCGAGTTACTTTTCCTGTGCGCAACCCAAGGGATATCGGCGTACGGTCTCATATTTTGGATGCCCTAACGAGAATGATAAGCCCTAAGTAGAAAAGCATGGTACGTAGCACATCCACCACCACCACACATCCATCCAGCATGAATATCCAATGCAACCTTTCAAAAAAGCCACATTTGACCCGAAGATGTATCCAATCTGTTTGACGTCTATTTTACCTCGAAAGAAGCCGATAAGCTTTTAAAAGGAGCGACGGGCATCTGCATCAATATCGATAACCAGCTTTGTACATCAAGCATCAATACATCAACGCTTCAACGTTCAACCCTTAGGGGATACGACTGGTATAGATGATTCATCAGTAAATCCTCGCAAATGCAATCTTTGATACCTTTTGCCAGTTCCGTAGTCAGACACTGCCAGCGCGAGCCATCCCACTGGCAGCAGTGGCTGGACGTCGAAATTGAAACGTTAAACGGTGGCATTGACACCAGGGCTTAGCTGACTAATTTATTGGTCTTCGTAGGAGAATCCGAAATTTCGCTTTGTTCAAGCTTCCAGTTGGAAAAGCGCCACATGACGCCACACTTAACTCCAAATTCCGCAAGATGGAAATGACATTTGAGGGTCTATACGGTATTTATTTTTATTCCAGTCTAGACTTTGGTTGTATAATTATCATAAGTTACGCACCAGAAGAAAATTTCTATGTGGAAAACTCACCGCCAATTTTTCTTCATTTATAGAGGGGGAGCGCATGCACATATTGAATTTCTCGAACAGAATATAACCATCCGGTCAAGCAATCGAAGGGGAAAATGGGAATAGAATAATAAAGTAAAACACAACACAACATAAGATCATACACATAGCTATATCGGGGCCTCAGCATCCTAGTGACCATTCTTGTCTGCCTACCACCACGTCATGGACTACCTTCATCCCCATCAGCATACGGATCCCTCAACCATCCATCAACAGACTCAAACACATCCATATTCAAATCCCTCTCAAGTACCCTATTCACCTCATCCACATTACGCGCCACAGTCTTATTCAACTGAGAGTTGTACTGATATGCTGGAGAGTAAGGGTACCCCGATGTGGGTAGCTCGTCTTGTTGTTGGGGGGTAGGGATGGGCTGGGAACTGCCACCGAGCGACGAGGAAGGTGCCATGAAATTCGATGAGCTCGGCGCGGCCCATTTTGATTTGATCGAACCAGCTACTTGAGGTGCGGGACCACCAGCAGCAGCGGTAAATGACGATGAAGCAACTTGATGATGATGATGAGAAGAAGGAACAGGAACGGATAAATGCAATGACCTACCAGGAGCATACACACTCGCCCAGCTATCCTTGCTCGCTGTCGTTCGTACGCTCGCTTGGCTTGTTTCCGGTGGTACTGCGTTTTCGGTTGCTTGCCCTAGCTGACTATCATTCACAAATGGCAAAGGTGGGGCATCCATAGACCCAGAGACAAAAGGAACATCAACACCCGCAGACTGAGATTCGTAGTTGACGCCCAGAGGTCCATGCTGCGTCGATGTCGCGAGAGGTTTGAAGTTGGTCATGTCCAAACTCATGTCCGCATCCACAGTGGGCAACACGAAACCAGCCACCTCCGCTGCTGATGCCGACGTCGCAGACCGTCGTGCATTATTATGGTCTGAAAACACGTCGTCGTCGGCATTAACGATCTCCTCCATCGGCGTATCTGCCCTTCCTTTCCCCTTCCCTTTGACATTGATATGATCGCGGAAGGCAGAAACTGGAGAGCTGCCCAACGCCAGCTTTCCGGACCCCTGTCCTTTATCTTTTCCCGTCTTAGTCTTCCGTGCACTAGCCAACAAATCCGTCAATTTGGGTATCGCAGACGTCATAGGCTGCATCTTGATATCCCTCCTAGGTTTTGTTGGGGACGAGAACATGGGCTGCTGTATCAAGGAAGAAGCAGGAGGAGACGACGGAGGGCTGGAAGGCGCGGCCTTATCTTTGCCTTTGTCCTCTTTCGAAACAGCGATGCCACCAGCAGCAGCTGACGTGTTTTTAGAGGCAGAAGCAGCAATGGCAGCAGCTCTGGCAGCTTGAGCAGAAGCAAGCGAAGCAGCGTACCCAACCAACGTCCTATGCTTATGCACTGGCGGGCTCATCACCACCAGCTTCCCGGCCGCAATGTCTTCCTCCATTTTTCGCCTTTCTGCAGCACCATCATCAAGGAGAGAATTGGCGTAGTACAGATTCAAATAAGCATTTAGCTCTGCCTGATTCGGCATCGATGTGGAGCTCGGTGCCCGAGGAGGTATCGTACGTGCTTTCTTCAATGCTCGTTCGATGGTGTCCAGTCCATCATCATGCAAATCATTATGGTCGTGACTAGGTTGTTGAGACGGTGAATGGGGCCTTTTATTGAGGCCTTTCTTGCCGTTGGTATTTGTGAGTGTGGTTGTGCCGATTATAGGCAAAGATACTGATTTATCTAGAGGGTTATTTGTGGTGGAAATAGGTTTCGCAAATTTCGAGTTTGGATTGGCATCGGGATTAGGAATGGGGTGTCGCACGTTGGAATTTGCATCGTTTGAAGTTGAAGTATTTAGAGGAGGCATCACAGTGATTTTATCATTCGAAATGGGTTTCGCGTTTGGTTTCGGTTTCGGTGTGGATGTAACTAGCTGCGATGAGCGGAAATGGAAAGACTATGGACGTGACATTTCAACGGGAGAACGACGAGGAGATTGAGGATTTTTCCAAAGGCCAGGGATACGTAAGTTGAAGAATGATACCGGGAAAGTAAAAAATGAGACCATCAAGATAGTTAAAATAAATTCATAATCCATGATAGAAGAAAAAACATACCCCATCTAAGTCGAGATCTATGAAATCTTTCCCCTTCCCTTTCTCTCCGCCGGGGTTCATGCTCCTGTTCAAAGCCGGCACTGGCGTTGGCGCCGCTCCATCCACCTTCGGCACACCGCCCTTTGGTTTCGGCTTCCCAGTTGCACTCATTGTCCTCTGCTTTTTGACCACCCCAAAGCCGAACGGCGAGGCATCCTTGAGCAAGTCCTGAGATGACCTGGCCAAAGAAATTGTGGCTGGCTTGTTCTTCGGCGCTGGTGTCCTTTTCTCTTTCTCTTTCCCCTTTCTGGAAGCAGCAGCAGCTCTCTGCAATACTTCATCCACCGTAACAGGCGCCGACTCCTCAAATGTCTCTCCATTCTTGCTGTCGTCCGCCAGGAGGCTTTGTGTCCCACATACCACTAAGCCTTTCTTCCACTGTTCCACCTTCTTCGTGACTCTCCTTTCTTCAAAAAACCGCTTTTCGAACTCCTGCCATTGCGCCGGGGTGCTTGCGTTGAGCCACCGCTTGCCGTCTTCAATGCCGACTGGTTTCCCGGTTGTCGATTTTCTTGGGGAGGGCACTGGGGTCGCATTAGAAGGAACGGCAGGCACAGGGTCGAACAAATCCATCGGAGGTGCCAAATCAGGCCGTGCACCAGACCATCTGTATCCATATCCACCACCGCCTCCTGTACACGCCATGTGTAAAATATGAGACAAAAAGACCCATTTCCCATCAGATGTGTCCCCATCAGTATCTCTGAGCGCAGAGAGGGTGCGTTGAAGGATTTGAAGTTGTCTTTTTGATGACGAAGCCCCCTCGTGTTTGTCTGACGCTTGTGAGTCAAGTTTGTCGATGACCGAAGACAAGGCTAGGTGGCGTCTTTCGAGGTCTTCAAGGTACTTCGATCCAGGCTTGGTCTCGGGGCCTCCTATACATGATGGTGTGGTTTCTGCGCCGACCTCCATCGATTCTTCTTGATACTGGGGAGGCAGTAAGGGGAAAACCACAGGTGTTCGTGCGTGTGTTGAGACTAAAGGCATGATTCTTCGTCTGCTTCGTTTTTCTCTCGTGATTTGTAGATGGAGCGCAGCAGGGATTGTGCACCCCTCTGGATGGTTTCGTGGATAATTGTGGTTATATGTGGCACAAGAGCAAAACTACCCCAAGGTCGTTCGAAATTTGAATTCGGGAGTTCATAAATTAACTATCATCAATCAAGATAGACCCGACGAATGTGGAAGCGCAGACAGCAGCAGGGTGATGTTATCGTAGGCTTGAGATGTAAGGAGCCAAAAAAGGAGAAAGCAGAGGACGTTGTGATCAACGATGAGAGTGAAGGAACAAAGGTGGAGGAAACCTGAAGGGGAAATAGATTCCGAAACGAACAATGGGCGCCATCACGTTGAATTGATGCAGGATCACGAGATCAGATGATCCAACGCGACGACCTTCAAAATTTCAAATCAGTGATCACAAAGTTGAACTTGCGTCCTACCAGCAGTGGCCTTCTCATATATTTAAATTATTCTCTGTGAAAATATTCAAATATTCATCGAATCAACTTTTAATTTAAGCTGAGCTCCTACTATTGTGTAAAATTTGGTGAAATTATAATCTAGCTCTACTAGCGTCTAAATTATCTTTCCTCGAACTGCCCAGAAATCAACGGTGATACTTTGGCCTGTCCCCATGCCCGCCTTGGAGTACATGGAACCATACCTAATCTTGAAAGTAAACGCTCCCTCAAAGAGCTCCATGACATTTCCCTCCGCGTCTACCTTCCTCCACAAAGGACGCATAGAAATATTTCCCGACGAAGACTTAATCCCACACTTATCATGGGCAAGTTGTAATTTCGCCTTGATGCCACCACCGCTAGTCCATTCTCCTTGGGTGGGACGTCCGAACTTGGACTCGAATTTCCATTTCTTCATTTCCTTGATCGCAGACGCAGAAATACGCTCGTAAGGGTACTCGATCATAGGGTCAACGATGCTATTGCATATGAAGTCGCCTTCACTTCCTGGGGCCGTTATATTTGCAGGAAAGATTACCTGTGCCGTGTTGTCGTTTTTCGCCTGGTATGTCAATATGGTCTTGTAAAGCTCCTCTGCATTTTTATTTGGAGCATAGACCCCTTTGAGAAATTGAAGATCCATGGAATACAAATCGAACGTCCCTGCGTAATGAGGTTTGAAGGCGTTGCTACACTGGGTCTGATAAAATCAAACTTTAGCTTGTCCTCTATCCTGGGACTTCAACAATTTACCTGTGCAGCAGCGACACTCGGAACTTCTCCAGAGGTGGTCATACTCGTTACATTTTTTGGAGTTGTCGCTATTTGCCGTGTTAAAAAAAGCTAAGAGGAAGAAATTGAAGGAATCGTACATATTACGCTGACGGTGGATTTTTTAGCTCGCTTTACTGACCCACCGTTGTCTTCTGTTGACACTTGTTCGGGGGAAAGAGCCCTCTTCTTGCCTCGAGTAGTGTTCTGTTCGGACATTGGCTAGAAAGTTTCAGTTTTAGGTCAAATTTTGTTGCGCTTGGGTCGAGGATTTGGAACAAATTGAAGAGTTGAGATAAGAGTGGAGAAAATTTGAGCGTCACAGATCATCGCCTTTTATAACCCACGGAAACGATCTGAGTCAAGTGGCACGGTGCCACATTTTTCCAAGTATTGATGGATACAGATTTGAGCCTGGTGCATTGTGAACAGTGGCCGCCCAGTAAATTTATACGAACAAGGCATATAGCACATTGCTGAGCACTGTGGCCTGAGTCAATGCAACACAATTTGAATCACAGCGGGCGTTATTGTTCTGTGGGATTGTCACCCATCATTTTCGCAAAAGGGTGGGATTTTCCGCACAACGCGTCCGCCGGACCGCATCCAATCCGCATGATCCGCGCCTATCCCGCCTCCCCGCCTCTCCGCTGCCTTGAAAATGACGTAAACCAAGGGGAGGGTACAAACATTCATTACAATTTGATCAATGTCCAACTTCAATGGTGACTGTACCAGAGACTGGCAAGCCGAGGAGTTTACAAGATCATTCGCAGATAAGACATTGTCAAACGAGGACTGGTGGGTCTAGAATGAAAGTCTTCTTGAAGATGGAGACGCTGTTGAAAGGTCGCATCAGTACATCCAAGATCACGGAGTCAGCATTCCAGACTTTCTAGGGGATTTATCCCTGGGTCGCGTGTATATATTGACCTGTATTTCCAGGATATAGGTATCCTGAGCGCCCGCCGTTAGACTCGCGACCAGTACGTTAGGTCGTGATTAGTCATTGCTTATTACTTATCGTGGCATTGTTTGGCTTCCTAACATCAAGCGGACATCAATCGGACTATGAAAAGGGCATCACCACGTTACCTGGAGATGCTCGCGGCTGCTCTCGGCATAAAGCGGAGTTCGACAGGTAACGGCTGGTCACGAGCCTACGCATCAAATCACCTTCCATTCACCTGTGGCATAAGCAACAACTTCCCACATCCTTTTCAACATTCATCCTTGCTTTCTTGATGTGCAACAAACACCTTCTAGCAATGAGCTCTCCAAGAACCCGTGAATCACACAATAGCCTTTATTTTTGACATTTCATGCTGTTACATGGATCTACACAAATTTTGCAATACATTCAATCATGTCCAGAACATTTATCCCATTTTTATCGAAAACGAAGGTAATGTTTGGATCTTACTGTTAATGGTCAGGTACAAATTGGTTATTAAAAATGTTATATCTCTCCGGAATCCATGATATCCAGACACCCATTATATCCTTTTGGGATCCGAATAGAATGCCTGCCGCCACCGGTACTAAAATTTTGAAATCAGAAATTTGTTCAGGCTGACAATAAACCCCATACTGAAAACCATTTCCATATTGTTCGCCGCAAATGATGCCATAGACCCTGTGACTGTGCACGTACTAATGCTGCATACGTTAAATATCAACGAGCGCGCTCGGCTAAATAAAATCGGATGTTATACTCACATTACGGAAACGAACAAAAAAAGATTGAAGAAGGTCGCTCGAATAATGATGGAGTTGGGAAACTGGTCTGTCTGAAGGCCTCCCTTTAGTGCTCTTCTTTTTTGGTACATCTTCCTAATGAGAAGCGCTGGCAATTATCGTGTCAGATATTAGTCCTTTTCAATCAATATCTAAGTGTCCCTGAATATTACTTTCAAAGATCAAGATAAGAATTACACCACAGAGGGCTGTCCCTATTGTTGCGTGATACCTGTGCCGTATATATGTTAAGTCGTGCTTACCATACAACCGATTATGTGTGTGATCAAGCTTACATCGTATCCAACCTTTCATTGAAATGGCAACGCATCCCAGAAGGATCCCTCTGTACGATATCTGGATGTATCGCAGCGAGCTAAAGGTAGGAATTGAGTCAATGATTTAACAGGAGCTAAAATATCCATGACCCACAGCGGCAGAACCAGCCAAGACGCAAACCGTGATGATGCTTGGAATGATGGTAAACTGGAGAAGAATATATATCAGCAATCCGAGAATGAGAGACATATATTTACTCACCAGTAAAGCGTGTGTAGTGGGCATTCTCCTCGACTGCTCAATGCATCGCATTGAAAAGTATGTCTTAACGAAGCAGCTCAGCATCAGGATGTATAGAATGCTGATGCGCTTACCTGAGCGAGCAAAGTACAGCTCGACCACGTCGCCCTGTTATATGAGCAATCTCCAGCGTCTACATTTCAACACAGTCGAAAGTTACGCACAAAGTATCGTTGGGATAAATCAAAATTGCCTGCATAAAACACGCCCATCTAACTGGGGCCTGCCCAGTCTGTTGTCCCATGATCAAGAGGTTCGTTAGACTGATGACAATTCCAGCCGCAATATAACTAAACCACGTAGGGGACCTGACTACTTTCGAAGACCCCATGGCTGTGAGAAATACGACAACAAGTAGGACCAGCCCAAAAATTCCTATGAAATTAAAGAGGACAATAGCGCTGTTGACCATTTGTTAGTACTGACTCGGGGATAACATAGAATGATAGGAAAGGAAGGGATTGGATTTTGTGAGAGCTATATGCTTTATAGCGCTTGGAAAGTTCAAAGATCCGGGGGTTTGGGCTATGTGCCCTAATAATCCATATCAATACTCACTCCTTCGATGTGATGCGAGTCGCGACGACCATCAGAAGCTGATATTGATTGAACAGGCAATGTTGGGTGTATTTTGATACTTTACAGCTTCTGGTACACGCTAAGAGCAGCCTACAGCGATCCCCCATAGCTGTTCGTATGGATGATAGCTCATGAATCTGATTGTATGGCCGAATTGAGTGAAGCCCGGACGTTCAATGCTGTTGTTGAACTGACTGTAACATTAGATCACCCAAGGGTAAATATAGCAATCAGAAATCTAGTAGTGGAGCACAAATGGAGCATTTACAGAAAACGAGCGACCAAGCAAAGAGGTACTATTTGTCAGCGGTGCTACCCTTCGGCCAGCACGCGAGAAACTTTGACATAATCAGTTTCGGTTGTCGGCCGGCGGCAGTTGGGCGGCAGGTGACTTGAAAGTTGGAAGTTGTGCAGATCTGTTCTCGACATGTTCCAGCTTGCCCTTGTTCCATTGATCTTGCTTTCCCCATTTTCTAATGCACTGGTCTAGTTCCCCACTTTCTTAGATTAAGGATCATTCTCAATTCCTTGGGCGCTCGTCTAGAGCATGATCCTAGACATAATGTGATTCAATCATAGGTAAGCGTACTTGGATTGATATTAAACAATAATTTTATGAAAACGGTACATACATCAACGAAAGGACTATCTGAGGCGTGCTTTGTGCATCGAGAACGTCGCTACCTTGGTGTACTTTCTAGGCCCGGGCCTGGGGTGTTCTTGAAGATATTCCTTATCGACTTGCCCAACTATATTTTTATATTTTTCCATTGATTCTGGGATCAAACCTGGCTCCGTTCGTTGTTTTTATTCGTCATTATCTCGTCCTGTACGCATACCCTGGTACGCTCACATCGGAACAATTCTACTGGTGGACCATGCTTCAATAGCCTCGACATAATATGCTGAGGTGAATTGCTCTAGTACCTGGCTGCCATGAGTTCGCTAGGAGAACGATGACTAATCTGCATTCGGTCTCGTTCAACTTTCTAGGCGCTGTGGCTAGTTCTGTCGACTTTGCTTTATAGGCTCTGCTAATAATGATCGAACAAAGATTCCAACAGATTCTTACTTTCCAGTTAGTAGCGCAACAACCATGAAAATCTTCAATCAAAGTGTAGTTGCGGTAAGAAAGGTTCAGAGAATAGGAGAGGGAAAGAAAAAGAGGATTACTCGAAATGTAAGTCTTCACTCATCATCATATATGTCTTTAACACACATACCGACTAGTTCACAAAGTTATTCGACCCAATCCAACCTACAGCGAAGTGGATAGTTCCTTCGGCGTCGGTCGTGTCCAAAGTTCGAGGATATCTTCATAAGGACAAGCTTCCCGCGGCATCTGCATTTATTCCGACTGGCGCAAATGGAATATGGCTTGCACCGACAAGTAGTCCGTATTCCTTACACGATTCCGAAAGAATATCAAGTGGAGGAAGTTTCGTGAGTTTAAAACTAACTTGCGATACTCCACCTAGTTTGCCTGACTTCATGTCCTATTATGTGTGCTATTTTAAGGCACGGTCGAGCGAGAGTCACGACGATTCGAATAACTATGCTTCGTATGCCTCATCAAGTACGGGTGTCAGCACCGAAGGATATGGCTTATACTGGATACGAAGAGCTTACTCGGATGATACTGTCGATCTTTATACAATATTTGATGAAAGAAATAACATTAGCGCTTTGATAATTTGAATGCCTTTTTTAAAAAAAAAAAAAAAATTCTGACTTTGAAGATGGAAGATATTTGAAGGTAGAGTCTCCCTTTTATCTCTTACAAAGAAGTCGAACGTATTAAAAATAGCTTTGTATGTTCTAATGAGACGATTTGACATCACTAAATAATTAAGTAAGCGGCATGGCACGAAAAGTTCAACATCGGTTGTCGCTCTCGTGGAAGTCAACCACACTCCTCAAATTGGCACCTAATTTTTCCCAGCCATCATTAGAGTCTGCACGATCTCAACGAGCGACACAATCACTTACAGACTGCGAAGTCAATATGCCGATAGCAGGGGAAGACGCGACATGGGAAGACGCGTTGCGAGCTACGGAAACTTTAGGCGATCGCGGAGACGCGTTTTACTATCGTACTCTGTGCTGCGTCTCACACGAAGATTGCTGTATGGATATTTTAAAATTCCTCTGCTTTTCAAATTTCTCTTTTCCTTTTGGAAAGGGCCTTTCTATGCTGGCCGAAATCCTGGGACATCAAGAGTCGGATGTGGAGGCTACTTTAAGCGATCTCGATACGTTAACATTCTGTACTGACAGAAACGTCCTGGACGAGCACCCGGATGATATAAACCGTCCTTTGCGCGTCATCCGGAAAGACTTCAAGGAATACTTGACGGATAGGACAAGGTCTGGAGATTTTCATCTGGACCCACAGACGAGCTACAAGGAGTTAACGCATACGTTTCTATTACATTTACCTTCTATATTCCCCACGGCTCGAGGTGAGAACCCATTTCAAGTTCAACAACATTCTCTGACCATTATTATTACCGTAGAAATGAGTCCCAAAAGTTTACTTGTTGTATGTCGCCTCTTTGTAGCGACATGCACGAAAATAACCGAAACAAGTGACGAACTTTGGCGCGAACTGTTTGAACTCGATATGGATGCATACCTTCAGCTATTACGTCAAACACTACTACCACAATGGGATATCTTGGACCTTGTCTCTCAACTAATGTTATGGATTAAAGGGCGGGTATAGCATATCTATTTGATAGACGTGCAAAGTCAATCCAACTCATCATTTTCATCTAGGAATATTTCTCTATGACCAGCTTAGGATTCCCTGACAGCTTATATCTGCACCACCTTACTCGCTGGGATAATTGGGTTAGCTCGGCTCTGAGACCATATGCGCAACAGAGTCATGTTTGGAGAGTTATTGCTTCTCTTCAGCACCCGTTCTATGCAAAGTCATACAACGGCCGCAGCTTTGTTTATATGCGTAGGATTCTCTCTCGCCTGAGCTATCCTGTGGACGATCTAAGCAACTCGCAGTTTCGCTTCACATCATCCGGTTTGTGGGTACTTGGCGGCCGTGTGTCCCATAAAAGCGCATTTTTCAAGATGTTTTCAGAATACCTTGAAGATCCTACTCGCTGTACTGAACTCGGCAAGCGCGCGGACAGGGACTTACTGATGGTCAGGACTCTTGCAGAGTTTCTATTTACGTATTTGGTGTTTGTATTTTCTCTTTTTTATTGCTAAAAACACTAATATTCCCGTTATCCAGTCCAACAGATATCAAAGACAAATCACGTTATGGGCCGCCCGTCGCCTTTCGAATCACAATGCAAATCGTCAAAGGATACGGTATTCGAGTCACAACTTCGAACACGTATCTCTATGCGATGAGATGGCTTCCCGGATTTCTTAAAAACGCTGGATATAGTAATGACATGGCAAAATATTTACAGCGTAACAAGCTCAATCTCTCATCCATCTGCGAGGGGCAAGGTGCCTTCGAGTCAGCTGTACTCAGTTACGTATCGTTGAAAAAAAGCTTGGATACAACAACTCTCTCCGAAGACGAGCAAGCAGGGGTTAACAGCACACACAACACGACTATCACATCTTCGGACGAGTGTTACTCGTGTGCCTCCTCTAGCACTGGACTTAGCACTGGAGATTATGGTTTTTACTGGACCCGAAGGGCGTATTCACAGGAGACCACTAGTGATGATGTGATGCGATAGTACTACTGGGTAATAATATATGTTCAAAAGTTTGAGAAGCTTTTGAGTTCACAATTAATAAAAATTGGTACTCGCTCATCTGAAAACGGCGGCTATTCATCTAGGCATACTTGCGCACGGTACGCCTGCTTCGCAAAGTAGAATATGTATTTCAATGACGACATCGGGCTTTCGGGATTTCAAATTTACCCGACAGAAAGCTTCTGGTTACATGGCACGCACACAGTGCCGTTCGAGTCATTTCAAGTTTTTTCAACCTTGGTGAATCACAAAAGAATACTCTGTACAACCAAGATATTAAGCTCCCAGCAGCGCTCTGCTACATCTTGTTCCTAAAGGCCTAACCTGTCATCGATGGTGTCTGAAGAAACTCCCCTACTCGCCGAGAACGTCCAGCTCGATCACGATGCAGTGTATAATCGATTTTCACCAAAGAGGAAACGCGCCATAGTGGCGATGGTCTCTATCTGTGGTCTTATGCCATGTAAGTTTGACTCGATAAATGGGCAGTACCAAAAAAAACTGACGCTGATGTCCCAGTACTGGTGACTGGCACATTTACCCCATCGATACCCCGAATCGCACGCGATTTAAACACCACCGGGTCCATGGTGAAGTACGACCACGAAGTTATGCCTCCCACGAATGCATCTGAACGTTGAAAACGTCCCAGTCTGGCCGTGGGCTTGTCCGCTTTCGCGTCGTCGTTAGGAGGATTGATCGGTGGATCCTATTCCACCTTCTGTAAGTGATCGCGTTTTCTGTTGATGGCATTATAGCTTCATTTCTGCAACTATTCAGACGGCCGGAGGTATACATATACATATTCCCTTCCGGTGATGGTGATTGGTTCTTTGGGAAGTGCAACCGCCCCAACGATCTATTCGTTACTGTTCTGGCGCTTCGTTCAATCACTCGGCGCGTCGCCTGGGATGGTATTGGGAGCAGGTGTTATCGGGGATATTTATAAGCTAGAGGAGCGAGGGAGAGGTATGGCGATATTCCTAGCGGTAAGTCAAGTTTTACTGTTGGGGAAAGAGCCCTCTGACATTTCTAGAGGCTATTTTACTTGGACCGTCCTCGGCGCCGTTAATAGGCGGTAAGGGGCCTAGTTTTGATTATTTTCTTATTTTTTTAAAATCGCAAATGTAGGATGGGCTGCTGTTCAGTGGTCTTCAGGATGGAGAGTTATGCAAGGCATATTAGGTGCCGTCGGTTTTATCATCTTTGTCGTCATGTATATTTTCTTCCCGGACACCAGCCATCCTGGCGCGCGAGGGGTAGACAAGCTTCGAGGACCGGACTCCCCAGAACTTAAAACAGTGGGGTTCGTATTTGTCAACCCTCTTAGGCCGATGCTATTACTTCGCAGCCCGAATCTCTTTTTGATTGTAAGTCGTTTTTGATATTAGTATCTTTGTAAATTGTTTCCCAGTTGCTAAACGTAATATTATACTACCTAGTCGATAATTCTGTCCACTTCTTTGATGACGGTATTCGGTATGTTTCTTGATGATTCGGGAATCCTTCACCAGGGTCTTTTGAAATGCTCATGAAATACAAGTTTTGCTTGTTCCCCTTGCTTATACTATCGTGCGTGATCATATCTCTGACTACACCGTATAACCTTATCTCACCTACTAGGGGGAGCGATACAACATCTCCAACGAGGCTTTTATTGGAGCCTGTTTCATACCAGCTGGGTTTGGTAACATCAGTGTGTTACCTGCATATTACATCCTGATTTTGACTTGTTGATACCGATTGATGGTATTATTTTACAGCTGGTGCGGCGATTGTTGGTCGTATATCTGATCGCACCGTCATCACCTGGCGCAAAAAGCGTGGTGGTATATGGTATCCCGAAGACCGTCTCCGCGCAGCGTTGCTTCCTTTCGCATTGCTCATTCCCGTTCCCCTGGTAATCTACGGGTTAGTTAACCAATTTGTCGACGGTAAGGTGGGACTATATACTTGTCTTGTATGTCTCTATGTCAACGGCATTGGGGTATGTATCTCACTACAGGTATAAGAAATTAGATCTGATTTGTATAATATCTAGGTTGAGATGGCATTCGGTCCATGTGCGGCATACCTCGTCGACGTCCTGCATACGCGCAGCGCTGAGGCGTTGGCTGCGAATGGGTGAGTCGCGTATCATTCTGAATGTGCTTGCTACTGGGCTGACGTCGGTAATAACCTAAGGGGCCTGCGGTCTGTACTCATGGCTGCAGGTATATCAGTCGTCCTACCAATGATCAATCACTTCGGAGTTGCTGCGACGAACGCGATGTGCGCAGGGCTGGTATGGATTGGATTAGGGTGAGCCAACATCTCCAATAACCACCATCTGTCCTAATCGTATCATTTTCACATACTTGAAGCCTTTTATGGTTAATCATAACATATGGCGATCAGATGAGAGCCTATGTTGATGTTGGATTCTCAACTGCCGTAAATAATTAACCCGCTCGGGATGTCCTCATTGGACACAGTCTGCGACTAGGTTGCAAATGACTCATATGTTATTTTGGGATAAAAATTGCGAGTAGTGGAATTATTTGACACCAACGTTTTCTCAAGATCATGGCATTCATCTTGACATCTCATCAGAACCTACCATTTTTGGAATATCATTTTTGTCAGGATCTACCTCACGTCCTTCATAAAAGACGCATAAACAGGGCTGTTTCTAACCTCTCTACAGACTAGGCAATATGACACCGCAAGCATCAACGTCGATCAAAATTGCTTTCAATTTTTGCTCTATTGCCAGTACCGCTCTACTCACTCTTATTCTGCTCACTGCGCTAGCATCCCGCCGTGTGACAAGAATGCTAACCTGGTACAGCTTGTTAGGTTCCTCTATCCTGTTCAGCGGCACGAATGTCATGATAATAGGATAACAGAGTGGACCTCCTCCTGCAAGAATTCCTTGCTTTTTGCAAGCTACCGCTACATATGCACTATATCCCTTGTAAGTTAGCTAGACTGTTAACGAAATGCAGTATCCAATATTTTCCAAAATCAACTTGACCAGAAGCATGCTTCTTGCTTGTGCCCTACTCTCACAGGTGCGCTAAGTTCTTCCTCCTTTCCCCCACACACCCATTGACGAATAATAAAAGATCTATTTCCTACTTGCTCAAGTAAGTAACAATCGTGGACCACTACCGATACTATACACTATGATTCTGGTAGGTCGCAAGCCACAAAAGCTACACCCCAAAATTCACTAAAAAATCCACTAAAAATCGTTCCCACTTCCCAGCCAACTGTTATTCCTGTCTTAGTCTCCAGTGGTATATTTGCCTTTGTTGCTATCGTAAGTAATGATTTCCCGCGATGATTTATTTGCAAGCACTCGCTGATCCCCAGCATCTCAGAAAGCCACTCAAAATCCCTCGATTGTGGTGCGCGACTTGACGGGGATGAGATGTCACCTCATCCAACAGGACCTTCTGTAAGTAACTACACCTACGCTGACATTACTGTCCTCTTCATACGGAAAAAATCATATGCTCCCCCGACTGTAGGTTCCACATTTTATACCTTCTCGGGCTTGTAGCCTGCGCAGGTATAATGGTTTTACAGGGTAAAGTACATTTTTAATACCTTTTTAAAAGTATTACGATTGACAAATTATAACATGCACCAGCGCTTGTCATCCTACGCTTTCGACAGATTAAGCATGAATCGCACAGTAAAACTGTTTTTGAAAGCGACTTACTTTCGACGTCGTTAATTATAAGGGTCTGCACTCTCAACGTCGTCGTGATTATCAGCATAATGTAAGTACCAATAAGTTGTTTCCCTCTTGAAGATGCAAACCTATCGCTGATATGAGAGAACGTGATATAGAGTCCCGACGACACTTTCACTAGGCACTTCAGCCTCATATATTGCCTCAGATTTGACAATGGCTATAGGTCCGTAGCTTTCAATTTAATACTATCTCAGGATTGAGGATCGATGTTATTGGTGAATACCGTTAGCGCCTTTACTACAATGCGTCATATATTGCTCCCAAAGGGTTAGTAAGATGCCGGACTCGTACTCATTTTGGATTTCAGAGCTGCTTATTAACTCCCGAATTTCTTGTAGGATATTTTAAATCCTTGGATTGCTTTTTTCTATTCCGTCAGGAGGGATAAGGTTTGATAATTCGCATGAAGCATTGTCCGAGTCAGCTAAATCCGTTTAGTGGTAATAGTACTCGTAGTTACTAGTAATAGTACAAGATTTTTCTGGATCATATCCAGGTAATTATCAGGATGACATGCGAAATATTTGGGTAAATTCGGGTGTTCACTCCTCACTTTCCCTCCACCTTTCCCTCCACCGTCTTAACCTCTTTCTCAGTAGCCTCCATCGCAACCTGTACAAGCGTCTTTTCTTCCTTCACCGCCTCCCCACCCGCCCTATTACTTCCTGCTGGAGCAGTTACTCCCCTGCAGCGAATTGCATACTCCCTACACGCTTCGCTACTCTTCGTGAGTTCCTCGTCCCCATGATCAAGTGCAACGATCCCCAACCCTGGGAAATTATACTCTAGAAGATTTCGCAAAGCAGGGAGCATATCTTTCGAAGGAGAGTACGTCCCGCTGTTGTTATCAATCACCAGCTCCCAGTCGACTTCGTCATCCTGCATGGACTCGTTGAATACTGACCAGCCACCTCCGCCAGAAACACCAGGGATGCATGGGCGCGGGTGGAATTCACCCGAATAGCGTACCCGCGTGGCGCAATTAGAATGCAGTGCGTGCTTGGACGCAAAGTCGACAAAGAACGCTGCGCCAGTTTCTGAGAACCTGAAGGACTCATCGTCAGATGAAATGATATATGTGTACACGGCTGGTTTGATGCGATGTGCGAAGGGAGATGTAGACGTGAGCGTTAGTTGATCAACTGATTCGGGCGTCGGTTTTGGTTCAATATTGATATCCGGTTGGTCATTATTGTTGGGCTGTGATCCCGTCCTCGAGTGCGATTTGGAGAACAGGGACGATGAACGTGTAGCTCCCCACCCGGGGCGCACACCAACAGGCACATCTCCATGTAATAAAAGCTGTGTGAACGCAATCGTATGGTTCTCTCCTTCGTCTTTCGCTATACCGGCTCCTGTAGCAGAACTATCGTGATTGCGCCCACCACATCCGACAACCCCGAAGCCATTCCTCCCCGTGCGCGCGTACAACATTCTATGACCAGCCTGGATTCCGCTTCGAACAGCTAGCGCCGTCGGTCCTGGGGAAAATATGCTCTGAGCAGCTTTATAATTCTTGTTCCATCCTTGATGTGTATCCCCGAAGAACAACGGCACGCTCTTGAGGTAAACCTTCCATGTCGAGTACAGTCGGGCTTGATCTAGGTTGGTAAAGGCACCAACGGTAGGAGAGTAGTGCCTCGAAAAGCGGATGGGGCCATCAAATAGGTAGGGGTGGGCAGGCGGGGAGGGATCTTGAGAGGGAGTTGACTCAATCTGAATTATATTAATATTATTGGTTAAGGATGCACGGAGAATACAAACAATACCTTGACCCATATCGTCCCCCTATTTCTTCTTAGATGCAGCACTGGGCCCTCAATTTCCAACTCCTTTGCGCCAGCGGACACACTCGTCTTTGCTTTCCCAATGTAGTCGTCAGTTATCATACCTTCGTCCTTATCCATCAACTTTATGTGCAAATCCGCAAGAGCGGGTACATTCTTCACGCGCCATAGCTCGTTCCATATAGGTGAAAGAGTGCCCTGTTTGACTTGCGATCTGTGCCAATGTTTATGAGTCAGGGAAATTTGATAAGCAAAACAATCGTACACAAAGGATATTTGATCGTCTAGCGTTGCGACGATATAAGGATCTGCAGATCCTACAACGTCCATCTTGGGCAGACCTGAAGCACCGATAAACTGTGCACGCGAAGAGGGAAGAAAATGATTCAATTCAACATGAAAGAAAGGGAATGAAATAATACATACCTGAATCACTAAATCAACATATGGTATTAAATGACCGTGCTCGCCCATCTTCTTAGTGATTGTGGATTTCGTGTGCGTCTTCTGCGAGTGGAGGGTGTCATTTGCGGATTGGACCTATTCGATACGACGTTAGAAAATGGCTATCAAGATGATTTGCAGCTGGTATTAAAGACAGTACGTGTCAATTTTGATTTGTTAGTTTTGTTTAACAGATCCCAGCTTCAATGGCGTAAGAAGAGATAAAAATAAATGCTCGCAGCGACAGAAAGAGAACTTGGCGCCTGTATGGTTTGATAAAAATAGATACGTACTTTCTCTTTCGTATTCTGTACGACCTGCCCAAGCTGTTCAAGTATATTTGACATGCTGAGTGGGTTACGTTTTCCTCCTGGCATCGTTTAGGCAAAGCGTAAGCGTCGAGTCCTAGAGTCCTGTATCTTTCTCGTGTTCCGTTCGGGTTGGATTGCGATTTTATTCTTGTAAGCGGTCTGATAGAATGAGATACCACATGCGTGGTATAAGTAAGTGCCAGAGTCACACTCCAGTTCAGAAAGAAACTCGATCCAACCTAGTAAGATACCGATGGTTATGAGCTGAACGAATTTCTAGATTTCCAAGACAATAGTCCAAGACAACAGCTTGGCAAACTTAAGCGCAGCCTTCTCGTTGTGTCTTATCTGACGTCCTTCTTCCAACGATTTAGGTGATTTTCGTTAAAGAACACGATGGTTGAAAGTAGATCCTATGTGGGTCGGAGCAAGTGAGGTCAGGTCAGGGAGAATGAATCAATTCAAATCAGTTATGACGCTTTCGTATTTATAGCGGCTTATTTCCATTCTGAGCGGACTTCAATCGGAGCGTTTACTTTAAGCGCCGATATGCGGCGCCGTCACGGCACCACCTACCTGCACAGTCCAGGTCAACCGTCAAGATGTTCAACGTTCGCTCGAAAAGTGAAATCCATGTTATTCAAAGATGGGCTATAGAGGGAGTAGATGTGCATATACCGCTCAGAATACCTGTCCTCTCCGGGCTGCGCACTGTAAGCTAATCTTCGTAAACGCTCCGCGTTCTAAGCAAATGAATTAGGTCCATATCAAGTTCATCGGAACGTAAATGGCTAAGTGGTTGATAACGATAAGAGAAGCCACTGATGGAGTACAGATGCTTGTTCCGCACTTGCCAAACGTATCACTATTAGTTGGTTTAACGTCTGATCCTCCTCAAACATAGGGAAGGCGAAACAAAAAATACGACGAAAATGAAGAATTCACTATTCAGATATACATAAAGAGAGGAAACATAGGGTTTACTAGGTAGGGAGGTATCGCGCGACGTCATAACAGAGAAAATATTATTTGAGAACCATAAAATAAAACGTCCTTCTGAATAGAAGTGGAACGCAGGAGCAGCATAAAACATTCGAAGAAAAAACCTGAAAAGATGGGGAAAACCATAATGCATGTTTTCGAGGGCATGAAAGAAAAAAGAAGAGAAGAGAAGAGAAAAGGCCTGCAATATAGATACATCCAGAAGATGGAAGGAAAGAAAGAAAAAAAGAAACGAGAATAATTGATATTGATGTACATTGTAAGAGGAAAGGAACACATCCGAATCTCCACCACGCGAAAGAAAAATTAAACAAAACCATAGTATGATACTTTCGCATCCTACGACACTCCATTTTGCGAAATTCGTCACACCCCCCGAGGAAGTAAGCTCCGTAAACACACACAACACAAATGCATCGGACGAACGGGCATTTGAGAAAATGATAAAAAAGGCACATTCAATAAAGATGTACTAGATACGAATGGAATGCATTTGTGGTGGGTATGATGATGATAAACAATGATGGATGAGAGTTAAGAATGGGTAATTGGCTTGTGTGACGAGGGAGGAAAAGGAGACATGCTAGTGTGTATGTATAGCGTAAAAAAAGAAGTAAAGCCAAGTGGGGGACAATGCTGAGTAGACATGATAATAGAACGACGTCGAAGAGGGAAGGATCTCGATGAATGACCATTGGAGGAAGCAGCGTAACCTGTACGGCCTAAGAAAACTGTTAAGCTGACGATGCAGAGAAAAAAACCTAAAATAAACACTAACCAGATCCCCAATTCATATCGCAACTACCCTCGCCCAACGACTCAACATACGTTGGTCGCTGAAGCCGGAGCGATATCAGGGAAATGACAGCTCAACGGCGACGTCGCAAGCACAAGTGGGCTCAAAGGTCCAATTTCATCAGTTTCATCACCTTCAGGGACTCCCTCCAACTCAGAGGTCATTTCCAAATCAACAGGAAGCGTCACCTGCCTCAATGGCGATCGGGGTGTTCGCATTGTCTGTTGCTTTGGAGACGTCATGGGACCAGCACTGGTAACATGAGCTGAAGCAGAGGGGGAAGGATGCGGTTGTGGAGTCGAAGGGAGGGAGGGCGAATGTTTCTTCATCGCTTCCTGTTGCCGATGAAATACCATGTTAGCGACGAGCTGCGCCATACTGGTGATCTTGTGCTTTGAAGATGGCGAGGACGATGTGCAACAGGTGTTTGAGCGCCTCGGAGTCGAAGGCGAAGATGATCGTTGAGCAGAAGGATTGGATGTCGGACTGGCAGGAGTCGGTACCGAAGCCGAACGTCTCGGCGAACTGATAGCGTCAGTGTTGTAGCCATCTTCGTGACCGTCCTTTGACCTTTCATCCAGCCTCAGCTTAATCCTCAAAAGAGTCGAAAGCTCCCGACACCGCTCCCGCTCCCTTTCCCTTTCCTCCTTCGTGTAATTCTCCCTCGAATAAAGCCTCGACAAGCTCCTCTGCCTTCTCCTCAGCTCAACGAGTCTCGCTACCTCCTCTTCCGCTCCTTCCGGTGCGAGCTCGGCCAGTTTGTTCGGATTCGACGCAAGTTCCAGCTCCAACTCGGCAAGTTCATCACCCGGAGAAGGCGAACGCGGTATCGGCGCGTTCAAATCGAAAGGTGATTGCAGGCGCGTCGAAGAGACAGGGGAAGGTTCCCACATCAACAAACTCCTCGTGCCGTTGTTCGGTATGAGAGGCGTGCTGTGTACTACGATACTCGCGTCCGGCACGTAATTCTTCGATGCGAGGTCCATGGGTATGAAGTCGTCATCCGCATCGCATCCAGGCAGGCTGAGCCAATGAGACTTTGTCTTTGGAGGATGAACAGACCCATGCAAATGAAAGCTACCATTATCATTGAATTGGTTGAATTGTTGCAATCCCAGAGAATCGCATTCACCCTCGTTGTCCTCGCTTTCACCTTCCAATGAAGGTAACGCCATCGATCTTCTCCTTCTCGAAGGCGAACACGGGATTTCTGCAAGTGACGAAGGATCATCATCACGAGAGTCGTAAAACGGAGGATATGGAAGGCTTGAGCCCAAGTTTAAGTTAGATGGGAAGATAGAATTCGGATGTGGATGTGGGATAGAATGCTCGTCATTGGTTTTGTTGTACAATTGTATAGGAGACGTAGAAGGGTATTTGTCTAGGGGGTGGTATCGTTGCTGCTGCTGCTGCTGTCGTTCTTGCTCATTGCTCGTCATGCCGTCATCTTCCTCGGGTTCAAGAAATCGATGTCTAAGCTCAACATCGTCCTCGTAAGGCGGCGACAAAGACGACGTTTCAGAAGCGTCATCCAGGCCTGGATTGTCCAGATCTGCATCTACAGATTCGGGGCTAGTCGTCCATCGGTCTGGTGGAATATGTAAGAAGGGTGGGTAAGGCCTCATCATATCTTCGGGACTCGTAGGTTCGGAAGAATCTTCATCGTCCGAAAGGATAGATCCCATGGTTTCCAGGGCATCGCATAACTTGCCAGCACCGGAAAATCCCATTTTCATGGCTGGATAAATCCTGTCGTCGTTCATTCTGTGATGATCTGAAAGTGGAAGTGATAGAGGCTCCAAATTATCCTGCCAATTCGACGAGAAATTCGATAAGGATATAAGTGGGAGTTCAACCGTATCGGAGTTCCCCATAGAGTGGCTAGCCAGCCCATAAATCTCAAAATCATCATCAGGCGCATGATTGGCGTGCGGTAAATCCCTCCTAAACGTGGTTATCTGACACGACGGTGGTAACGAGAATTGTAAGTTATTCTTCTCCACGTGTCTGTTACATGGTTGCGCATAATAGCCAGAACGCCTAGCCGTGCAGGCGTTGCCCGTATTCTTTGGCTTGAAACCTGTGGAAGTAGACGCAGACGTAGATGCATGACATTGTTCCAAAATTGAATTGCCATAATCTTCGTAAAGCTCCCCATTGTAATTCGCGTTTACAGAGCCCCTCCTGTGGAGACTCGGGAACGAGCCAAGTCCTTGGGAATAATTTCTTTCTTGGGTGTAATCGCGGGTCGAGTGGTTCATCGCGGCGGATAAAGTAGGCAAGTTCATGGATATCAGAAGTAGTTCATAAAGCAGTCAGAGTATTTTCAAGTCAAGCAAAAAACCTGCAAGATAATGAATGTTAGCCGCTGTCTTTGATATTTAGTGTATGATGCTGGCAGCCAACTGGTAGCGTGCGCTAGCCTTGGCTGGATGGCGTGAAGATGGTAAGAAAACTCACGTTAATGGTACATGCATTCAATAATCGTCCATAATTTTCAAATCGCAAGAAAATCGGCCTCGTCAAAAGGGAGAAGAAATGAGGAGCGCCTGTGGTTCCGGATGAAGAGGAGTTGGAGTTGGAGTTGGAATCTGGTCACGATCCGTTGTAAACTTAGCTTGGTCGGACCACATGTCATAAAACCTTAGTCAGCATTAACCCGAGTGACGAGTCGTAACTCACGGACTCCTGACACCCCGCTCACCGCTGCCTCGAGGCTGGGCGCGTGTTTCCGTCCATCAGCACATTGTCATTTTAGAGGATTATTTTGGATACCTAATCCCATCTATACCAAACAGAATATCCAACCAAACTCCGTTCCACTCCCACTGATAACATACTCTACTTTATGGGCGTATCCAAACCGCGCACAGTATGCCAAATTTCCCATACAGAACTCCTGATATCTCACCCGAAGACAGAAGAACGAGCTCCATGCTAGGCAGAATGGAATTTCAAGGAACCGCACAGCCTGTGCAAGTCACCATCAGGGGTAAGCTTACCACCGCGATCCATCATAATGGACGCCTACAGGACCTGCATAATGATATATGTGTAGGTTACCCTTCAAGCTTCAAGCTTCAATTTCGAGCATGTACGTACATACTTGTCACCGCAGGGAAATATTTTGCCGTCAACGCAAGGCGGTAGACGACACAATTTATGCCACATAGTCGCCCCTTGGTTGGAAATCCTTGTCGAGTAACGAGTCATAATAACATGATGTAGTTAGATAGTTGACCCCCGCATTTCCCTCGTATCCGTCGGGTCGCCGACCCTTTCTCTGTTTTAAATTCAAATCCCACCCCGACGCCGACAGTCGACCTAAGTATAAATGATATTGCAACATCACGGCAGTCTCAATCTCTCAAAATTACGTGCAATCCAGAATAATGAAGCCTACAACCGAGACACGGCTTATACAGGCCTAGGACTTAGGCGATATACAAGTGATGTAAATAATTATGTATGTGCCGTCTACAGACCACGTACAAACTCAAGATCCTGTAATGTTGGGGAGATTGAGGTATCGCTTATCGGCAGCGTAGCATGCGTCGCACATCATGCTCTGCCTCCCCCAGACTTGCCTTCTGGAAGTTGGAACTCGTTGAAGTAAGGCGACCGGTAATACGTGGGTCGCAATAATAATTGTTCTTGTTTTCTAACGCAGGCCGTGGTAACTTTCCGAGAAGAGCCAGCACCTCGACAGTTGAGCTCGACCGTCGTCAAATCATCATTGACCTCCTCCGGGTATGGTAAGAGTATGTACTCACGGAAAGACAGATATCAAACTGAATCAAGAGTATATATAAGATTAGAACTGTGAATGAACTTATTTGACGACACCTCCTGAGAAGCCCGCAGTTTAAATATTTCCTCTGGTAGAATAGACGCGCTCTGAAAACCAGAATCAATCAACGACGTCTCCTCTTCTCCATTGAAAGACTCGGTGATCCCGCCCGACCATTTCTCAGCGCGCGCACCTGGCCCTACATATCAAGCCATCAACTTATAAACCTAGATGTTTCCATGCAGGAGCTATCCGTACTCCTCGCCCCGAGTACCCCACCAATGACCATATTTAACGACAGTCCACACCCATTGCGATCGGTGCCGACCACGATGATTAGCGGGGTCATTTAAGCTCGAAAACGCGAACCCTAGTCCCAGTCTAAATACATATGTAGCACAGTGTGCAGAGCGGGATTATTTTATTTTGACTTGAACTTTTAAATTTTGAAGTCTATTTTAAGATATCCCACAAGGATAGGGAATTCCAGGCGTGACAAACATATCTTCACGGTTCCGAGTATAGGTCCTAGTACACTTTCTGATATATGTGTTCTATCTTTGATATACCAGCTCTTCGTCGCAAGTAATTGTCAAAAAGAGCGTAAACATTGGCACGTACCGGACACGCGTCGTTACGGTACATAATCAACTTGTTTGGCGCCGGACACGCGCTAGTCACGAGCCTCTGACCGATACGGTAGACGCCGAGATTTTCAAGGCCTACGACTTATACTACGAACATTTAGTCGAGGAGAGACTCTGAAATTTGCTCTGTAGGTATCCTGTCGAGGCTTAAATTTACTCAACTGATGCCTCTTCCATTTGACGAAACCAACCGGAGAAAAATAAACTCCAAAGACAAATTCTGCTGTCGAAATAAAATAGACCAAGTACATATTACCTCCGTTTATGCCTTCTATGAAATACACGTTTCCGGCCGACGATCAGGTCCTTGACAGTTGATTTCATGGATTAAATAAAGTACATACGTACGTAAACCTAAAGATAATTGCCTCTCGAGCACACCTGAAATTGGATTTTGGTGTTTTGAAAAGCAAGAAATTGAATGACTGGTCCCTATGCCATCCTCATTATCTCTGAGAGTCATTCGGAAAAGTTACACCACTAATCATTACTGGAACATCCTGTTGATTGATGAGTATCCGAATCTGACCCGCCACATCAAACACACCATCTTTGCACCATCTTCTGACACAGACTTGACACAGGCTTCGATGGCTTCGGAGGGACGTGCCTATCGATCCTCACATAAAGTCAATCCGCACGGAGACATCCTCCAATTCTATATATACAATCATCGGAAGTCCGAAGATTGAAAGATTCAACCCATTCCACTCCATCGTCACCGAAATTTCTACAACGTTCTGCGTTGAAGAGTGTCTGGGGGTATGGGAGAGATAGTCCCGTCCCGAATCAAAAGACCGCACACGTCCACCGCGTCTTTGACGGTTCACGGATAAAACAGACAAATAATGACCGAATGAACCCACAGCGTTGGAGTGCCATTCCTTCATTTGGACTCTGAGAAGAAATGTCATGTAAACTTTTTTGTCTCCACGGTACGTCTTGACTGTCAACGTATTTTCCATGAATTTTCTTGGAACTGTTATATATCTCGAACATCGTTCTTACTGCTTACTTAGTAGCCTACATCACTTCTATCTGTGTATACCTTTGAGCATACAGCATCCATCAGCGTAACCGTATCCTGGTGTTTCTGGTGCGATGCACCAACCTGTGCTGAAATGTTAATCTCAAGTGGGCTGGTATGGAATCGCCATACACACGCACACACACACACCAGTGTTCCCATACTTCTGTAACTCCCCATACGCTAGAACATCCCTGTTCAGTTATTCTCAGCGGTTGAGAAGCCTACATCAACCAAAGCCCGCAGACGATCCCCATAGCGTATAGTAGTCCAGAGCAAGCTGCGGAAAGGAGAAGGATGAGTCGAAGACATATCATTGTTCATAGCAAAGGAACGCACCCAAACCCGAATATCCAAGCCATCACGGCTGATAAGGCGTTCGTAGTAACAATACCATAATTTTCAATCATAGGAAGAATACCGGCAATAAAGGCCGCCATGATTACGGAGCGGAATCCGCTACATATAATTAATGGAAGTTGAATATCAAAGTCGAAATAGGAAAAAAAGCTCCAGGCGTTGAAGACATAATACTTACGTGCTGGCTGCCATAGCTTATGCACTGCGTGAGTGCATAAGATCGACTACGTATGAACCGCATGGGCTTAGCACAAAGTCAACCTGTGCATGAGGAAAAGGTTCAATATGGCTCAGACGGATAATCAGGAATGGAAACTCACACCAACACCATTCAGGAACAGACAGAACAGGTTTAAAGCAAGACCCACTTTTCCTGGAACGTACTCCGTTAACAAGCCCGAGGCAAGAACAGAAATTGGGATGAGAAATAATGCGCCTGGGATCGTAGCGCGAAGGCGATCCTCTGGATACCATACCCCTCCCCGCATCTTGCGGTATTTAACGACAATTCTGTCAGATAGACGACCTGCGAGCGGTGCCCCGACTATAGAGTTTGTCATTGGTGTGGTTTCCATGAAGCGGTGGAAAGTACTTACTCATGTTTCCGACCCCACAAGGTAAGAAGCATGCGCCAATAAGAGCTTCGTTGGTTATGCCATATTTCTTTCCCTTTGAAACGATACGTCTGATTAGAGCAATTACAGACATATTGAACAAAATAAGCTCACAATCGTGTACGCAAGGGGGACGAGAAGAACTAGAAACAATTTAGTTATATTTCGTGTTCATCCGGACGTTTATAGCTTACCATAATCGGTGAACAAACATGCAAAGCCTGCAATAGTCTAGCCGGACGTTAGTATTCTTGATCGATACTCGTAGAATTACAGGTAAGAGCACTGTCTTACAACAAAGACCAAATTAGGACTTCGCATCATCCATAGAGGCTTAAAGGGGTTGATGAATATAGGCCGCCATGTTGGAAGAGTGGCAGGGTCTGCCTTTTCAACTCCGCGTTGTCCAGGGTGGTAAGTTTCTGGGAAAAACAAAAAGATTACGAGGAAGGCGATGAGCCCAAAGATACCTAGGAAGAGCTGTAATAAACGCCATGAGTAATAATGTGCTGCGTAACCTGTCGTACAACACAATCGAGTGAGCAAACATATTGGTTACCCCAAAATTTCGGACACTGACCTCCAACAAAGGGTGCTATAGCAGGGCCTAGGAGAATAGCCTTCAAAAGTTCAACAATCGATGAGCGATAACGCTCGAAGGAATATCTGCCTCACAGAGAAGAAGATTCCCATCGCCTGTCCACGTTCTTCCAGCTTGTAAATGTCCCCTATAGCTCCGGAGCCGACAGCAAGACCCGGCGACGCGCCCATTGCTTGTACAAATCTCCATACCATCAGGTGCGGAATACTTGGGGACGTCGCGACTCCGATGGACCCAATTACAAGGAGGGGTGTCCCTACGAGATATACAGGTCTTCTTCCGTCTATTTGATGTCGTGTAAAATGTTGCGTTTATGAAAGCATAACTCTGAACTCACAGAAAGTTGAATATGAAGAACCCCAAAGAGCGCCCAAAGAGGACGCAACGATAGACAAGCTTACGGCAAGACTGTTAAATCACAATGAGAGAGGGAACCCAATGGCACTTTGAACATCTGTAATACCTCACTATGGGTCCCGTAGAGTCTAAATCCTTCGCTATCTGGGGTACAGAAGGAATAAACGTTCCTGAAACAAAAACTATACCAATTAAATCAGTTATTATTTCTTGTTACAAAATATACCCGGGAAAACGTACGCGGAAGTAAGCCAGTAACAGAAACAGTGGCAAGAATCATTCGCTTCTGGCTGGGTGTGAAGCGATTGTACACTTCTTCGTGCTTCAGTGCACTCTGCGAATGAAGCAGTGGGGTAGACTCGGTGTCTCCTCCTTCGATTGTCATTCTGAATTCCGGTGACTGAGAGAAGAGGTAAAGAATCGGTCAGCTTGTAACATGGGTGTCGTCGGTTAAAAAGCAATTTTAATGATGTAGTTTGGCGTGACTCATATACTAGTACAATAAGGGGAAAAGAACGCTTACTCGCCTAACTATGAATTAGGCTGCGTTCGGACTCATAAATTATAATTCGGTATTTTGATATCGCTTGTGAGCATGTGATGACCGGTGATGGCCGGCGTGACTTCTATAATCAGGACCTTAGGGTTAGGGCTATAGATAATTTCTCTGTGAACTCGTTTTAGGCACTTTGATACAGCCAAAAAATGCTCTGATAGTGAAAGATATAAATATTAGTAGAATGGACAGGAAAATAGGCAGTCAAGTGGTGTATACCGCATATTTAATCACAATCAACAGACGCGTCGCAGACGCGCTATTTTGTGTCACAACCCGTCACATATTCACGAGACCTCAAACTCAGGTGATCAATCAGCTGGTTGCTATCATATACAGTATCTAATCTGGCTGATAATCCCGTATTATGAGTCCATCTATTCTTTTGGATTCCCCTTTATCGTATGACTGACGTCCTCAAGGGCCAATCACATTCAGGCATAATTCTAACATAGGACGATATAACCGTGTAATTATAAGCCGTAATTGATTTTGTCAAACTCGGTCGATGAGGAGTCAAATGACCTGAAATCAGGGCATCTACTTTCATTGTCTGAACATAGGGGTTGCATACTACTGGATACTACCGGATAACCAAGCCAACAGACCATTATACACGGACGACCAAGCTCTGAGTATGTCCTATCAGGGAAAGAAGTTATTACATATTTCGTTTGCAGTGTGACGAACTTACTCACTCCATGGGAACCAAATAGAATGCATTCGATTAGCGGTGCTAAATAAATCGGGATGGTTTCAGTGTCAAATAAGAATTTCTAACGAAGACAAAAGCGCTTGCATACTTATTGCCATAGATAAATTTGTCGCAACGTCAGTATTTATGTAAATGCTTCATGCTGTACTTTTCCTCTGGTGTAAGGAGGAGATTCTATTACGTTGCAAGAAATATCATCAATTAAAAAGAAAAGATAAATTTAGGACACTTACATTATAGCTACAACGAGACAAATGTTAAGAAGGCATATCCTAATAACCAACGACATTGATAAATAATTTCGGCTTAAGGCTTCATTTAGGACCTCGTTTTTGTGTCGCAAGCGTCGGATGTGGGTGATTACAAGGACTGGTGTGCGGGTCACGGTTAAAAATATAAATTTAAGTTTGTGCTCAACGACGTGTAATGTGAATTACCTTTCAAGATAACAATGACTACAAGCGCTGCGATGTACAGTAAATACATAGCATGCCTACTGTTGAGAAGATCCAGACGTTTATTCCCGGGTTGTCCGTGAATTGTGTATGTGATATGTAACTAGGGGACGTCTTCGCCGTCATATGGCTTGCTGCTTGTCCTGGGGTCGGGAAACATAATTTTATTCTCCGATGAACATGTGAACCAAATTGTGAACCAAAATAAAAATATAATTTTGTGCTGGACAGCATTTAATAGACATATAAGATATCGAACTTTGATCGAACAGAAAACATTTTCCACTGTAAAATAACTACTCTTCCAAGCGAGGCTTCTTACGAGAACCACCTGTCTCAACGTCTACAAAAGATAAGACAAAAAACAAAATGTCAGAGTTTGAAAACCTTCTTAAAGGTAGCGGCACAACACACCTTGATCGTCCGATGAAGCAGAAGCACGAGTTTTAGGTCGCGAAGTTGTGGCAGAGCTGCTTTGACCCGAGGTACCGGCTGATGCGGCAGTGCTACCACTGGCAGCAGTAGCACCCAAAGGTGAGTTGGCAGCAGTGAAGATGGGTCGAGCGACAAAGGCATTTGCGGCATTCATCTGCTCACCACGCGAAGGTATACCCTGAGGCACGTGCAGAGGCCTGCGAGCAGACCTCACCCTGTACGGGCTCATGATAGGAGGGGGTGCTTCTTTCAAAATAGACAGCATTTCGAGCTGTCCACCGAAAGTGTCAGACAATGGAGCACCATCCTTGTAGAATGGCCAGTGCCGGAGGATGAAAGTGGCTTCCACCATTGCTCCTGGGCGTAAGACATCAGCAAAACGCGCTGGTGGAACTGGTTCCTCATCAAGGCCATATACAGGAAGTACACAGCAATGATGGGTTTTGCGAGCCTCATCCCACAGGGCCTGGTAGGGAGGGGCAACAGTGTATTCCTTCGACGCAGTGACAATTTCTTCATCGACTTAAAGGTAGAGTATATCAGCATAATTTCATCATGAGAATATAAACAACATACGATCGGTAAAAGCAGACTTTTGAGAGCGACAAAAAGAAAAGAAAAATCCAACAAGGGGAAAAATGGACGAGTCAATGCAATGGCAAGCATAATAAAACACAGAAAGAACTCACCCTTGGAGAAAACAACGGAAAGTTAAGGGTGATTTTGTTCCCTGGCTGCAAGAAATGCTGGCGGACGTCCGTGTTGGCAACACTGGCCATAACCTTCTTGAGCCGAGAAACACCAGTCTCGTAGTCGGCCTCAAAATCCGGTTGAGTAGGACACCCAAAATGAATCTGGAGCTTCGATTTGGTGACCTTGTCGTTGGCAGAATAGGTGAGGTTGTGAGATCCATGGGTCTCAAGATACGCGCGGTCGCTGGTAACGGCAAGAACCATCACAATGCGGACGGGCTCAGAGCGAGCAGCAGATCCCTTCACCACAAAGAGATTGTCGGAGTTGGACTTGTCCCAGGTACCAAGTTCAGGAAAGCCCTCTGAAGCGATGTATTGAGGAAGCGCCAACAAGGTATTCCTCTTGAAAGGACCACTGAAATTGGTAGTTCTATCACAGTAAGTCAAATAAGAATAAGCGTGGTTGTCAAGAAGTACGGACCTGTTATGTGCCATGATGGACTTTGCGATATAAGTAAAGGGAAAGAAAAGCTGAGCCAACAATTTGGATGTGAGGAGGGAAAGGTTCACGTAGAGCGAGCGAGGATGTCGAACAAAGTTCATGCTCGTTTAAGTATGGCCAGTACAGGGGCTGAATCAGAGCAACATGACGCGATTTTAAGGCCGATGGATAGCACACCACGTAACAACATCCTTCATCATATGCCATCCGGCGTACGCTCCTGTCGTACATAGGTCCGACCAGATCCAAAATATTGGCGCCAAGTAGTGGGTCAATGTTTTGCTAGAAACATTTGGTGTAATACCTATAACGTATTGGCGCATCAGCGCGCATTTCCATCGGCTGTCCTACGGATGAATGAAAAAGGCTAACCTTGGCAGACAACGACCGTTGACGATGGCAACCCCCATTTTGGCTACTGGACAGACCCGGCTCAATCTTTCACTCGTGAGGTCAAGATCCTGTATTACAGCCACCGACTTGAACGTTCTAAGAGAAAAATCTTTGGAAAATCTCCTGAGATGTGTGCCTGGCAAGAGCTACTGATTTCCGACTTGTCGGCATAGAGTTGCGTGGTTGGTGGGTCAGGGCAAAAACACCAGCAAAATATACGTAGATGGGACAAGTAAGAGTTGTGTCTGCCTGACGAGAATAAGAGTATTTTGTGATTTGGCTACAAGCTTTGAAGATAACACAGACAAATAAATGGGAAAAATTTAGTCCAGTACAACAAACTTGACAATGCTAGCGTCAAGACCATACAAAACATGATTTGTTAAACGGAATACTATCTTAACCAAGCGACCCGGAAGGAGTGTTGACAGATCCTGCAACGGAACAGGATTGTCATGTCCACGACAAAAAATATTTAATGGGCGGAACCGATGTTTCTGACCGACGCGCTCTACGAAGGGCATCAAATCATTGTCATCCCTGAACGCTGCCAGCAACTTCTCCCTATCATCGTCTACTGAGGAATTCCTGCCTGTCATGTATTCAAGGATTTTAGTATACTTATAATACTGGACTATATTAATAAATATTACTCACGTGTAATCCAAGGACCCTGTAAAGAACGATTGTTAACCACAAAATAAGTTAAACTGTTATAGCATAACACACCTCTCGCTCAAACAATGACCTTGTGAATACGAATTTTCCTGACATCACCAACGGTTCTGCAGACTTTGGAGGCTGTAACACACTGGTCAAAGCCTCAATATTTCTGACTGCAACATCGTAATCCTGTGCAAATTCGGGGTCTCTGCTTGACGGTACAATGCAAAAGCGAAGAGAGGCTCGAGAGAAATCTGTGCCGACAGCTGGATCGAAGTCGCCTTGGATACTTAGGAATGACTCGCCTCCACCCTTTGAAACCTCGCCAACAAGAATACACTGCAGCTCCGTTTTTAATTCGCCAGTGCGAAGGACCTCTGTACCTCGTGTACTCTCTAGCCATGCAGCATTAACCAGAAAACTGTCGCATCCCAAGTAACCTTCCTCAGCTACAATATCACTCCGTTCAACACTTCCAGAATCTAAGAATATTCTATAAGCAATCGACATGCGGAGTAAAGACAGAAGTGGACAAACCGAACTGATATGGATTTTCCATAGGTGTTAGCTGCCCACAATAATAATGATGCGACAGCAAGGTGAGAGCGATTGAGTCTGCGGAAACCTGGACTTTTTTTTTTGGATGAATCGGGTCACAAAGTTTGTCAAAACGGAGATTCCCGTATGCTGATCATTAAACCATACGGACACTTGTACTACGACTCCTGTATGGACAATCGGTTTTATCGCATACACCAACCAACCTCCACGCGTAATGGAACTCTTCATACCCGTCGGACGATGATACGGGGGTCGCGCCACTATCCATTGCTCCAGAAAAAGAACCCCATCTTGTTACAGAAACACCAGGCAATTCAAACGTAGTCCTCCACAAATTTGGACATGCTAAACCGCAAGAGCCTTCCCACTGAGTCGAAGATAGATATGATCTAAGAAGTTAATGAGCAGCAATAATTCGTAGCAAAAAGTGTACACTTACTTTAGACCAAAATTAAAACCAGGGAAAGGATCATTGTTGTCGCTAGCAGCTCGAATGTAGATGTTTTGCTTGCGAAGGAAGAGTCCAGGATAGAAGCAATAAAATCGGGTGCCAGACATCAAAAAAAAGGATGAAGTATGTCGGGCTTGAAGCATTGGGAGGAAGGCCAGCGCGGATAAACTTTCCAAAACCACGATCCTATAACCAGACAAACTCTTCACATCGTAAGAGATCAGCATCGAAATAGACTTTAAAAAATGAAATAAAAAGAACTTACATTGACAAAAACGGATCGTGACATACACGAGTGCGCAAATTGGACAGAAAAATATGACCGTGATTCCCGCTGGTAGGAACAACGCAAGAGAAACATATACCAGCGTCGCAACGCAGGCATAGGGTCACCCGAAGGAACAACAATCTCGAAAACGTTGGGATGAACAGTTTCGTAGTGCTCAACATCAGCAGACATGATGCATCGCACAATGCTCCCTGCTACAGCAGATTTGGTTGCTATCAACAGGTCAAAGAATGGGAATAAAAGATCCTCAGGAATGAATACCCCCATAAACCTTCGTACCCTTTCGCGAATGACACGATATGCATAATGGCGAAAGAAAGTGTTGAGCCGCATCATCGCAACAAGAACATCCCATGAGCAGTGCCTAACAAAATGGGTCTCCAAGTCTGCGCTGGCCCAAAATTCGTGGAATGGAGTGCCCACGTTCGGAACAGGAGGAGAGAAGTTTGGACGATTATAAACTGTGTGAGGACTTGGTGACAATGCTCGTGAGTGAGCAGTTCGCTTCTTAGGTGAAGTTTCAACTACTACTCAGTCAGCAATTGAAAGAGGAATCAAAATACATGTGGCGCTCACTGTCACTGTCTGACGAGGAAACTTCAGCTAAAGCACGTTTACGTGGTGATTGGCTAGTACCACGACCTGGGAAAATTGTTGAGCAGGACGGGTCAAGTACACAGAAGCAAAGAGTGTATACCCTTTTGAGGAGACACATTAGCACGGTCAATTGCACGGCTGTGGCTGTCATAGCTCATTCCAAAATTCATGGCCAACGTAAAGACAGTGGCAGTGGGAAGATGAGAGTAAAGAGAAAAGGACTTGATTGGAGCACAATTGTACAAAAACTATATATCACAGGTCGTCGGTTGTCCACAGACACTCAAGCGAGATTGCCGGCCAGCATCGACCTTGAACAATTTACATCAGATCGAGATCTTGCATGTGTCAAAAATAAATAAATAATACCTTTTCAGCATATCGTTTACCCTCGGAATATCGCGTGAGGTCATAGGCAACAAGCAGGAGTTATTGCCGTCCGACTTGACCACTAAGACATCGCCGTGCCATTGGACAAGATTACCTGCCACGGCAAGCATAGGAGTAATCAGGTTATTGAGATTACATGCATCGGTCCAACTGGAGCGCTCGCGATCGTCATCCTGAAGACTGTCAGAGATAATGACTAATAATAATAATAAATCTAAAAGACGCACCTGGTCAAAATGGATAATAGTATACCAGACATCCTGAGGTCCTCGTCGAATGGCATGGTGCATTGTAGGACGAAATGCGGTGAGATCCGAAAAATATTCCTTCGTAGAAGGCACACCGGGTAGCCACACAAAAACATTGAGGTCCAAATGGCTTCGCATAGCAGCAGCCATGTCAAATGCGGGAACAGTTACAATTTTTGGCTCGGTACATCCACCACCATAAAAAAGACACTTTGTTTTCCTATGAGCAGGCTAGACCATGACGTGAAGATATGGACGGAAAGATAAAAAAATGAAGTCCTCACAATCTGAGCAGCAGTCAAAGCCAATTCAGTACGGCGCACATTCACATCGCGCACTTGTTCCCAAGGTCTGAGGTAAAGGTCTTCGTGTGAATCAGTCATTGACCTTGAAGAATTAAATAATGGTCGGTGGTAGAAGCTATGCACAATGATGTTAGAGACCAAGTTGTAAACAGCCAACATTTATGCAAATAACATACCCCTGTATCGGCCAAAGATCGAACAACTTCGGGTCCAACAGGCTGCGGCCGATAGGGGAGCTGTAACCAATAACAAATCAATAGTAACGACTTTCAGTATTTTTCTGCAAACATTACCTTGGCCTTCTTCAGACACATCGAATTACACAGTCACTATGGCAGACAAAGTTGTCGGAAAGATCACGCTAGAGAACTTGAAAGCTATATGCAGGAGACTTTTCAAAATGAAAAGGGACGATTACTCGACAAGAAACAAATTGCTAGCTACACTCGACACACAAACACCGGAAATTAAGAACGCAGTCAATGTCGAAGTACAGAAGCTCATCGACAGTGGCTTCACCAAACATTCTAAAAAGAGAAAAACCCCTCCTACACCAACAGACCCCGTCGACCACGGCAAACATCAGGACACACAACTAAATGCCAACTCATCACCCAACCCAGTCCATGCAAGCGAAGAAGAGGAATCCGATAGACGCACACGAGAAATTATCAACAGCTCATTCATGAGTGGACCAACACCCGAAACTCTGAAGAATCTTGTCAGAGAATTTATTTCTGCCACAGGAAATGATGCATTGAAGACAGGCGTGTGTGCTGCGTGCGCCAGGGAAACAACCTTTAGCAAGTTATCACAGTATACTTTGAAGGACGTACCCAACAAACATCTCTTGAAACCAACTTTTCCCCATCCCAAACAAGATATTTTCGATGAAATGGTCCTGCACCCAGAAGGCGTAATAAAGGAGGATGAAGACGAGGCTATTGTTATGCTCTGTCCTGAATGTGTTTCTAGCCTGAATAAGAACCACATACCAAAGATCAGTCTAGCAAATGGGATGTGGATAGGAGAAGTACCATTCGCGCTACGCAACCTAACACTTCCCGAGCGGGTCATGATAGCCAAACACTTTCCGTCGGCATTCATCATCAAGCTCTATCCGAAAAAGAGAGGCTCGACATCGTGGGATAAGAGCCAGATGCATAGCGGCCTCCGAGGGAATGTTGCTACCTATAAAATGGACCCTGCTCAGCTCGGAAAGACGATCACAGGGAATGAGATGCCATACCCAGCTACCATTATATCTGCGACAATTGGAGTCACTTTTGTTGGCCCCAAAGGACTTCCAGAAGGGACCATGCCATCAATGTTTCGCGTCCGACGGTGGAAGGTACGAGAGGCCCTGATTTGGCTGAAAGCCAACAACCCCCTTTACTCTGATATCGAGATCAGCGAGGAACGGCTGGAACAGCTGCCAGAGGATGGGATCCCAGATGAGATCACAATGACTGCTAAGTACTCTTCCGACGTTGAAGCAGTGGACAGAGAACGGGACACTTATGTCCCAGAAGACGAAGATGATGGTGGAGACGTGGCAAGTGAGTCTGATAGACGACAACCAGCAATCCCATGCTAACTCTTTTGAGCAGCACTGATAGATGACGCAATGAGACAAGCTGGATTGATGGTGGACGATGACGCGGGCGGATCGGATGACGAACATGAGACTGAAGGTAGGTATATGCACGAAATTATCTCAAGCATTGTACTCAACACAACATTGTAGGAAGGGTTGAAGTCGAACCTTTAACAGAGCCCAATTTGATCAGCATACAAGCGTCAGGTGTCGTAGACGTGGAAGGGGATGAAATCACCGAGACAGAGCTTATGGCCCACGCACTAAGCAACAGTGGTCTGCAAAACACAAAAAAAGATTTCAACAACTTCACTATTAGACGAGGAAGCGCTTTCGTGAATGAGTACTCACGAAAAGATCCTATTACCGGACAACGCAATGATGGAGGACCAAGTAACGCCAATCATCTCTTAGGCAGCTTCCCCACCCTTTTCCCGTACGGGATGGGAGGATTTGAGATCCACCGAGAGGTTGATGTCCCATACGAAGCACATGTAAGATGGGCATTGACATACGCCGACCGACGCTTCAGAAAGGATTATCAGTTCCCATTTATAGTGTTCGGCGTGTGTCAAAAACGCGATGTCTGCAGATCGTCGGTGCTGCAGATGAAGAAATCAAACTTTAATCAGCAGATGCAAATCATATCGCAACTCAAGCCAGCTGACCTGTTGAAAGCCAGCGACGAAGAGACACGGAACATCCCATTCAGCCATCCAGGGGTGCGTGCACTCCGCAAGCAAATGAGTGCTGTTAGGACCAGAGTCAAAGGCACCGACGAGTCAAGACAGCACGTCAGGTCAAAAATCTGGGGAACAAGTTTGATATTCACAATCACTCACATAATATCACTGTCTTCGACAAAATAACATCTCATTCCCGTCAATGGGTCGCGCGCAGATTCCGTTTGAGCAGAGAACTACGTTTGCAATGTCTCTAGACGGCAGCGAGAGTTGACAGTATATGGCACGCCGCATCATTCTCACAGTAGCGAATATGGTCAATATGATGACGGAGGCAACGACAGGAATAATGGTCGGCTGTATAGCACAGCATAAGTATAGTATGCGCATTTAAGATTAGAGCCTGCTTACCAGGATATGGTACCTCCTAGGTGCGGGACTATAGTCTTTAGCAGCTCTCCGGATAATAAGACAAACCTTTCGTTCTTCGTCAACATGATAATTTCAAACAAGCACCCAAGCGGACAGACATACTTCTAGGATAAGTCCGGTTCCAAAAAAAGCATTGCTGCATATGTGTTAGACCCATTCCAATGCTCGGAGGGGACTGCAGCACGTACAGTGGGAAAGCCGCCCATGACAGGATATTTTGCGAAATACAAAGTATTTCGTTGGGAGGAGATCCGGTTTGGTGACCCATTATCATGATATTTGTGCCGCTCATAATGATTGAGGAGACGACCAAGCCATGCCAAGTAGAAGTTCTCCTCACTTTGCTCGACAATAAGGCGGTTAAATAGCACTAGTGTGAGTAGTACAATACTAGTAATCGAAAAAAAGTTAAAAGCAATTGTTGCCGATGGTAACCCTACCATTGTTTTGGTTTATCTCGGATAATTGAAAGGTGAAAGGGATTGGATAGCTTCTTAGTAGTCCTTACAAGCTCCATATTTATAAGGGGCCAATTTCTGTATGCATGAAGACCTTGAGCTATCAGTAATCTGCCTGATGGATGATTTGTTGTTATGTACATTTCCTAGAGATAAGATATCAGAAGTTCCGGGAACCAGTATCAGCAACAACTTACAAGACTTCGCTTACTCGGGAGTAATATATACGAAGATAATTGAAGGTACTGACCTCCTGGAACGCAACGCTAAAAAGACACGTAACCAGGAAATTTCGTGCGTCGGTTATTATGCTATATATGGGAAGCCCGAATGTTATGATTCCAGTAGATTTGGCACAACTCCGGCCAATTTGGCGCCGAGCGTGTGGGACTGGCATCTCGGAGGCAGCGATGCCAACATCATCATACCGTCGCTAATGTGTGGTTGTGTGGGAGAGTAATGTGCATTGGTACTATGACGAATTGATGACGAAGCGTACAGGTCCCAGAGTTTTTCTGATGATATCCATGCATATACACTAGGCGCAGAAATGTATTTATGCAGTTCGAAAATTCATATATAATTACAAGGCATGCGCCTCGCTTCGCTCCGGCACCAAAAATAAAGAAAAGTAGAGATGACACTGAAGCATGATAATATGTGGAAATAGTTCCAAATTTGGTGAGGTAAAATGGAGAGACGGAGGACCAAGGATAGAATATGGCGAGAGCAATAAAAATACGTGATCAAAATGAGAAAATGAGTGAAAAGAACAATAAGATTTACCAAAGTGTTGGAATAATCGGGGTAAATACAAGCGCACCACGAAGTGGTCACTTGATAGCCGCAGATTATCTCGAGGAGATAATCTGCATTTCATTCTTATATTGACATTTGGCATATTTTATGCCACTATCCCTTGTTTATTTTATTTTCTCCTTATTGCTTTGTAGGATATTGTAGCTACACATTTTGTATTTATACTGTACCTACATGAAATGCAAACCTCGCTTGATTGCGAGGGTCCCTACTACAACCCGAGTGACCTCGAAGACCCGGTCATTTTAACACAAAGGAAGTACGAAAACAAACGGGTACATACGAACTTGCGCATCTGCTTAATAGTATAGTAATATCAGAAATGCTAACTTTCTAGTATCTACAACCACTCCAAAGTGCGACCGGTATTTTCTGTTGATGGTTAACAGGGAGCCAAATTTTGAAGGCAGTGCATTCTACGCACAGGTCTAGGTGATTTTTTCTGCAATTAGCACCGCATTCCTGAACCTTGCTGGAAAAAAATGTAAAGTGTAACTCATCCAGCTAAGCCCTTCGGTGCAGTGCCAAATACAAGTATACACTTACAAGTATCGTTGAGATAGCGATATCGAAACATGAGGCCCCAAGCTCCAAGGTTGCTCCAAAGCCCGGGGGCGATTTTGACCCGGGTTAAGAAATCTTGCGCCCATTTTAACGGGATATTTGCTATGGAGTATATGGGCGCAAGTACTAGGAGAGTGGCGCTGTCTTTTTCAAACACGAATGATAGGTTATCCGTATCAACGGAGTCCGGGGTAGTAAACACCTATATAAAACACGTATGGTAGTGGAATCAAATCCATCTGCATATACTGCCACGTCTTGTCTCCCACATGTCCTCTTCTATACTATATCTCTCAACTAGCAAGCCATGGCAATCTCTCTACACCACCAAGGAAGGACAGGCAATCTATAAAACCGAATCTGAAGGGCTAGCTATTGCGTTGAGCGTCGGGTCCAGAACGATTAAAATTTCTAAAATTATCACCCCATCCCAGACACTCGCGTCTCACGGACAGGAGTTGAACACTATGCAGGACAAGTTTGCCCACTTGTCAAAGGTCGAATATCACAATCTGCGCAAGTCGATCATTACATACAAAGGAGAAAGCATAATTGCCAGTAATTTTTTCAAGAAGAAGGGGTTCGGGCCTTTGGATAGGTAAGCTTCAATTCATTTTATAAATAACCTTTAGGGTGTAGTATAAAAGCATTAGCTAACGCTCATGCAAAATCCACAATTCACTAGACATCGTGCATTCATCGGTCCAGACGGGAGGGAGTATATATGGAAGCTGGAAGCTCTATCCTGCGAGGTGAGTTGCTTATTTGAAGGACTCGACTTATTCTGTACTTGGGGAGCTCAAAAGAAATCTGTTAGCTTGTTCTTGGAGATGGTTCTACTTCGGTAGCACGTTATCATCCTCACCAAATCGTTTTAATCGGAAATGGCCAACCTGCGTATCTAGAGATTTTCCCAGAGGGAAATGACATGGTCGATTTAATAGTGACCACCCTGGTGTACATAGAAATGCTCCGAAAAGAAACTAGCGAGTCTCTGGGTATATATACGTATTAAACACAGGACAACAATCCAACCAACTTGAACTATGCTTCATTCCTTCTCGATGTCATAAAGCGCCGACGATGGTCCAATTAGGGTTGCCTATGTACCGTTCAGACGATTTCTAAAAAAAGAATTGAGTGACTCACCACAAACAAACAAAAAAAGCCATTCCTCTGCCTTGTTCCTCTGGCCTATAAATAGTCCGTGACTTAAGATATCTGCCGTTTTGTGATCAGGAGCCATCGGCATCCCCAGTTCTCGAGGGGTTGCCTACCTCATTGCGGTAGTATTCAATGTCTTCGTCCTCTACTTCGCCAGAGATATATCTTCGCTCATCTAAGCACATAGATCTAGGCAATGAGGATCAAGGATGATGTGACTCCATCCAAAATCCAAAGTCCTCACAAAAGGTGGAATTCAAAACGTGTCTTCGGCGTGCTACGTAAGACGTATACACGTCCCGGAACTTGCAAAGTTGTGTAAGGGAAATCGCTATCTAATTGGCCCACAACAAAAAGTGTACCTGGAATTAATTTAAATAATAAGTTAGGGTATCTAAACATTGTAAGGGGAAATTTTTTCCAATTCTATCAGAGCCCGTCCTCTCAAGATTATCTTATCTTATCCTTTCTAACCCTGTAACTATAATTAGAGAGACCATTGCTGGCATCATACAAAATCAAGCGTTTGACTGTGTACGTGCGGCCAACAGTTCAAGCAGGGTGGACAAGCCTGTTGACGATGTATGTGCAGCTGAGCTGGTGTCTGAGAACGTCGTTGATAATGGGTGTCGTCCGAGTCCATCACTGAATCCTGCACTGCCAGGCGTAGGAAAGGAGATTTCCGTGAAGCTTGATATAGACTCCGGCGGCATGGACGTGTAGGCGGAAGCTTGGGTGAGATGAGATTGACTGTAATTGTCTTCCTGGAATCGTGATTCCAATCGGAAGGCTTTCAATCGTCGTATTCGCAGCCAAAATAGCAATGAAGTGATGAAGAAGAGGATGGCAAGACCTCCAAGAACACCGCCCACTATAGCCGCTGTCGGAGTTGACGACGAGGGCGAGCTGGAGCTGAACGCCACATCAGTGGTGATTGATGTTGATGTCAAAGTTGATATTTGTGAAGGAGAAACCGCTGTATCTGGAGGTAATACAGATCCAACGGTAGGATCGATCACCTCTAAATCAAACTTGTCGAGGGTTATCTGAGAATTTCCGTTGAAACGAGGGTCCGGTTGATTTTTGAGGATAATTTCGTGCACGCCAGGGGTTTTAAATTGCATCGAAAAGAGGACGATTGGTGGGTTTTTTCCGTCGTCTGTGGTGTTGACAGCGTCTATGGACAGAAAGACACGGTTATTGGGATCGCAGTCAATGCAGATACCGTAGCTTCCGCCTCGAGAACGGGGGATTCCATAGTAGTAGAATCCGACAGCTGGAGCTACATGTAGGGTTAATGCGCTGTAATGAAATGTAGAAAGGGGACATTTACTCGGAAATGTCTATATGCAAGATTATTATTAAGAGGAAGAATAGTATCATAATAATGTTACTCACAAAAGTAACATTAGCATTAAGGTCGTTAGTTGAAGACAATGTACCACTTTCTTCGACGTTACTCGCGTTCCACGATCCACTCGTGAACCAATTGCCTTGATATTTCAGATAAGTCGTATCTCGGTCGTCGAAAGTCATATTTCGGAGCCCGGTTGTCGTTGACATATTGATAGTATGAACGTCTGTTTTCTGGCGTATAGGGTACTAGTAGCTGGCTTGATGCCTGTGGTTGTACTGCAGAAAGAGCGACGAGAGAATTTCGAACGTCATAGCAAGGTAATAAGGATGCTAAATTTAATGAGATGTATAAGGTCCGTTTCAGAGTCAGACTACCAACCCTTCGCATCAGACCAGACGTCCGAATCTCTTTAGAGGCGCGACAGCTTTATATAGGTGTTTTAATATCTTCTAACAGTTCTCTACATTGTATGAGCCCCCTTTTGGTACAACTGAACATCCCGGTCTGTCACAAATTAAGCGCCAAATGACAGGGTTGCATTTGTATTGATCTAGCGCTAAAGCCTAAACCTTCCAATATACGATTGATTTATCATTTGTTTATCATTCCGGCTATTTCCGTAGCCTGCTGTCCCTGAAAACCTTGAGCGCTAAGTGCTCGTTTCACTGTCATTTATGTAAGATATATTATCTCATATAAGTATTCCCCACCAACCAATATGTGCAGTCATGCCTTTGATAGAAAAAGGATCGAAATTATACATGACATATTGCGTGACAATTTCCTTCCAAGGTTCCGTAAAATACTTTCAAACCAGACAGGAATAAAATCTGTTATTACAAAGTACAACTACTGTACCCATAGAAACTAATAGACGTTACAGAACCCTGCTCGAGATTACTACGACTTGCGGCGTACAGGAGACAAAGGTCCAGCACCACCAGAGCCCGGATCGCTACCCCGCTCAGAGTTTGTACCACCCCTCACTGTTGCCCTGCGAGCAGCAAACACGGCACCATACTCCGGCGGTAGCGTGTCTTCGTTTTCTTCATCTTCCTCAGGTAATGGAAGTGGCCCGCCATCCTGTTCCCTTCGGGGACCAGATCCGAAATTCGATGCTGACTGCTGTTGCGCTGACGACGATGTAGTTATAGCCGTCGAGGATGTCTGCGCAGCTGTGGTGGCATCCGAGAACGTCGATATGGAAGGTTGGAACTGCGGGTGTCTGCCTCGTGCGGCGCCTTTTCCAGAGCCGTATCCCATGCTAACAGGTGCGAGGGAAGGTCCTGATGATTCTTGCATTGACGGGTAACTGAATGGTTGGACAAGGTGCGATGGATCAGATGTAGCATAATCAGTGTAGGGTTGGTGAGGATATGCTTCGTCCGTCTGTCCTTCTGATTGTGCGAGAGCGGCTTTCCTTCGCCGTAGCCGTAACCAAAACAGTAAGAGAACGATGAATATTATAACGGCCAGGCCGCCGAGAACGCCGCCTACTATAGCCCCGATTGGGGTTGACGACGACGACGACGAACTGGGACTGGACGTTGGGGAATTGGTTTTTGATGTTGAGGACAAGGACGAGGTTTGGGACGATGAAGAGGAAGAAGAGGATGCAGATCCAACTGTTGGATCAACGACCTCCAAATCGAACCTGTCCAGGGTTAACTGGGAGTTATTATTAAAACGAGGGTCTGCTTGGTTCCTAAGGATGATTTCATGGACACCTGCCCCTTTGAATTGGAATGAAAAGAGGACGACTGGTGGGTTCTTTCCATCGTCTGTGGCGTTAACAGCGTCTATGGGCAGGAAAACTCGGTTGTTGGGATCGCAGTCAATGCAGATACCGTAGGTTGCACCATTAGATCTTTTAATTCCATAGTAGTAGAAGGCGACAGCTGGAGCTGCGATAGAATGAAGAAGTTAGTGATCCGCAATAGCTATTGACGCGTTGTAAACCAGGTAAACGTACTCGGAAACGTCTGCTCAATGATCTCACGTTATTGAAAGCGATAGAAGTATGAGACTACTACTACTCACAAAAGTTACATTGGCATTGAGATCGTTTGTTGACGACAATGTACCGCTTTCTCCAACACTACTCGCATTCCAAGAGCCCTGCAAAAACCAGTTGCCCTGATACTGAAAATTGGTTGTATCACGATCGTCGAAAGTCACATTGCGAAGCCCGGCTGTCGTTGACATCTTGTGTGCAGTGCGTGTAGTTTTAACTCAATAGATATTGGGTGCGACCGCTATGGAGCAAGCTCCTGCGAGCACTTCTGGAGAGAAGATCAATGCGAAGGTGAGGGCGGAGACGCCTAGCTAGTTGGATTTGACAATGCCTGGAGCACTTGTCGAACGTTTCATCAAGGGCGCTGGTTTCCCAGGGTTATCTGAAAGGAGATAGTTGATTTTTACCCGACGCTTTAAGCTATAGTGAAAGTGGAGCGCGGCGGCAGTGTTTTCCTTGGGTACGTAGAAACAGTCAGACGCGTCGTCCGCGAGCAATGCCTCATTGGCGCAGATTGGCGCCTCGTTATGTTCATACGGTTTTTAGTGGTCCTCAATTCTCACTTTATTTAGTCAGTTTATTTTATGAGTATTAAGCGAAACGTGATCCGTAGGCAAGCCGACTGTAAGTCCATGTGGGTAGCAATGAACGTATGGTGGGCGCCGTACTGCAAATTTCCTGTCTAATATTGCTGCTAGGCCTTTTATTTTTACTGGCGTATCCTTGGATTCATATATGCGTCTAAAAAGACACCTTATAAGTAATTATATTCCGAAAGGTAGCCGTATGCGGAAGAAAAAACCTTACCTTCGAGCTCCATGTACTGGTCTAACGAAGCGAGACGGGTAAACCCGACCGCCGCCGCAATTAGGCTAGGCCTACCAGTCGGACTGTAGCTTGGGGTCCATATATATATATACATAGGTCGTTAAGATCAACTAGTCTACATGAGTGTACTCGATACAGACTATAAACGGGATTCAAAAAAAAAAAATACTGGTCTTCGGTTGTACGCGGATCACTTTCGCTTATATTATATTAATACAGCCATCAAATAAACTGGAGAAATAAATTGAGGACCATTTTTACCATCTTTTCGTTTCTGTTGGAAAATGGAGAGTGTGAGATGCGATGTTGATTTGGGGAATGTCTGCCCATTGCCTAACTTCATTGCGCGTGAGCCAGTCACCAAAACGCGTCGCGACTGAAAAAAAAATTGAGCCGGGGTGCAATCCCAGGCCTGAGTGAAGCAGGTCATTATTCGACTACAGCCTTCAAGCTTCAAGGGTTGAAATTTTGAAACGTTGACGCTTTCTGGTTTGACCAAGTGGTAGGCTGTGGTAAGCAATCAGAAAAAAATGAGCTTTAAGCTGCTTAACCCAAATTAATTTCAAGTTCCAAGCCCGAAGTAAAAAAAAATTGGCTCAGCGATTGTGTGGATCCGAACCGGGGCCCCGCACGTTCTTACAGAGGTTTTTATGTACTCGTGGGGAGATTGTTTGAAATTCTGTGGTAACTGATTCCTGAACAAAGATTGCCAAGCGAGAACACGCGCCCGGCTTTAACAGGTTTTAACGGCTTTGTTGTCAGAAAACCAGTTAAGGTCGCTTCAGAACATCTTCGGTCAGTGGCGAAACTCGGCGTGAACAGACTGCTGTTAAGCAAATCTTTGTAGGTAAAAGATTCGAATCCGTTGGACCATCGCACGATCCTGTGATTTGAGGCAACGGCCGAACACTGCAAGAGCGTAAAGCTTCGAATTGTGACATTTGTACATGACGTAAGTAATTGGTCCGGGATAACAAATGAATCCGTCTGGAATTTGACTCTTTGCGTTCCACTTCAAACTTGGCACTTGTTCCTTCTGACATCCTACCATCGCACAATGACCTACCCAAGACCAACGAACGTCCAATTCGAAAAAATGACCAATGTGCTCGAGCATATCACCTGGCCCGAAAGCTTGTCCGTGTTTCGAGTTTTTTGGAATTAGTTACATACCAGAGAGAACTAGTGCGCATACATAAGGCAGGCACTTTCTCCTCTCTTTTTCTTCGTCGACTCTCGCGTTCTCATGGCCAGATTGAACAAGATCCTGACTTTGCGCACTTTCGTTCTCCTCGCTCTCCTCCAGGCATCCTCTGTCGTCGTTCACGCCGCCGACGTCGATCCTAGTATCTTACAGGCTTGTCCTGGTTACAAGGCTACGAACGTCAAGGCTAGACGCAATGGTTTGACCGCGAATCTCGTTCTCTGCGGGAAACCATGCAACATATTTGGTGAAGATATTCAAAAGCTCAGGTTGGATGTCGACTATGAAACCGGTTCGTTTGCTGTCATTTTTGTCTCACTAAATTTACTAAAGAATTTCACAAAAGCCGACAGGATCCATTTGAAGATCACCGACGCGACTTCAGAACGTTATGAGGTTCCCGACTCTGTTCTCTCTCGGCCAGACAATACACGCCTCGTCTCGTCCAGCAAATCCAACATACGCTTCGAATACACTGCTTCACCATTCTCCTTCACTATTCGTCGCGCAAGGACGGACGAAGTTCTCTTCTCTACCGTCGGAAACCCTCTCATATTCGAACCTCAGTACCTCCGTCTCAAGACTACCCTCCCCAAAAATCCGAACATCTACGGTCTAGGCGAACATACACACACCTTCCGTATCCCTACGAATGGCACCACCCTCACCTTGTGGAATCGCGATGCGTATGGCATTCCAACAGGAACCAACTTGTATGGCAGCCACCCCGTCTACTTCGAACATCGTACGACCGGTACTCACGGTGTTTTCCTCGTCAACTCGAATGGCATGGATATTAAGTTGACCGGCGACGCGAGGAACGGTGGGCTGGAGTACAATGCTGTTGGCGGCATCTTGGACTTTTACTTCCTAGCGGGAAGTGAATCAGATCCTACACAACTCGCTCAGCAGTACGCTGAAGTCGTCGGTACTCCGGTCGAGATGCCATACTGGTCATTCGGGTTCCATCAGTGTCGGTTCGGCTATAAGGGTACGTTTTTATCTGTCTTTTTGAGTAACGAATAGTAGCTAATTTTTCATTTATAGACTACGTTGACGTTGCTGAAGTTATTACCAAATATGCTGAAGCCAAAATCCCACTGGAGACGATGTGGACAGATATCGGTGTGTCTTATTTAGCTTGTACAAACTGGATTCCCTTCTCATATTCCATTTATAGACTACATGGATAAGCGCCGTGTCTTTACCGTCGATCCTGAATATTTCCCATTGAATAGGATGAGGGAAATTGTCAAGTACCTCCACGATCATGACCAGCAATACAGTCAGTTTATGAATACCCATGTGGCCGCTGTTTTCTTACTGATCTTGTTCGATTTAGTTGTTATGACTGATCCTGCTGTGGCCTACGTTACTGAAGGATATGAAGCTTACACCAGAGGAACCGAACTCGACGTTTGGCTCAAAGATCCGGAGGGAGATGGAAAAAGTCCACGCCTTGGATTAGTTTGGCCTGGCGTCTCGGTATATCCTGATTGGTTCCATCCCAAGATTGCGGAGTACGTATCATTTTCAACAATGAAACATTTTGAATGTGAGCCTAACAGAAGAATCTCATAATTAAAGGTACTGGAATGGCGAGTTTGAGAGCTTCTACAGTTCTGAAAGTGGTCTCGACATCGATGGTGTTTGGATTGACATGAACGAGCCTGCCAGCTTCTGCGTCGATCCATGCGACAACCCCTTCGAACAAGCGACTCAGCAAAATTTGCCCCCTGCCCGCCTTACGGCCCCTCCTTCTCCAGATGTTGCTATTCTAGGAAATTCTGCTCCTGCGATAACCAAGCGCGCTGTTGATTTACTATCCCCCGCCTATGCAATTAATAATGCTGCTGGCTCACTATCCAACAAGACTGCATTTGTAAGCTACACCCCGACACCACTTTATTTCTTGGTGTTTACTCACTTTGTTTACCACAGACCGACGTTATTCAAGCCAACGGACTCTCGCAGTACGACACACATAATATTTATGGCAGCATGATGTCAACGGCCACGTACGATGCGATGCTTGCCCGGAGACCAGGACGCCGCCCCTTCATTATCACTCGCTCGACGTTCGCTGGTGCTGGTGTCAAAGTAGGCAAATGGCTCGGTGATAACTTGAGCACTTGGGAGTTATACCGTAACTCGATTTCTGGAATGCTTGGATTCGCTTCGGTGTATCAGGTGTCCATGGTCGGCAGTGATGTCTGTGGATTCGGTGTGTTTTCTTCTTTTTATTTGAAGGGGGAACACCACGCTAAGATGTTCAAATATTCATAGGTAATAATGCTACTGAGAACTTGTGTGCGAGATGGTCCATGCTCGGCGCGTTCAACCCCTTCATGAGAAATGTAAGATTTCGTTCCATTTCTCTTTATTGGACGTTTCGTTGATAATAGACTTGAATAGCACAACGATCTCGACTTCATTAGCCAAGAATTCTATGTCTGGCCTACCGTTGCTGAGGCTGCTAGAAATGCCATTAATACCCGGTACGTCCAGGATACTAGAACCATCATATGTATTGTTCTGAATATGATTTCAGATATCAACTACTCGACTACATCTATACCGCATTCCACAAGGCCCACGAGGATGGCACACCCGTTCTCCATCCTATGTGGTACAAGTACCCCAAAGACACTAAGACCTTTCCAATTGACCTCCAATTCTTCTACGGAGATTCTATTCTCGTTTCCCCCGTCACCCAAGAGAATGCAACTAGTGTCTCGATCTACCTCCCCAATGACATCTTCTACGACTTCAGAACCCTCGCTCCGGTGCAAGGAAAGGGCTCCTTCGTGAAATTAAACGATGTTGGCCCGACTGTAATCCCCCTTCATATCAAGAGCGGTGTCGTTCTTCCCATTCGCGAGAAATCGGCCATGACGACCAAGGAACTGCGCACAAACGACTTTGAACTCATCATCGCACCCGATGCCCGTGGACGCGCTACTGGGGAACTATATATCGACGACGGAGATTCTATCGTGCAGACGGCGACTACATCGGCTAAGTTTGCATTCAGCTCAGGCCGCCTGGACGTTTCCGGCAAGTTTGGATACAAGGCTGGTGTCAAGGTCGCCCGTGTTCAATTCCTTAATGTTAAGTCTTCTCCTACCACCGTCATGTATGATGGAAAGTCAGTGAAGAAGGGCGATTATTCGTATGATGCGAAAAATAGGGTGTTGGATGTTAAGGTTGCGGCGGAGCTTACTAAAGGATTCACGGTTCAATATAAGTAATTAACACGAATAATGTATTTTATGACTTTTTATTTTGATGCTTTTGCTTACAAAAATATGTACTACGTACAAGTATTCTACTTCGGAATCCAATTCAAACTAGTTTTTTTTACCAACCTATCTAGTGCACCTAGGAAATTTAAATTTAACACTGACGCGACGCGACACGCTCACGTGCTTGTTGAAAGTTTGCCATATTTTATTCAGTAACTTGTACAGATAGACGTTTCTTTTATCTTATTACTTATCGTCGCCGAGCTTCTATCCAATGAGAAGGCATTCTTGATGCCTTAAGGATGCACGATAACGGATAATTATTTTTATCCGAAATTGTCTTTCCGCATTTGGACCATTCTAATAATTTAGAATGGTCCAGGCAACCAGGCAACAACCAGGGTCAATGCATCATTTATTTATTCTAACTACAATAACCTCGTGGCTCGAAGAAAGATCTGGTCCTGAACTTGGTCGGCGAAAATTTATTCATCCTGAAGTCATGCTAGCGCATTTCTTCCTTGTACCACGACAATCTCTTGTTTCTGGTCCATTGCAATTATCTGCGCTCAAACTTGACTTTTACAAAGGACGAACGAAATGCCTGCAGCAAAGAAAAAGGCACCTACTAGAGGCAAGAAAAGGGCTCTTTCGCCTGAGAAAACAACGAATGCAACAAAGGAGTCCGTTGTTGCTCAAGGAGGAGCACCCGCGAAACGTGCACGAGCGTCCACTGCGAGCGAAGTTGTAGGTGAGTTGCTGGTTTATTTTCATCAAAGAAATGTATCTTCTAAACGTACAATCAAGCCCGTGAAGCAGTGGATGAGAGCAATGCTGTTGGTCCAACCGCCGCCGCCGCCGCCACCCCCACAGTCCCTGTTGTCTCAGATGAGGTGTGTATTACTGTTCTTTCAAAGCTCGTAATTCGTCTACATGCTCAATAACAACTTTTAGACCCAACCCGAGAAGATTGCCAAGCCTCAGTATATCGGAACCTTCGACTTGTATGGGATGGAACTTCCTTTCCTGGAAAAAGTCTATGTTCCGGGTCGAAATGCAGCTGAACTCTACAAGACCATATTGACATATCAAGCGAAAAAGGACAACACTGCCCGAATTATTTTCCCTGAAAATTTGACCGTCGGGGACGAAGGCGAATTCATCTGCGATATTTTCTGCGATCCCATGGAAGAGATGCCGTTTGACCATATCTCCGCGTCCGGTATCAAAGAGGTCGCGAAACTGAACTTCAAGTCCATGCTCGGACGCCCGACTGAGGGAACGTGGAACGGTGGCGGCATCAAGGCTGAACTCGAGCTTGATGGAGGTGGGTGTGGAATTTCGTCGTCGTCGGGATCGATTTCTATGCACCCTATGTGGAGGAAAGCGGGCGAAGATGGGGAAGTTATGGAACTATTTGAAGGAACCTTCACGTTCAAGATCAAGTATAGTTCTTTGTACTCCAGGAAAGGACACGGTTCTGGTCAAAGTTTGACTATTGATTTTTGGGCGGTTCGGGGGCTCAAAGAAAACACGTAAATTACTTTACACACCAGAAAATTTCTGATCGTATACCCGGGGAGAGACAAGCATCTTTACAGATATAATGTATATAACTTTCTTCGGGGGAATATACGTGCCAGGATTGGCTTGCTCTGACGATTAACTGACCTCGCTTGACTAGTACTGATTCGTGATCATGGCTCAGACCTCAAAATGATAGAGAACATGATGGTGATGCCTTGAAAGATTTCGATTGGCTTACAAACCCGATATGAGGGCGCGAATGAAAATAAAGAAAGGGAGCAGGCAAGGAACGGGGGCAAATCGTTCTCCCCGACGCGTTCCATCGTCATAGAGTAAATTGCTTAAACGAGCGACAACAAATGATTCCAACATTCGCCCCAGGCTGAAAAGGTAACGACGTATGAATTTCTACAAATATTTCATTCACCCTAATTTTCCATCACTTCCCTGTATTTGGAGATGATTTCTCCGTTTCCTGTGAGTGGGCCCTTCTGGTCCAGAACATGCCATCGTGTCCACCGTACTAAGTCCAGTGCTAGACGAAGCGTACAAAGCTGAATATGAGTCTGTGTATACCGTGGTCGAGCTCGAAATGCTACCACAGACATCATAATGAAATTGAGCGGCGGCTTCAGTTTAATTGGAATAAGTAGCTGCGGGGTTGTTCTTGTCTTCTGTGCTTGATAAATAGGCTGTCGAGATGTATCATTAAAACGAGGGGTTTGTTCAGTCCGTATAGATCGAAATCTGAACGAATAGCATCAAACACGACGAAGTTTCTCGCGAACATCCTGTGGTTGAAGAGAGCGTTGGAATGAACGTGAGATGTAGGACTTGTGTGACTTGGTGGACCAAATGCCATTGACGCAAGCGATAGTATTGTCTGTGAATGCGGACTAAAGCATCAATATTCCAATCCATAGAGGGGTTATGCATATCTATCATCACAACCCACCGATGTTGCATCATTGTTAACCCTCCGCGTTCCACCCGTTCTCCTGGATAGCTCTCCATTCTGCTTGGGTGGTTCTGGGGGCGCAAAATATTGGTTAGGTGCTATCGGCAGATCCACCATGACTTGTGTTTTATATACTTGTTTAGCAAAGAACTAAATATGTTTCGTTGCCGGATTGACTTGGCCACACCACAAATGGTCGGACCTGAGTATACGGACAGTTGAGTATAATCCCCAGAATTTTACAATTCCCCCACGTTATAGGACCCAGTGAGGTGAGTCAGCAGTGCGTATGTGGGTATTTAGTTTCCATTATAGGTGTCAAAGTGCAGCTCCTAGAAGGAAGGGCAGTGGACATATAAGAAGCTGGTATTAACCTTGAAGTCGGGTGATTTCACTGCATAGAGCTTGTAGTATCAACACCACATTAGAGTCGCCGAAGCAAAGGAAGAGCACGCAGTCAATGTAGGGGGGCATAATAAGGCGATAACCATTCTCCCGGCGTATTTGAGGAGCATAGAAACGAGAGAAATAGGGGGGGTACTCCCTTCTCGCAAATCAAAATCGATAAGGTGAACGCGTAACATCGACAAGAAACACCCTGGAATTCATCAGACTTCAAGGAGATGTCATCAAGAGAAAAGACCGATCATAGTACAGAGATACAAGCGGAGTCACCTTTAGAGAAGAAGGAGCTGCGAGCGCGTGCGCATGAACTAGGAAAGGGACAGAAAGGGAACAAGGCGCGTCGACGCGTTAGAAGAACAACAAATGGCGTTGCCAAATACACGCAATCAAATAAAGACACGTGGACCGAGGGCGGCTTGCCGCTTCAAGTTGAACGTCACGTTATATTCTCGGCGCTCGGCATGCCATTGTTCTATTTTAGGCTTTTTGTTAATCCTTTCTTTGACTTTCCTTCCGAATGTTCCTGAAGGTAGAAAGACAAAGTGAAAATCGATTTGTGCTTGGGTACATAATTTGTAAACGTAAAGGTTATAGTCTTTGGTGGACGAACAATGTCCTTCGAGTGCCGACTTCTCACACTTTCTCGCAGACAATGCACAGCTCTAAGTCAGATTGAATTTGACCTGTCAGTCCATCACGAAACATCAGAGTATGCTACGTTTTTTGAAAACAGCAAGAACAAAAGAGGCGCCGCTTCATGCCAATTATGAGAACTACTAATACGTAGACAAATGAGTGCTACTCCTTTCGAGAAAATGAACGTGAAGTATTAATGCATTGTACTGTTTTCTAAGTTCTAACGTACGTACGCGCCCCATTGTATATGAGTCAATTATCCGATAGAGCGGAGATTGGCTTCAGGCTGGTACATATCGCTTATCGCGCCTAAGAATATTATATCGCTCCGGAAGCCAGGATATCCAAACACTCAATATATCCTTCTGAAATCCAAACAGAATTCCAGTCAGAACGGTCACTGAAAATGACAAGTAAAATATGTGAGATACGTAACACGTCAGATGAAGAGCCTTACATAGGGCGATCTGCAGATTGTTGGCCACGGATGAAGGCACTGTCCCCTTGAATCCGAACGTACAAACTCTGAATAGCCGAGGAATATTTAGCCTTGAACTTCGAACACGAATAAACACGAAAATGTACTCACATCACTGAAATCATGAGGATCACATTGTAGAAACCTGCTCGAACTATGACGGATTGAGGGAATCTGAACTCCTTTAAACCTTTTGTCATTGCACTTTTATTGCGGTACAGCTTGATGACCAGTAGAGCTATTTAAAAAAAAAAACGCATTTAGCAGCTTTCAACGTCCAGAACGGTGTTGGAATTTACTTTGAAAGAGCAAGATCAGGAGAACACCGAGAAGTGAGATACCAATCGTAATGTGAAACCTGGAAGAGATTCAGTAGATATATTATCTCGAATGTTCTCGCGCTTACGTCGTCGATGCACTATCAATAAAGTGGCATCGCATACCTGAGGGATCTCGCTCAACGATACTTGGACGTAAGCCCGCAACCTATAAGGTAAGGTAGGAAATGACTTAATTACGTTCGCATCGTAGAGATCGACTTCACTATACCGTCGCAGACAGAATCAACACGCCAATCGTAATTGCAATTGGGATGCTAGTAAGCTATACGAAAAGCACATCTTATTCGTACGAATAAGCCTTGCTGAACTTATGTACTCACCAATATCACCCTTGACTTTGGTATTGTGCGCGACCTTTCAATGCACAGCACTGAATAGTACATCTAGTGACCAGTGAGTAGGACATAACATGAACTCAAGTGGTACTAACCTGAGCAAGCATTGCACAGCTAGATAAAGTCGAACTGTTCAGAAAAAGCCGTATTAGCTCAATTCATCGGTAACGTAGAATAACCCAAATGAATACCACTTGCAAAACAACTTGAGGATAGATTAAGATTGCCTGCATGAAGCACGCCCATTTAGCTGGATCCGGTCCAGTTTGCTGTCCGAGAATTATAATGTTGGACCCCCCGCAAGTTACAGCAGAAATCATAAAGCTGAACCAAGTAGGCGTCCTGAGTACCTTCGCGGAGCCCCAGGCAGTGAGAAGCACGACAAAGTCTAGGACCAGCCCAAGAATGGCTATGAGATTAAAAGCAATTACAGCAGGTTCTGACATATTATTGGACTAAGGCGTCCGCATAAAACGAAGGATGGCGGAAGAAAAGGGAAAGTGGAAGTGGACCCACGAAGTATCGGTACTTTTTATATAATATTTATCAAGCGCTCATGGGATGTAGGAATCTCCGTTCATATGTATAGGCCTAAAATAGACTCTTTTAGTCTCCAGAACGACGAAGTGATACATCATATCTCCTATCAAAATGCTGGATGAGCTCAAGTAACTCAGCAGTCAGAAAAGACAGGGGTATTGGTGGTTCCAGAGATGCACTGCAGCCTGCCCGTGCCCGACTCTAGAATAAAGGTAGTGCGAGGTGTGGGACTCCTCAATCATAAGGAAGATCCATTAAGTTGTTCGCATCCTTGTATACTAGCGTTCATGCGGTATGTAGTATAGCCCTGACCATCAGCACTCTATCTGAAGTGCCAATGCGAGTGAACATCTTGTGAGGATCAAAAGTTTGAGAACGCCCATGAAGGCATTCTTCTTTGATATGTCAAGCATCATACCTCACTCCCTGTGATGCTTGGGAATCGAGACTTCATTGCGGTCGTTCCCATCAGGCGGGTCTTTAACGTTATTTAAAACTAAATAGGTTGTTTATGATGTTGGATTTCCGCTTCGTTGGTCTGTCACCACCATTCTACAGCTTCAACCTTCTCCAATGACATGCGTATGTATACCGTATTTCTTTTGCGAAGAATGTAACCCGACCTCTATCAGTACTGGAAGCACCAGCGCACAAAATTAAGATCCTTCGCACATACTTGACCAAGTATACTTTAGGCGGAAGACAGAGAGTTAGGGGGCGGAATATCTGTGTATAGAGGAGTCGGAGTGGGAACGAAGTAAGAGCAGCATACTCAGAGAGGCCAAGGTACGCACCAATAATCTTATGGAGGGCCGTCCTTGAAACTCGACATCTGTACGTAAATCAAACATCGACAAAGCCTTGGACGTAGCAGTGTGAGGCTCGTCATCTTCTTGAACGACGCTCACACAGAATAGACTCAAGAAAACGCGTTATTCCTGTCGAGACAACAGGTCAAAGTAGTTTAGAACAGCGAGTTGCTCGAGAATCGTTGTGACGATTATTGATTTTCCGAATGAATCTCCGTTTTATTTTGCGACACTTGTAAGTCGAAATTACTACTGGGATATACTTTGTTATAATGAGCAGCGTGGCACAACGAGTACCTGTACATATACGCAACTATATCCCTATTTATCCTGTTCACTAAACGAACCAGCCACGTTTCAAAAATAAGTAACCAACCAGTTCATAGTTGATCGGCCGATCCCCGATCAACATCAAACTTCTTGATCCAAAGATAGCAAGATAGAATACATACTTTGTATTGATCGATCGATCACCGCTCGAGCCTTGTATGTATATACTTCGCGAACTAAGATCCACATGGTGCGCCAGTGCCACCCATGTCAGTCACTCAGTCTGTTCTGGCTTATTATTATCTACCTAGCATTCAGCCGTGGCGGCAGATCTGGAAAGGGTCTAGCGGCACAAGCGGCACGCAAGCATTTCGATTGATGGAGTGATGGGCCGTGACCTATGATGTTAATTTTAGACCTGGGTACTTACTCGACTGAATGAGAGGAAGAAGAAAAGAAGGACCGCCGGGGGTTAATATGTTTTTCCCAAGGCCACTCAAAGTGCGCCTGGACGCTCGTTCTTTGATATGACATCATTATTGTGGGACCTGGGTTCAAGGCGAGCCAGGGAGTAGCGAGACTGGACCATGGAAAGCGAGGAAAATCGTGTGTGTTTGTTTTTGGCGAGGATCCAGGGCAAGGGAGGTAAGAAGGAAACGAGCTACGAGCATCGATAGTTAATTAATTGTACGACGGAGGCCCCGAGAACTGTTCATTCCAGCGTGTAGGGGTACGTATAGAAATATCCTTCGTACCTACAAACGAAGGACTCTCTCGGGGAGGGGGGTGGTTTAATTATAATTTGGCTTTGATGAATGGAGAATAGCTCACCGCCCATGTATGTTCTAGTACGAGGAAGTACGAGGTGATATCGCTTGAAGTTGTATTGAATCTTATCGACATTTAGATAAAATTCGTCACGCGCACGCGTATGTGGCATGGGCCTAGGATGTGACCAACCCCTCGTGGAAACCGCGTTCGAAGGTTCATACTATGAATCTCAACGGCTCCGCTGAATACTTTCCCTCTCCTTCCAAATTTGCATGCTAACTTCCGTTAGCACGTTCAAGCAATTGAATATACTTGAATTGCAATTGCTTATGCGCCTCGGGTCCAAATTTTGAAGCTTGAAGCACCACCTTCTTCGACTGCGGTGCTACCAAGCTTCAAGTAGTTGATATTACACCTGTTAATATAAAGCATATTTCCGATAATCATGAAAGCATAATGATTTATTAACTACCCACTCCACGCGGCTCCGACTTTCCATAGAAAGCTACGTTCATGTCCGTAGGTAAAGGCATTGGTGTTGAAAATGTCGAGACTTATGAAATATAAGGACGATCGAAATCTCACCAACAACAAGGTACGATAAAGTGAAAGATACAACCTTTTCTTGTGTTCTTGCTTTATCATAGGCATGACAATAAGATTGGGGATTGAACACTGTCCGACACAGCATTATACACTCAACTTCATTGCTTCCGTCCTGCTATTACTTGCTACGTGGATACCATTCGACATGGGGTCGGTAGGGAACATAACACCCAGCAGATTACTACAGTGGTAAAGGCAGTACAACGTCGCGATTGAGCTCAAGCTCGGGATCGGGCAGACGAGTGACTGACGGATAGACGTACAGATATACATGAGCATATAGACAGTTGCTGTACATAGAAAGACCGAAACGAAAAATAAACACAAGGACACTGGCGTCGTGGCCTTCGCCGTCATCGCGTGGCTATAAATAGTACGTCACGTCGAGCGAACCAGTACAGAGTAATCGCCACGAGGCGTAGCTGTGTTCCATTTCAGACGTTTAGTCCTAAACCGCATGTTCCTTGAGCGTTAAAGTAACCGTCGCTTTCCTTACTTATACTTATAACACAAATACTTTAACCACACAAACGGACGCAGCTGGCTTGACCTTGTCTTGTCTTGTCTTATCTTGTCATTGTCGCCTCCTTGTCAGGTTCCGTTCGTCCTCGGACATTCCGACCGAATGTTGACTACGGGACAGGCTACGGGCCCCTGAGTTAAATAGACTTATTTACTTGCACATATATATATGTATATACGTGTGTGGCTCAACAACAGCGACGACAGCTGTCGTCGTCGTCGTGGAGTGATGTGTGCATCAGGTCTGTTTGATCACGTTTGATGCATTCCGTGATCGTTGATGGGTATGGGGAAATATTTGATGAATTGATACTAATCAACCGGCGAGCCCTACTAGGTAGCCACTGCTCAGTACTCGAGAGCAATCTGCCAGTGAGTGACTAACTGATTAAGTTGAACTGAGATGATTATGGCTAGATAATGTGATGTTCATGAAGACGAAAGATGGATTCCTGGTCAGTTGTGTTTGTTGTATTGGATTGAGAGCATATGCATTGGATCATCGACGGTGTGATGTACGTACGAATGCATGTACTCGTCGAAGAGCAGCGAGCCTGAGCAGCGGAAAGGCTTTTCCCCGTCCTCACATACATATGAACCAATATAAGTCCCCATACACGCAAGAGGGCCGGGATCTAATTTTCCAGGTAATTGAGATAAGGATCAAGACGAAACGAAACGAGGGGGGTTCCGTGACATATGTAGTCCATGTCTTACCTACAAAGGCAATTAAGCCGCTTGACGTGCGCTTACGCTGTAGTACTTATCTGTTTATTTGCTCATTCTGAGACGCCGCGGGGTTAAGCGCATACGAGCCACGGCACATGGACGACGACGACGCATTTGTCAAAAACGAACGAGAACGAGTCAAAGTCAACTACGCGCCGGGAGGTGCCGGAAATGATGAACCTGCGACAAGCTGCGTTCAATTCTGTATAGTGATATAAGATAAAGATAAAATCCAGTATAATGTGATGAGATTAACCTTTTTACATCAGTAATTCGTAAAATTAGTTTCTGCCGGTTTTTCAACCAAGAAAACCCCTAAAAACGGTTAAAAACAGCGAAATAGCGAAACCTGACAACCTAAGTATGATTTTCAAGAAACCCGTAATGAAAAGAAGCAAAGAAGACGGCAACCAATGCAAAGTATAAGCATAATCTTATACTTTTGGCTACAATCCGTCCGTTCTAGGATCAATTCCGTACTCAGAAGGTTTCCGGAAACTCAGAAGCAACGGAAACGGGCGAAAACCCGGCAACAAATATTACAAGTTACTGATGTAAGTATGCAGACGATCAATACATAGATGGGGAGGTGCAATAAATAATCTCAGCATATCTACCTGCTCATACAGTTGCTACGGTACTCTATACAAGCAGACAAACGAGCAAACAAATATGGCTCGATCACAAAGGTCGCGTCGCGAAAATCTCAAACAAAGCGATGGACTTGATTGTGGTATTTGCAGATCTTGTACTAAATATCTACGTTCCCTTATACACAAGCAAACGAACGCATAGATATGGTTCATGAGTATGCTAGCGACGTGGATATAAATAGAACCAATCACAACCCAACCCAGCAACTCGGCGGAGATAAATAGAGTTCAAGCGCACGCAGGGGAAGGATTCCGCAAATGGGGGAGCACATAACTATGGTTGCATAGTATGTATTTACTATATCTTGTGGTGAATTATCTAACAGAAAGTTGAACCGTTTCATGTTTTATTGTTCCGTTACGTTACCGACCGTTAACGCAGCCCAGTCCCAGTCCCAGTTCAAAAAATCTCGTAATCAGTATGAGCAATAGGAAGAAAAACAGCATAAAAATAAAAGACAGATCCAAGGGTGCTTTTATTAGTACATAAACAATGAATGTGATTCTGAGTCTGAGCTGATCCATGCCGCGGGAGGGAGTACTCGAACTACCCTAAGCCCCTTAAGTGAATAATTCAGTACAATGAAGGAGGACTCGAGTGTCGGATGATGGGATTTTGCTGTACAGTGTACGCCCCTGCTTAATCCTCAGTACGTACGTACGTACGTCAATTTATCTTCGACCCTACTTGAAGTGGTATGGGATCATATACATAGTCAATAAGTATGCCCGATGCCGATGCCGATGCCGCGGCAACGGCACACAATAGAATAAATATGAATAGAAACGAAAATTGAACCGCAGAATTTTATATTGGATGCCATAACCATGCGTTTCGAAGCTCAAACGAGCATCTCGGTTATGCTACATGTACGTGCTACATGTACGTAGTATGTATGTGGTTCTCTTAAGGGTTCAATTAATATATATTCCCAGCAAAACGGAAAGCCTAGATAAGATAAGATGCAGATGCAGACGATTACTAGCCGAAGACCCTCGAATTCTTTGCTCAAGGTTGAACGTGAGCAGTGACTAACACTACGCGCAAAGTTCGACTTTTATGCCTGAAAATTTGACAGATAATTTATTACAAAAGTCTGATTCTATAATGTTGAATTTTTTTTTTCAAAAGAGATGAGTAGCAGGCTCATTTGCAAAGGACAGGTAAAGATTCATATTCATTGCCAAATAGGGTCAAAAAGTCTTTATTCTCCAAAGTCCTTTCACGTTTCTTTCTGAAATAGAAAGATTAACCTTTCTTCGATATCGCATTAAAAGCATGCCTTTGAAACGTTTAATTGAACACGGAGAATTGGCTTGGCCGAGATCCCTAATGGAGTAACCGGCCCGACAATTAAAGGACTTCACGAAAAACAGAGTGTTTCGCCAAAGACAATGTAATTCTGAATTTGACGACCGCTCCTCAATTCACGAGAGTCACAAAATTTTCCACATTTTCAACTCCAGTTTCAAGTGAATGATGTGAGTGTCGATAAGTTAGCATTGAAAATCTAATTATACATAAGTTTTCGAGCATAAATACGTTTTTGCATCTAGTGTGATGACTAGCTTAAATCAGTAGCTATATATATGAGGAGCAGGTAGTATGCTCTACCATTCCTTCTGGTCTGCATTACAATGAATCTTCACACGGAGGCGAAGAAAACTGTAAACCCGTGCCATGGTAGATGGATCGATGAATATCTGAAATAGGGTGCCGCATCATGAAATCAAGAAGAACTGACTGAGTAAATCTACGCTATTGCAGTTCGGCTCCCAACGATCATATATATAGTATTCATGGCTGACTTATTAGTTAACTCAGTGGCCCTTAGCCCTTAGCTCTTACCCCCCAGCCCTTATCGATAGTGTCAACAGCTTTTCGCCTGTTAACCTCGACATCCACACGCGCAAGCGCTGGTCCTCGTCCTCGTCCTCAGTTTAGTGGGAATCTTTCACTTCAATTAATGACAGCCGAGCATAATACAGTCTCTCGGTCAATGATTCCGCTTCTCACTGTTGACTTTGACGCCTTGGCACAGGTGCACGCGACTTCGTACCGCTCTTGCTCGTCCTTGCTAGCTTTGTCCTCCTCCTTCTCACCATTGTCCCACCATCTCCCAACTACGACGACAAGTGCTCTAGTCGGAGTCGCAGCGAACGGGACGGATAATGATTTACCAGTTGCCGCTTCTCCTCATCCCACTGCTCCCAATCCGCCGTCAAAGAAACTGGCGTCCGCCTTCAAACGTACAATCGCCCTACACAAGATAAACTCAACAGCGCGTGCGAGGACAAAGTATGGCAAGGCGATAAAGAAAAAGGTTAATCGCAAGCACCTACTACTTCACAAGAAATCTTCTCGGCCCTCGAATGTGGCCTCAATAGAATCTCGACCAGGCTTCCCTTCAGGTACTACCGCCAATTAAGAGCACTCAAAAATTACGCCCCAGAGCCACTCCTCCTATCCCCCGCCCTCGAATGAGGCCCCAGGCTCATCGGAATCACAATCACAATCAAGCTCCTTGCCAGGTAGTGCAGTCAACGAATATTCCTCAAACACCGAATACTGCGATAATCCTTCAGCAGAAACGAGTCAATCGCTTCCTCTCAGTACGCCCTCGAATGATTCCGCAGAGTATGCCCCATCAAGTTTGTATCTCAGCACAGAGGACTATGGTAGAGCCTGGACTAGGAGAGCGTTGTCCGAAGATCTGGAGCTTGAAGGTGAGGCAGACGAAGGTATGAACGTGCTACCTACAGATTACATCAATCGCTTTGAGTATGATCATCGATCGGTATAGACATTGTCACGATTCATATTCAGGTATTCAGGTCTATTTGAAGAAGTAGTCACATAGCTAGAGCCGTTAAAGGAGCGCTTGATTTATTTAGAGTGATTGACGGAGAAGACGCGCGGCGGACGCTTTTATTCCAGGGACATTTTTTTGTTATCAATTAATATAGATCTATGGACTATGAGTGCCGGAGTGTATAAAAACTGTTTGAAATTTCACCTAACTTGGGTCGATTAACAATGAAAAAGGTACATCATACACCAACTCACGTCATTGTTAACCATAGACATGAATAAAGGGCTATATGCGTGCTAAAGACCATCAATCATCTCATGTTTAACTTTGTGGGTGCTTTATTCGTTGCACATATTCAAGTTCCCACGCTGGAGGAAGCCAGGCATCCGTTAGATAAAATTATTCAGAAGGCTCTCCAATTTATAATTACACGGGACGTCATAAAATGCTTATTAAATGCTTAAACAGGTCTCATGTTATGTCTACGGTGTACGTATGTACGTATGATGTTGCGTTGCATTCGAGTCATAACTTCTTGTGCCCTTTCCCAGCCAATGTTCCCACGCAAAATAGTGCACTTGTAAGTTAAGACTCCGCCTCATGTCGGTCCGCAGACTGCCGCTTTTTCGAGAATCCTACTCCATGATATCTTATATTTATCTGAACGGCACCAGTTAGATAGTGATAAAACGACGGAGGGAGGGAAGGGGGACTTACTTTACTATAATTATTGGCTAACACCACAGAACCTGCACCACACCGCAGCCAGCTAATCTCGGTCAATAATTCTGAGTCGCTCCCTCGCCCACTCCATTTAACATTCTGGAAATAGGACAGGACAGGACATTTTGATAAGTATTACATAGCTTACTTGGAGTATCTAGCGTTCGTTGGCATCAATTTGACATGGTCAGGCACATAGGGGCCCGGGAGCGTTGGGCCCCAATTGGAGAAATCCGCAGAAATCCGAAGCAGGAGCAGAAATAGAAGTGGAAGAAGAAGCAGAAGCAGAACTTGAAGAAGAAGAGGAGGAGGGGCCCAGAGAAGCGTGTATATGGATCTTTATTATCTGGGAGCTTGACGTGAGAGTGGGTAGATTTGATGGGAGCGAATGTACATAGAGAGAGAAGGGAAGGGTCAAGTGAGTATTAATATTCAGAGACGAGCTGGGTTGGTTGGTGTTATATTCGTCGTCGGCTTCATCGTCGGCGGCGTTTTCGTTGTTGTTTCAAGTAAGTAAGTAAGGCAAGTAAGTAGGTATTCGTTCTTTCGTAATTATAAGTCGTTAAATACCAATCTTTACAACATCAATAGGTGATGCAATCGTACATGGAATTGGAATCACAATTAAGAGTAGGGGTAGGATTAGAACTCGATCATGATATTGTGACCAACGCCGTCGATCCATGCAGTGTGCAGTGCACTAATCCCTCCCCTAACCTATTGTGCGCCCCAAAGCTGAAGCTTTGAAGGGGGTACTGCGTATGTAGGGAAGGGAGAGAGGAAGGACGGAGGGGTTATTCAAAGATGATCAATGACATGCGGAGTTGGAATTTACATACATATCTAAACTTCAACTTTATTTAAATCTTTACCGTCATTTCGAAGTGAGATATATCATGCACAACGGCGCGTCAATGATCTGGGGTTTATCGCTCGATTCATTTTGCGACTCGGAGTCGGCTTTACATTCCCAAACGTCAACCTTAAGTTTTCGAAGTCAAAGTGAGTGAGTGAGTGAGTGAGTACTGGGCGTACAGCAATCGGACAATTGAAGAATACGATCATCGCCGCACGCTGATCCTTGCAGTGCGCGCGTGTGCATACGCCCTGCATCTGTCCCCCCTTGATCACCTAAGCTTAACATAACAGTCGACGAAGACGGAATCAGGAAAGGGACAGATACAGGGAAAGACAGCGTGAGCTGCGCGTGGGCTGGCCAGCCGTGCTTGACGCTGACATGCAGCGACGGTGGAACAGGGTACAGACATAGGGAAAGAGAATGTCACCTTGTTCAGTGCTGCTCTGACGCTTTGCAGCTTTGAAAAAAGTCAAGCTCAACGTACGGTGACATAGAGATTCTGATGCGAACGAAATGACTAGGACAGTATGACGGCGGTGAGAGTTTTAGTTTTCGGAGAAACCGACATGACAGGCACTGGGCCGCATGGCCCCAACCCTAACCCGAGCACCTTTAGCCGAACCGGGTGGACCATACCTTCCTAATGCAGCAATACGTTGCACTGGTTCGTTTCGGCTAAACCAGCATTGTTTCGCCCGGGATATGTGGTATACCCGAATGGAAATGAAGTTGTTTTATGTTTAGGCCATGTTCAGTTACATACATCCTTCTTTCAGGGATGGTAACGGCAAATGGAAGCGAGACTTTGTATGGGATCAAAATACAAACACCGCCATCTATCTAAAATCCAGTTCGAGGTGTCCTCGTGCTCACTCCCTGCCTCGTTCCATTCCCCCAATTCCTAAATTCCCAGCTCCCAGGCCATATATACACCCGTACCTGGTTCTTTTCACTTTCCACTTTCCAGCAAGCAACTACGCCTACGACGAACGAACACCTACGACCGAACTGTAACATATACCATACATACAAAGTACCTACATAACCCGTAATCATGGCCGCGACCGCTCCAGCGCACTACATCCGAACCATCCACACATCGTTCACCGCTGCTGCTGCCAACGCTGCCGGTGCCCACCACCACCAATACCACCATCACTGGGCCAGCAATAGCAATACCAACACCAACACCACCGGGTACCACCAGGGACAGGGGTACACCGCCACCAATGCGAGCAACCACCTCCACCACCACCACCAACAGCACCAGGTGCAGACCATCAGCATCAGCACGCACAATGCCCAGATGTACGCCCAGCACTTGAGGGAGCTCACCAATGCCCATGGCCCCCAGCAGCAGCAGCAAGTAGGCAGTATGGGCAGCAGCACAACACCGGGCTACCAGCAGAGCTCAGCAGGAGCACCAGTGACCCGCTCGCCCTCCCCCATAAGCCTCGCGAACCCCTCTCAGATCCGTACCCGCAAGCGTTCCTCTTCGATCCGCAGCCGTGCGCCTCCTGCGTATGTTGGGAGTAGTGCTGCTACTGCTGTCCCCCGCCCACGGTTCGACCCATTCGCAGACGAGCCCGTTGTCGTTGTTTCTAGTGACAATTTGGGCCTGGGCATGGTACAAAGGACGACAGCGGTGGAAGACCAGATAGCTTTGTTCCACGATAACAATGTCCGTGTGCAGAACCAGAACCAGCAGACGTACCAGGCCCCATACACGATCCAGATCCCCGCAGCGCGCGCTTCAGAGATCCAGCGGTACGCGTTCGCACAATCCGCCCCGTCTCGGTCGCCTTCTCCATCCCGGTCGCCCTCTCCCCCTGCCCCACGCATGAACACGAACACCCGATCCAGAGTGTTATCGCACGGGAGGGATCAGGATTATCCTATGAACAGCACCCCGACGCTCGCCTCACCAGCACCCACGAGCAGCATGGGTATCTCCCGCCCGCTCTCGCCTACCGCTCCGGAATTCACACCCTCGCGCTCGCCTTCGCCTCCCAAGTCTTCAGTCATTACACTCAAGGCACCTTCTCCCCCTCCTCGTACCCAGTCTCCTGCCCAGCAGAACCAAAACACTCAAAGAACCCAAACAAACCTCCTACCCCCACCTAACCTCTCCAAAATCGTCGCTGGCATCCTGCTCAACCGCGTGCATGCGGTCGGCAAGCCGATGAGGAGGCGCCCGAGCGTTGCGGCGTATGCTGCTATGGGCCTTGCGGGCGGCGCGAGTGGAGGGAAGGGATATGTGAGGAGCGGGTTGAGCGTTGAATGTTTTTAGAGTTCAAGCTCAAATTTGAGGAGGGTTTTCGCTTTCTTTTTTTTCCTGCTAGCCGTTTTGCCTTTTTCTCTGCTTTGCTCCCTCGTCCGCTGGCTGCTCAGCGACTAATAACGACGCACACACGCTCACTATCGACGACCGACCAAATCAAACATAACCCCGCTATCAAGCTATCTATCTATGTTACTGTATAATCGCTAATCACCATCGTCAAACCATCCAATCACCTACCAATCATTATCGACATCGTTGCATACCCCCACGCATCAATCCACCTATGTATCGTGTATATACCACCACCCCTACCACATTATCGATTATCACCTACGCCCTACCCTACGCTAAATGCATATACGAATGTACCACCACCACCCGTCACCCTAAAACTCGCCTCGCCACCCTACCCGACTTTCCTTGTATATCCTTTTCTTTTCTTTTTACATCGCTTTGATTTTTTCTCATTTTTTTGGCGTTTGAACGGAATTGTTTATTCTCTCCCTCTTTCATTTCTCTTTTTCTCATCGTTGCTGTTGTTGTTGTACACCTCTCTCTTGGTCTTTCTCTTTTTTTTCTTTCTCTCGGTCCTTTCCTTTTTATCATCCCAAAACGAAATGAACGAATAACAAAGTAAAGCTACAGCAAAGTAAATTCAAGTACCCACTCACTCACTCACTCACCATCCCATCCCACATTTCTCAATTCTCATTGCATATTACCAACTCAATTTCATACCAATTGCATATATATACATATACATCGCATACGTACGTGCTATAGAATAAAATTTATTTGCTCCTCATGCATCGACGGATTGTAAGATTGATTGTACTTGATGGATATTCGGAACGGTGTGAGAAGGACTTAAGGAGGATAGGAAGTGCTTTTGTTCCTTTTTTTCCTAATCTTTTTCTTGAAATTTCCGAGTGGGTCAGTAGCTAGCGCGAGTAAAGGAGTGAATCATTGGCTTTGGCCCTGGCGATTGGTGAAACGATCCGAACGTCGCACGAGGATTCATCATTCAGGTGCGGAAACGAATTAAGGGACAAAATGAAATGACAAAATAACGCTACATATTGTATTATGGTACCCGCGCGCATGTTACTGTACATGTTTGGCGCTAAGTAATTAAATAAGTAAGTATTATATATGTATGATACCTATCTGATCCCTCAATGATGAAGTTTGAACGTTTGCTATACAATCCATGCCAATCAATGGCATGGCAGGCTATGAGTGCCGGATCGTACAAAAATCAAATGTAGATTTACAACCAACTTTGGTGTATTATCCACCAAGTCGGTCGCATTATCCACCAACTGACGTCGATTATCCACCAACTTGGGTCGATTATCCACCAACTTGGTCAATTATCCACTTCAATTTAGCATTTTCCACCAACTTTATGTATTATCCAACAACTTTATGTATTATCCACCAAGTGTCGTCTGTTATCCACCAACTCAACATTTATTATCCACCAAGTCCGGTGATTTAATTTTTCGTCATGCCGTCCCTGCCGGGCTCATTCGATGGCCGTTATGATCCCTAAATCAGCCGTTCGGCACCTGACGCGCATCAATAAGTGATACATGGCATTGAATATATCGATAGGCGGGCATTGAAAAGATCCCCGAGCTCTAATCAAAACATTTTTGATTTGATGCGCGGCGGCATTCCTTTGCCGATTATTGGTAAGCCGACGATTGTACTTCTTATTTCTGAGCGTATATGTACTATTGATATACTATATACCCTCAAGTATGTATGGAATATATTTGATGTGCATGTATAAGGCTCCTATCCACTAGTTACATATGAATACCATGGAGACACTAAATGCACGCCGGATCGCTTATTCTGCGCGCTGATGAACCGTGGGAACGCGGTATGCGCGCAACGCGCACATCAGCCGCTCGTTGCTGAATCTACTCGTAGCGCTTCTCAAATCAACCAGTATTATTTGAAACTCTGTATATATGTATATTATTATGCAATAAAGGTATTCCGCCAAAAAAAACCGACGCCAGGTCCTCCTGAGAGCTGGTGAACCGTGGGAACAGCAGAGAACAGTTGAATGAATTTCCAGGTCTCAAGAGGATCTGGCGTCGGTTTTTTGTTTCGAAATACCATTATTGCATAATAATATACATATATACGGAGTAATGAGTAATACTGGTTTATTGAGGAGGCGCTATGAGTAGATTCAGCTGATGCGCGCATTGGGCGCATATCGCGTTCCCACGGTTCGTCAGTGCACAGAATAAGTGATATGATGCGCATTCGGTGTCTCCCATGTTGTACTGATATGTAACTAGCACCGTACAGCTTAATAAAACGAGTGTATTAAAGTCCAGGTAGGCAATATGATGCAGCTAGTGTATGTAGAAAATGAATAACGACACAGTTAGAATGGTAGAATGGCTGAGTAATACTAGACATTGATCTAAGTAAAGTTGACTGCTGCTTTATTAAGGAAGTCCTCATTCTGTATGTCAGTAATGACTTGTCTGACCGCTTTCTCTTCTTTTTCCAGTCCCGGGCACGATGTCGTCATCCAATCCAACACAAATTCCTTGCATGCAGAGTGCATACCCTTGTGTTCCATAGCCCAGAGCGCACCAATACATCCTGACAAGGGAAAATAAGAAACAGAATGGAAAAGCCTCCTGACGACTATCTCCTTGATCCATTGTTCGGACCATACGGACTTGCAGATACTGGGATTGGAGCAGTGTGGTGCGTTGTCAAGGTTGTTAGGGTATGGAGCGACAGATCCAAGCTGGCGGCGTAGTTTGTCGATGGTCTCCTTCCCATTGACGAGGCGGACAAAGGTGTCATGGCCCATGTGACTGATGTCTTCGGATGTGATGCAGGCGAAAGAGGAAAGAAGGAGTGCTCGGACAGCGGCCGGAATCCACTCTGGAACACCATAGCGACGAGCCAAATAAATCTTGTGGGCAGGGCCAATCAGCAATTCTTCCAAAGCCTTCACGGCAAACTTGAAGCCAGCAGTAATCTCCCACATGTGGGTCATGTGGAGGACATCGATGTAACCTTGAGTCCCAGTTATTTCCGGAGTTTCCCAGGATCTGTAAAGATATGTGAGTAAATCAAATTCGCATTCAATCAAGAATACTTACTGATGATTTAACCAAAGCATGAAATTAGAAAATGTCCCCTTTGTAACACCGTTAATGACGATTGGATTCTGGGGTGTTCCCTCCCGCGGCCCACCCAGGAAGTTATTGTCCATGTTGAACAGCATGTCACGCAAAAACTCCGAGTGCGTAGCAAGCCGCGCAGAATCCGCTTTGAACCCTTGGCCTTCAACCTGTTGGCATACGCAACATAAAACTGGCATGAGTATTTATAGACCATGAGAAATCGTAGATTGACATACCGAAAAAGCAACCATATACACATCCTTGTTGAATTCGGGATGATAAATGGTTTGGGACTGAGGCATCTCGATAACACCGTCCACACACAGAGCTTGGGAGTTGTAGCTGGAAGTCATTTGAAGAATAGATGTAAGAAGTTCGAGTCGATGATTTTGAAGACCGGCACACGTAGACTATTTATACTCAGCCTCAGACTCTTATGCATTTAAATAAATAAAATTACACGAGCAACATATTGTGTGAAGTACTAGTCAGAGTATTAAAAACAGCTAGCAAACGAGAATCCAAAGAAGTACCGTCTCAATACCATGCCCCTCCCATCCCTTCCAGAGACGCAGATACCATGGTCGCCTAATATTCGTAACGCATTCCGTGATCTAAACGAGCGGTTCAGCACATGCCAAGCCTATCTACAATCAGAGAGCCTTGATAAACATCGTCTTGAGCGACATGCAAACGTGTTTATGGCAGAAGTCTTCCCATTGATATTAATCTTGGATGAATATGCTCCTGACGAGAACCTCCCACTACAGTGGCTGGAAGATGTCAGTAATCATTGTCTCGAGGTCTTCTATCTCTTAGATGAAAATTTGAATGCATTACATGGAGAGTAAGTATTATACATGCAATTTCTGCCAAGTAATTGAGAACCTGTTATACTCTACAGAACCGAGTCAAATGTAATTCAACACCAGCCTATCTCCTTGACTAAAACAGCAAGGGCCGGGCGCCCAAAAAAAGAGATTGATCCTGACGTCCTAAGAGATGCGTTATCAGCAAATCGCCGGATATCATTGACAGCATTAGGGAAGCTTCTTGGGGTCCATAGGCACACTGTACGAGCCAGGATGAATGAGCTCGGAATTACTGCCACATCATTTGACCCAATATCCGATGATGAGCTTGACAACATCATTCGAAAATATCGGAACGACCATCCGGATGCTGGAAGGGGATACACTATGGGACACATACGGGCGAAGTATGGCATTCGCGTTCAACGAGACAGGGTTGTCCAGTCTATGAATAGAGTTGATGGGCTTGGACAGTATATGCGTCAGCGTATTATCCAAAAGAAGAAACATCAGGTCTATGGCGTACCCCGCCCCAATGCACTGTGGCATATTGATGGCCACCATAAGCTTATTCAATGGGGCATTGTAATCCATGGCATCGCAGATGGTTACTCTCGCAAGGTATGTGATTACGTGTCAAGGATTAACTATACTACAGATATGAAATGACTGTTTTTAGGTTACAGGATTACGGGCCAACAATAATAATACTGCGGATACGGTTCTCCAAATGTTTCTCGAGGCTATTGAGCGTCATGGCATCCCTTCGAGGGTTCGAGGCGATCGGGGTGGGGAAAATCGTGATGTATCGATTTTGATGGTTCTGCTACGTGGAATTAATCGGGCCAGCTTTATGTGGGGATCTTCGGTTTTCAACACACGTATAGAGCGACTCTGGGTTGAGGTTGGCAAGAGATTTGTACGGGCATGGCGTGCTTTCTTTCAACGCCTCGAAAGAATTCATTTAATGGACCGCAAGAATCATTCACACAGATGGCTACTGCATTATCTTTTTCTGAAAGAAATTAATCTTGACTGTGATTCCTTTTGCGAAGAATGGAACGCGCATCCAATTTCGGGAGCGGGTGGAAATTATTCACCCAATGTACGTGTCTCATGAATTAGAAGGACACATTAGCGAACATTGACTTTTAATACCCAGGACCTTTCTTTCATGGGATCATTAGCGAACGGATCCTATACTGATGACTGTTCAGAAATGACAGCTCAGGAAATTAATGAGTTCTACGGCTATCACGAGGATGGCAATCCAATCGACACAGACAGCGATAGCGATAGCGATGGAACGAACAGCGACATGGAAGAAATCATGGAAGAAATAGATGTCGACACATCTGACCACAGTGGAAACAACTCAGAAACTAACAGTTCAGAGGTTCTACATGGGGACGAAATGCTGGTAGACTCGGCTAGCGAGGATGATGAAATGAACGACACGTGTAGCAGTGTGTCTTCACAGAATACCGGATCCAACAGCGAACCATTTGATGTCGCAAATGTACGTCATCATATCATCATCCTATTATCTGTGGATAACCTTTTGCGTAGATCATTGATTCAAATATCCGTCACGATCCTGTTCAAGTTCCTGCCGGAACAATACCACTTGATTCTCAGCAACTCATACTGTTTGAAAAGGCCCTGAACCTTCTTCGGGACAGCAACGAGCTTCCCGATGGCTACGGAATCCTCCCAGCTGAGTGGGATGTGTCTGGGTACCCAACAACCGAAGTAATTACCGTTGGATTGCAGAAGAATTCATTTCCAATTTCTTTACCCGATGACAAATGGCGACCTCGAGCAGAGGATTGGGTACGTGGTATCTACATTATGAATAGTATACTACATCCATAGCATAGAGAAATATGTACTTAAGATGTAAGCACAATATATAACCCAATCATTCCTCTCTTTTTTCTTTAAAGTTATTATCATGGCACCTGGACAAAACTTGGGAAAACGACGTGCTCGAAGTCCCACAATGTCGATCAGTGATGGTTCCAGTGATCATGAGAATAACCAATCTCCATCTCCTTTGCCCCCTCCTCCCAGAAAGCGCCTTCGCTCTTCCGCTACTGCAAATTCTGGCGGGAGCGCATCAGGTTCATCGTCTCTACCTTCTTCTCGTAGTGGTACCAAGATCTCCGGGCTAGCTGCTGTTCGTTCTCTGCTCAACTCAGCGTCTGGAGAAGCTTTGCGTGGCCTAAAGGGTAAATCCAAGGCTTCCACGAATGCAAAGCGTCCCAAGGCAAGAGCTGGGAGCAAGAAGACAGCTACGGTAAGTCAGTGGGATATCAACTGGAAGTCGGTCACATTCTTATAATGCATTTACATTAGGATGGCACCTTTCGTCTAGCACGCATTGTCTTCCTGACATGTGGTATCAAGACTGTATGAATATCTACTTATATCTCTTGTTGCTCGCTCATAGGCAATATTTGTTTAGGCACCTGTAGCGAAGGATGATGCGCTCGGGCCTATCTACATCACCAGACAAAAGGTTTCTGTCACACCTTCCGATATTGTCCCACTTGTGCAGCATGGTCTGTGCGCTGTTGAAAAGGACGGATTCACATTCTCGAAGGACGATACATACGAAGTCTTGAACAGTCTTTTCAGTACCCACTTCGAGAACGTCTACACCTTCTTTCGAGACCACGGTCGGGACTTCAAGAGCGATCTACTTTCTGATTGGCTCGTCTGCACCAAGGCATCAGGTCATGGTCGTGGGGTCGTAGTCCTCTCTGACGATAAACACTTTCCCAACGGACAAGATATCCATACAGCCACTCAAGTTGGAAAGGCCAAGTACGATTTCAATGAAGGAATTTTATTTTTAAGTGAGTTACAAATTCAATCTTTCTGTTTATATTACCATATTTAAATGCTATAGTTACACGTGAGGCTATCCCGGCCAAGAATATTAGAAATCGCAAAATCGGCGGCTCTCAAAGGATTTATGAGATCGAAGCTAACATCGACCAGAGCGACTCGGATGTAGAGATTCTGGAATCAATTCTGGAATCCGAAGACGAAGTTCAAACCCTCTCTGACACGGACGCAGCTCGCCCCGGACCCTCAAACCTCAATGCTGGTACGGCATTGTCAAGAGTTTTGCGATCAGCATCGAGTCGCTCCACTACTACCACATCCTCGGCTGAGCTTAATATTGAATGCAGTGCTCGGGAGGTCCCTGGTAAGCGAACAAGATAATTATTCATTATTATTTCTCTGATTCGATGTGATACACCATTTACAGAGAGCCGAACTGACGAATCAAATGGTATCGAGTCCCGGCACACTTCTGTAGCCTCTGTTGAAGAGGTTATGCGGTATGTCTGCAGTGTGACAACTGTGGACGCCAATGAAGACCCCTGGAATAACTCTGATATCTAGATTTTGCCAGCTACGTATCCCTTGGCAGCCTTCCCAAGTAATGTTTTGATATCACACTCTGCCTAGCCTTGTTAATTTCAGTCTCATTGAGCTTCCCGTCATTATTACGTTACGTTCTATACCTATTTACACAACTAGTCACTCGTTTAACATACCTACTACTCTTTACACCCATTATTTACCTCAATAATACACCCGTTTAATGTATGCATGGCTTACTTAAGTTCATGCCGCATACCTGGCATTAGTGCCGTGTATATGTAACAAGTGCCGAACGGCTTATTTAGGGATCATAACGGCCATCGAATGAGCCCGGCAGGGACGGCATGACGAAAAATTAAATCACCGGACTTGGTGGATAATAAATGCTTCGTTGGTGGATAACGGACGACACTTGGTGGATAATACATAAAGTTGGTGGATAATGCTAAATTGAAGTGGATAATTGACCAAGTTGCTGGATAATTGACGTCAGTTGGTGGATAATGTGACCGACTTGGTGGATAATACACCAAAGTTGGTTATAAATCTACATTTGATTTTTGTACGATCCGGCACTCATAGGCAGGCATCGTTAGTGAATTACTTCGACATTTCAAAGAATGGACTCGGAGCAGTGCACTGATCTGAATCACGGTAAGGAAAGTCCGGGTCTGGAGTCTGGACCGACTTGAGCGCTTGAGCGACCTAGGGACAGGATCCGGCTATGCCTGCAGGGGCCAGGGCGCCGCCGATGACGATAAGTAGCCTTGGCTCAGAGCGGCCATCGCCCGAGCTGCGAGCAGACGGAGGGCGGCGCAGGCGAAGAATGGGACATTGTACAGATCAATTGTTGCGGCCCGGTGTGGTTTCAATCGAAAAAGGTATCATGAATGCTTATACTGACTTTGCATTGCACACTTCGGGCAGTATTGATAAATGCGGCATGACCGAGGTTGGCCGAGACCGACGAGCTTCGAAGGCTCGGAGCGGAACATGGGACGGACGGACTCATATATATACACAGACGTATGTACGCTGACGGATTCGGAACTCGAAGCCTCCACGCCTTGATCAAACGCGCCAGCAGGCGCCAGCTGATAAGTATGTAGTGATAATTGAACAACATAACATCGAGTAACTGGTATGACGGACAACGGAGACTAGGCTCAGGTTGAGACTCAGACTAGGATTAGCGACATATGATATGAATAGCCACATGCATGCGAGCGTATGCGCAAGGGCGGGTCTAAGAAGATGATGCCGACACCGACGACGCAGCGACGCGACCGACCGATACTAATACATATATATATAGCATCCTGCAGTCATGTCCTTTCTGACCGATACCTATTGCCGGTGTCATCCCGCCCCGCTCATTAGGTGCATACGCTGGGAAGCGAAGTGAAGGTATGTAAAATAAAATAAAACTCCGATGAGTAAGTTTGTTGGATCGATGGGCGCCACACACTTCCAGGTCCGATGATGCCGATGCTGGGATTATCCCGTATATTTTGTACTGACCGACAACGACCGTCCTAAGTAAATTGTAGCTGTGATTGACATTGATAGTAGTGTCGGGGTTGGGCTCAGGTCCATCAAGCCCGACTCCGACTCCGACGGCGGAATGTGTCAATCAAAAGGCGCTGGGGTCGGTGGCGACTATCGAAAAGAACTTGAAGGTAGGTTGGAGAAATGAAAGATCGTGAGTTTATGTTCTCTTTGTGTTCTTTACATCGTGCACTAAAGAGAAGAAGAATGAAGGAAAGGAAGAAAGAAAAGAAGACAGAAAACTGAAGGAAACTCGTCGGGATCGGTGCGCATCCCTCTCAGATGCTTTATTGGCCAATTTCAATTCCGACTCGTTTCATGTTCTGAATTGTGATTGGATGAGACCCCACGCGGGGAGCGATCACTTGGGATGTCAACGATGGCCGGAGCTCTAAGCCAGCAAGCAGGTAATTAGTAGGAGCAACGATGAACAACGCCAGATACACAACAACGGCCGGACAGTTTGCCGGACAATCTTCTAAATGACATGATTTCCTGGACCAATCAGATGTTAGCATCAAAAATGAAATGGCGAGGCAAGGACTACCTGCCCAACGCTGGAACCAACACATCCTTCAATAGGCCTGGGCCCTGGCACCGCTGAAAAACGAGTACCACCCACATCTATTTAACATGGTGATCTCGACGGCACGCTTCCAGCAAGATAAGTTATATGAAGATATCCTCACTTCGGTCAGCGATAAAAACTGTTCTCAAGATGTTTTGACCTTCCTCTGCTTTTCAAACGTGGCATTTCCATATACGAGCGGCTCGTATATGCTAGGAGAAATATTGGGATACACGTGGACACAAATTGCTGCTACCTTGAGAGATCTAAACCAAGTGACAACCCTTCCAACCTACAAAGACACGGACAAAACCCTTGAGGACGTCAAGCGGCCATTACGCATCCTACCTTCCGACTTTCAAGACTATCTTACCGACCAAACCAGATCAGGGATATTCTATATCGACCCGCAGATTGCGTATGATCAGCTTGCACGAACTTTCCTGATGCATTTACCTTCATTGTCTTCTACAGCACGAGGTAAGCATCTTATGCACTGTAGGACATGTTTCGTCCTAATAAAATAGATAGAAACAAGCCTCACCACCATCCTCCTCGTATCCCGTATTTTCATATCAATCTGCACGAAAATAACCCATCTAAACGAGGATCTCTGGAACAATTTGTTTCAGCTGGACTTCGACGCATATCTTCACCTTCTTCACCAGTGTTTATTTCCTCAATGGGATGTTTTTGAACAGGCATCGCGATTACTTAACTGGGTGAAAGCGCAAGTACATTCTTTCAATTTTCTGACTGCGAGGCTGCTTCATTTATTTATGAGGACTCTATTAGGATTATCATGCAATCGGTATGCTCGGTTTTGCGAGGAGCTTGTTTATCCAGTATCGTGAAAGTTGGGATCGTAGTGTCGGCTCCTCATTGAGACCGTTGACGGTGGATCGGCAGGCTTCAAACATTATCACTTCCCTGCAGCATCCTTTCTATCTATCCGCTGGTCCAGAGTTCTATTCCAATATGTCCCGAATTATTGGTGACGTTAGTGTCCTCCAACACCCCACTCAATCAGAATGCGCCATCACACCCATTGGCATATGGATACTAGGAGGTCGGGTATCTAAGGATAGCACATTCTTGCCTATGCTTCTCGAGTACTTGGATGATTCTAACCGTAGTGGAAACTTTTGGAATTCCCAGGTTAGATTTTTATCCATTTCCGAGACCATCATAAAGTTTCTGTTTACACATGAAGTGTATGCTTTGATCTCACATTCATACCCATGTTGCGACTAACTAAAGCCATGTTTCTTTTTCTATTCTCGTTCAGGCCGCCAGAATTCAAAAGTGCTGAAGAGAAACAGCCATTTATCGACTTCTTTTACAGTATAGCCTGGAAAGACAAACTGCCGACAACGACCCCAGCCACCTTTCTTTATGCCCTACAAATTCTTCCCATCTACCTAGACAACGCGGCATACAGCAATAAGCTAGCAGGATATCTGAACTCACATACTCTTGACATCTCACCGACATTACCAGAGAAGCTATATTTTGACCAAGTCGTAATGCGTTACCAGTCAAATGAAAATTCAAACATTCGTGTGGATATCATTCCTAATGACGAACAAGGACAATTTGACGATGACGACGACCCTGTCGAAGCCAGTGTAGACGCTACCACAGATTACCGTAGCTCGTATGCATCTTCGAGTACGTGGCTTAGCACCGGTGACTACGGTCTTCATTGGACGAGGCGGGCGCTCTCACAGGCGAGCGACAATACAGTTCGCAGTGATGATAGGTGATTTTCTGATTTTCAAGACAGCTGGTGAATAAAGGGCGTTACTGAACCTATTTGTTAGAATTCCCATAGCCTTTTGACATGATACAGTATCTCAAAGAGGAATACAATGTATAGTACATACAGATTCTTTCTCATGCTGTATATTATTTTCAATTCTGAGAACGATCGTACTCAGTCGGACGACAGTGACATCTTCGTAAGGACTAGCATGGTAACTAAGAAATGATTGGGAAATGATGGGTTTTGAATGGATGAGTGGTTCAGAAACATATCAAATTGAACATTTGGGCCTAGAAAATATTTGCTGGTTATAATTTATGAAACGTGAAGCTCAGAACATACCCAAGATCCCGAATCCAAGAGTTGAAAACCGAGAATGGGAAGAGGTGAGCCTAAGCAACTCCTCAGGTAATGCAAATAGTTGAACATCAGTCTTGTCGAAGAAACTCACGAGAATCGAATCAATCCCCGAGCCGAGGGCGGGTCTGGACGGACGCCGACGCGACTTAAGAATCGGGACCGACGCCCCGGTGGTTCGTTGATGAGTGGCCCAACTTTCAACCTCAGCCACGCGTTTCGATCTTTCGTCCTTTGCTCGTGCCCGATGCCGACGTCGTTCCGCGCACTAACACTATGCTAGATGATCGTATTAGAGTGATTGACATTGACAAGTAGTAATGTTGGGTCAGGGTTGGGCTCAGTTCGATCGACTCCGACTCCTAGTCCGCCGTCGGACTCGGAAGAAAAGGAATGAAAGGAACGAAAGGAAAGGAACTCGCGAAAAGAGGATGCCGATTCCGACGTTTTCTTCCTTACGCACACTTTCGAGCGTTTGGTTCGATTATACCTATTTTCTTCCTTTGTTTTCCCTCTCTTTCTGTCTTTTCTTCGTAGTTCCTTTCCTTTTCTTTTTTTAGTTCTTCTTTTGTTCGTCCCTGATACTACGTACGTACACTCCTCTACCATGTTTTCACCTTAAGCTTGGTCAAATTATATATAGACCCGTGGGTTAAGAACATTAAAAATAACTCCAAATATTTTCAAACACTCCACCGTCGTCCAGTTTAACGTTTGCATCCTCCTCCTCAAGCCTCGTGTATGTAAATCTATTTTTGTAAAGAAGAGTGAAAAGCGAACTCATCCGATTGAGACGTTTTGAGATTGACCTATGGATTCATGAACATAAATACCTTACTACAATATCGGATACCCTGCGGCGTCATTCATGCATGCAGCTATGTATCCACAGCTATACGTGCGTTGTACGCCGCTGCTGGTCTGATTGTTGATTGATCTGATAGTAGGTAATATTAATCAATGCTCGCTCGCAACTTTCAAGTTCAACTTCCGCCGCCGCATGGATCTGATGTGTACCTTGGCTTCATTAATCATTACCCATCCACCACCGATACTGATGGCAGTAGACTCACAAGTCATCGCGTTATATTAGATTATGTCATGTCGTACTCAGTTCAAAATTCGAATAGGTCGGACGCGATGCCGACCCTGCCGGGAGAAAGAAACACTGCGGATAGGAAAAGCAGGATTTTAAGTTGCCTCCAAATTTTGCAGGGAAATCTTGCTTGCCACGCAGGAGAAAGTCCTGTTTTTATACTACTGTCAAAACCGTCATGAAAACAGCATTTTTTCCTGCCTTTTTTACAGCAGAAAATACAGGTCTGAAAGCAAAAGCACCATTAATTGCTCCTCCCAATACGGGAGTATTTAGAGTAATAAGAACGAGAATAGGGAGTACTCGGTACCCCTTAGACATCATATTTCGTCGTAAATTTGAGCTGACCGAGGTAATATCCTTATATTTTGCCTTGGATTAATCCCCATCGATATCCCTCCCGTTGCCGCCTACCACACAAGAGTTCACACCGTCCTGCTCGCTTTCGCCTCCAAAGTCTTCCTCAGTCGTCACGCTCAAAGCACCTTCCCCTCCTCGTATATAAAACACAAGTCACGGTAATTTCGTCGATAGCATCTCAGGCCTCATGGATAACCCACCCGAGGAGGATAGAGAACCACCCAGGGGAATCAGTGGAGCGCGGAAGGTTGAAGATAATTCAACATCGGTGGGCTTTGAAGATATACATGTAATTCCTATATGAATTTATGCTTAGCCTATATCTAAAGACGACTTCGCCAGCATCGATATTTCTTCCTCTAAGTCGCATAAATCCTATGCAGAACCTACACCGCAACAGAAGGATGATTGTGAATAGCTACAATATGGCCGACTTTGTTTAGCTCGATCGAGACGAGATGAAAAGAATTATGGAGTTTAATGACACACCTCGCCAGCTTGTTTATCAAGCACCGAACACGGGAACTAGAACCGGCTCTCATCAACAATATGACAATAATGAAACCCAGCAGCTGCCTATCTCAATTAAGCAGAAACCGCCGCTTCAATCTCAACATGATGTCGGTGGTAGCATTATAGCCTCGACCACGACATCCACTGGATATCCCGACTCATACGCTTCGTCTAGCACTGGACTTAGTACGGCAGACTATGGCGTGTACTGGACCAGAAGGGCCTACTCGCAGGAGACAGTCGAACTCCAAGGTGGATCTCAGAGTCCTGTACAAGGAGAGGAGACGGAGGGTACGCCTGAAGAATCATCTTCAAATGAGAGGGAAGTGATGGAAAATTCGGGGGAATGAAATACTCGTAGAAATTCATATATTGTTACTTGGTCAGCGCGGGGCAAACATCGCAATAATAAGTTGGTGCATGTTCATGAATGCATGACGGCCGAACGCATCGTCAATGATATCCTCCCATTTCTGGTTGAGGTCATTAGGATTTGACTGCGGGCCCTGTTCTGCTCTGTTAGTTGAGGTGAGTACGTACACACTACGTTTATTAGGGAGTACAATAGCTATGTCTTTCATTGTTCGTCTTGAAAGGCGTAGTTCTGTATACGTTACGACTTCTCATGCTATGTAGTCGTGACTTGGCAGCGGCGGCTTGTTTTTAACTCGTAAGTATTACTTTCTCAAGTGACAGGCCGAATTCAATCAATTAAACTTAGCGCAGTGCAGTGCATTGTTCTGAGAGAGTGTGTGAGAAAAGGAACTCGCAGAAGGGTATTGTGTCTATATAAGTCTCGTTCGATTTTCTGGGCTAGATTCGCCCACATAAAAGGTTCACGTTCGCTCTGATGCTTACAATTTGAAATAGGAAAGGTAACTTGCCAGCAAGGAAAGAAGGGAAGAACCTAAAATAGAACAATGAGCCGAGGGAGAAATGACGTATGTACATACCTGCTCGTTCGGGCTTTGCTTGATTGCGTATATTTGGCAACAGCTGTAGCCTTCCTTGTTCTGGTTCTGTACGCGTCGTGTTTGTTGATGTTCTACTGTAATTCCACTGACTCTTGAGTTTTTCCTCGGTGTCATTGGATCTTCATTAAGCTCCAGTTACTTCTTCCAACTGATTTGGACCTGACCAGATCGTGTCTTTCATGAACTCTGGGCAAATTCCTTCAAATTCAACCTATCTTTCAAAGTCTTTCTCGTCCCTGGGATGCGTTGCAACGGGCTCTGTGCACTTTTAAAATTCTCCGACTCGACAGGTCGTGCGGCATGCACATCCCACAAGCATATCGAGGTCTCTTGACTGCTTACTCCAAGCTAGAATTGATACCTACCACGGTCTGCTTCCCGATCCAGGCTCCTAGCACACGGGAGGGACCAGGACCTCCCAGCGAACACACTGACCGTCAACGACGGCCCCCGCTTCACCAGCACCCATGAGCAACATTGGCACCACCCGCCTTCTCTCACCCACTGCTTCGGATTTCACACCCTCACGCTCGCCTCCGCCACCCAAATCATCCGCTGCCTCCTCCGTAGTAACGCTCAAAACACCCTCTCAGCCTCCCCAGTCTCCTTCCTCTCCTGCACAACAAAACCAAACACAACAGGCCTCTCGCGCCTCCGTGATGCCGCCACCTAACCTCTCCAAAATCGTCGCAGGCTTCCTGCTCAACCGCGTGCATGCGATTGGGAAGTCAATGAGGAGTCTCCCGAGCGTCGCGGCGTATGCTGCTATGGGGTTGTCTGGCGGCGTTGGTCGGAATGAGGGGGACGGAAGGCATGGGCAAGGACAGGGGTATGTGAGGAGCGGTTTGAACGTTGAGCGTTGAGTGTTTTTACACTCACATCTTCATTGCATACATATTATGAATACAAGCATTTACAGCATCCATACGCATACGTATCATAGAATAATGAATGAATGAATCATTTTTATTGGGCTTTGTGTATCGAGTGATAGAGAAAATGGACGTGAAGGTGTACGCCTTTTTTTTGCCTTTCTTTTTTGTCCTTGGTGAAATGCCTCGGATCCAGCGCAGAAAGGAAAGGAAGGTAAATACGTATTAAATTATTTTATTTTGTATTACGGGATAGCGAAATAGAAAAGGTGCGGCCTTGCGCTTGAAGCTTGTGTCAAGGCCTCGAGGCGCCATGCAATAATTGGGTTGCACAAATGCAATGCATTAGCAACGTGGTTCACATAAATATTGGTGCCTCTTCTTCTATATAAGACCATCATTTGACTCGAGACACATATCGTTCACTCTTAACGTTCAACGTTCACGTTCAGTACTTCAGTACTCAATATCAATACTTGTGGTGTCCTTCATCATGGGTCGTTTAGTCAATGCTCTATATGGTGCACGGGGCCCAATAGGTGGGTCTCGTAAGGGGTGTGGTGAGTTTGGGGGAGGGGTGGGAGGTGGGGGAGTACGGTATAGTCGTCCACCTCGGAATCCCTCCAATCTAGAACTCCTGCAAAATCGTGGTGCTTCACGAGCATCACAGATTTCCGACTTTCCAAGAACCCCTACTCCCCACGAAAGTTCTTCGATGTCCTCCACAGTCTCCGAGAGTGCCGAACGCGAAAGTCGATTTTTGAATGCCGCAGCAAGCACGGATCTCAGGATAGACGATTATGGTCATAACTGGACTAGGAGAGCACTGTCTGACGACTTGCAGCAAGGTGGTGGAGACGAAAACACGGCACCTACAGACTACATCCATCAGGATGAGTCGGGTCGAACCAGCACAGGCATAGCGCCATATTCTGATGTTAGCATGCGGGGGAACCGAGACTGCCCTGCCTTCACTGCTGCAGGCTCTCAGAACACAACGACGACGACCCTCGCCTCCCCCGCACCCATGGGCGGTATGGGCATGGGCATATCCCACCCTCTCTCACCCACCGCTTCGGAGTTCACACCTTCGCGCTCGCCTTCGCCCCTTAAGTCTGCTTCTTCCTCTGCATCTCCCTCTCCGCGTTCTCAATCCGCCTCTGCTTCTTCACTTCCTCAAACATACGCTCGATCCCAGCCCTCCCCCGCTCCTCGCGCCCCCGTTATGGCAGTGCAACCTGCACCAGCCCGATTGGATTAGATCATTCCATACAGATATGTGACCCCGACGCGTACATAACAGAATCAATCATCCTTTGACCATTACCGCCTTCGTGCGAGGCTGCTCGACGCGCGTCCGAGCCCAGCTGTGCCTCTAGCTGCATCCTGGACTGCTCTGCCGTCCTCCATCCACCTAACCTCTTAAAGATCGTCGCTGGCATCCTGCTCAACCGGTTACCGTGCGCATGCGGTCGGCAAGCCGATGAGGAGGCGCCCGAGCGTCACGGCGTATGCTGCGATCGGCCTTGCGGGTGCGAGTGGAGGGAGGGGGTATGTGAGGAGTGGGTTGAGCGTTGAGCGTTTTTAGAGTTTGAGGAGGAGAGGGAGAGGTTTTTACTTTTTTGGACTTTCTTTTCTTTTCTGCTGTGGCCGTTTTGGCTTCTTTTTATTTTCCTTTCCTTTCCTTTTATTTTCTTTCCTCTCCTTTGCTCTGCTTCCTCGGCCCTGGTTGGCTGGTACACGCTCAGCAACTAATAACGACAATACAATCTCCAATCACTCAATCAATGGCATATATGTACATACGTACCTATATAATAAACTGAATGAATGAATAGTTTTTATTGAGCTCAAGATCTATGGATTGTTTTGCTCTAATGAAAACGAGGTAATATGTTACATATGTAGGATGTATGATTATTCATGAAACACTGTTGAATTTTTCGCGTATTGACGCATCGGATGATCATATATTTGGCGGCGGGCCCTAAGTACGACACATACGCATAAGTACATGATAATATTAATCAATGGCATTGGCAGGCGTCATCATCGAACGCTATTACTGTAAGGAATGGAGAGCAGGAGCAGGAGCAGCCTAGGGATCTTATGGTATGATAAGTCCGGGTCTGGATTATCTTTACATATGTAGGGATAGCGAAACACGAAATTGATACGGAAAGGGACGGGACACGGATAGGACAATGGACGAACCTGCAGGGATACGTGGTGAAGTCGACTCGACTCGAGATGGTGCCGACGTCAAAGTCAAAGCGATCATGCTCTGAGTAGGTGAGAACAGAGACAGAGAGGGGACGCGAAGCAGGGGAGCCGAGGCCGAGGCGGACCCGGGGAAGGTTGACGATGAAGAAGACGAGGAAGACACTTGAACGCGACGCGACGCGGCCGATGTACAAACATGCAAATTTGTTCGGGGCGGAACATAAGTACGTCGGTCCTCGGACGTGTGTAAGAGTATATGACACGCTGATGCACGGAACTCGAACGAATAAGAATAGATCCAAGGCGAAGAGCTTAGAGCGGGTCTGGACGAAGACCGACGCGACGCGACTTATCGGGACCGACCCAAGTACGGGCCGCGGTCCGAATTTGTCGCCCGACGTCCGTCACTCGTTGGGTCACGGTCACCGGTGGCCCAACTTTGATCAAAGTCCACGGGCGTTGGGAGTCGATTCTTTGCTCAAGCTCGTGCTCAAGCCCGATGCTGACGTCGTCCCGCGCACTAGTGAGTAGGTCAATCATATCAGAGTAATTGATGTAGGCAGTACATCGTGTTGGGGCTCTGTTCGAGTTCACTGTTCGAGCTCCGAGTCCGAGTCCGACGACGGGATCGAAAGGAAAGGAAACTTGATGGATCCCGATCCCGACGTTTTCTTTAGAAAGCGCCTGATTTGGTTTACTCCTTTATTTGTTTTTTATTTGTTTTTTTTTAGGTTCTTCTTTTGTTCGTCCCTTTATACCGTGTACGTATACTCCTTTGTAATTATTATTAAGCGGCTTTTTACCCTTTTCCGATCCTTAAGTCATATAGACCCGTGTATCCGTGGGTCTAGAGTACAGAATAACTACTTATAACTCTAGATATTCTCAATCGCGCTAGCACCGGCGCCCTCAAGTTTAAAGTTTTAATAGGTTTTGATCCTTCTCCTCAGGCCTCATGTATGTAAATCAATTACAAAAGCGAAAAGCGAACCCTTCCTATTGAGCCACTTTGAGATTGACTTATGGATTTAGTATACGCCCTAAGTATTACATATACAGTCAAACCTGTCTTATCCCATAACTGTCTAAACCCATAACCTCCAGTAACCCATAGCTTTTTGCGTCCACCGATTTGGTGGGCGGGGAATTTCGACCCATAACCCATAATCCTGTCTAAACCCTTACCCCATAGGTCTTTCGGGAAAAATCCCATAGGTAAAACTTCCTTTTTAGGGATGGTTTTGTGGTTTTGGGAGCACGACAGCCGTTCCACATGATATTGATTCAACCCTGAAATGACATTTGAGGCGAAAAATAGGCAATTCGGGGCTATTCAGCTTCACGACTGACGTTATTGGCGTAGACCTGATTATTAATCCCCAAACACTATCATCAAATAGATTTTGAGTGGCCCGAGGACTACAAGAATGTACTTAGACGTGCTCGAGGGATGTAATAAAGGAGTTCCCGGTGTCCAAACTCTGCAGAATTGGCAGAAAATTCATAAATTTGGTCGATTTTTCTGCAGTTATTTTTAGCCTATCTGTTCAATCCCATAACCTCCACAAACCCATAGCTTTGGACGTCCACCGAGAGCTATGGGATAAGACAGGTTTGACTGTATGTACGTACATCCAATTGGGTATGTAATTACCCTGCGGCGTCATGCATGCAGTATGCGTGCGTTGCGCCGCTGGGTGATTGATACTGATGCATGGATGTACATACTATGCTATGTTAAGGCTCCGTCCAACTGGCCAAATCGAGTCAGGGTTCACTCAGGTCCACTCGAGAATCGAGATGATGACTTGGGCGTTGAATATTGAATATTAATTTGAGTAGCGGTTTCTAGGACAGTGCAATGATCTTTCATTAATCATTGTTCGTCTTGAAAGGCGTAGTTTGTATATGTCACGACTTCCCATACCATACGTAGTCGTGACTCAGCGGCGGCTTATTGTTTTCCTGGTTCAAAATACGTACTAGTACTCGTATACTCTGGGTATGATGACGGTTAGACAGGTCGAATTTAATGAAGTAAACTTGGCACAGTGCGGTTCAGTGTCAATGCCGTGCATTGTTCTGCGACAATGAGAGGAAAAAACTCGAAGGAGGATATTGTTGATCCATACAAGTCGCATTAGCTTGTCAAAGCTATTTCTTTGACGTAGAAGGTTCATGCTCGCTCTAAAGCGTAGAAGGAATACGAAAAAAGAAAAACAACCAGAAAGCAAGGAAGGACCTAAAATAGAACAGCGCGCCGTGGGAGAAATAACGTTCCTGCCGCTCGCCGTTCGGCATTCCTTGATTGCGTATATTTGGCAACAACTTTAGCTTTCCTTGTTTTGTTCTTTTTTTTTTTTTGGTTCTGTTCGAACTTCGTATTCGTACGCGTCGTCCAAGAGGTGCAAGGAAGCTCGAGTCGCGATTTCTTCTTCTCTTACTCTTTCCTTGTTATTTCGTACGCGTCTACGCCTGTACGTACGTGCGTTCTCGTGCACATGCCTCAATCATCATTCTAATTCTTCTGATCGACTTGGAATCTGCAGGGGTCCGGCGTCTTATATTTAATCTCGTGCGATTATCCTGGTTTCTGAAACTCGGCCACAGGTCCTTTAAATTCAACCCATTTCCGTCTCTGTGTTCCTCATTAACTAGTGCTCCTCAATCGGACTGCGTGCACCTTCAAAAGACTCCGAGTCGACAGGTTGTGCGAGGTGTATTGCATCCCTCAAGCATATTGAGGCCTTTTGAATGCTTACTCCAAAAAGCTAGAATTGATATCTACTACGGTCTGCTTTGGAATGGTTACCGATAAGTACCTGTTCCTCAATTTGGCTCAGCTGACTGTGTGATATGCCCGTTAACCTCGTACCCTTCGAATCTCTATCATGGCGGCTTTATTGATATCGCCAAATTTCCCACTGTGCTCGAATATATCTCAACATAACCCAGACTTGTTTCCGTATCAGTTGTTTGGGCTTGAACGCTACGACAGGTCGTGTCCGACTCATGTTGGGATAATTATAGCGCATACTATTGCCTGAACAGGAACAGGCTCACGCAAAGATCCTTCTTTCTAATCAACATCAACTCCAAGTTTTGATGATGGTCGTTACATCATAAGGAGAGGGTGAGTGAAAAATGATTCAAAGTACATGATGCACGGCAATTTGGTTTCTCTAGACTTATATAAACTTCGCCTCTGAACTGCGATTTTCTCCCCTTTCTTTCTTCCTCCTGATTTTCCTGGGTTTTATGTGAGCGCCGACGTCACGATACTCCCGGATGTCTGACGCCGCTATCGTCGCCTTTAATATCATAGGCGTCTCTGGGCTGGTCTTGCTGGTCGTTGTGTTTCTCACCGGGCTGGCATCCTCTCAAGTAGTCAGATCCCCCACATGGTTCAGCTACATTGCAGCTGGAGTTGTTGTTGATACAACAAATCTCTTGATTATGGGACAACAGATTGGGCCGGACCCAGTCGGATGGGTATGCTATATGCAGGCAATTTTAGTGTATCCCATCGTTATTTTGTGAGTTTCATCTTTTAAAGTTTGCCTCTTACACCCAACTCTTCTTACATGACGCATTGTGGACAGAGCGACGTGGTCGAGTTGTATATTGCTCGCGCAGGTAAGTGTTTGAATTAAACTATCTAGATCTTTCTCGTACTGATATTCGCCAACGCTATAAGATATACTTCTCGATGCGTTGCATTGAGCGTTTCGTCAGGATGCCTAGGAGATATAATATACTGGTAATTATCTGCAATTCAGATGATTCCTCAGGTTAGCATATTTATCATTTTTTAGTTCACCATTTTCCCGAGTGTCATCACGATTTGTCTTTTGGCTGTTTCTGCAACGGTGAATAAAGATCGTCCTCGATGGTACTATCAGCCGATTAAAGCGAAGCCGCCTCACAGTTTGCCGCTCTCCATCCAGGTGTCACACAGAGGGATCCATCGGGTATGCGTTGTCACTTCAATGAGTCTTCGGACACAATGTGAGTTATGGGTTACTGTCGATTATCGATGCGCATGACCAAACTCGATTGCTCTTGCAGTTATCATATCACAATTGGCACAGCAATCTGTGGTGTAGTCCTTATTTTGATTTTCGAAGGTACTTATTTAGCGTCTAGGGGGTATTGAAAAACGAGACTAATATCGAACGAAATGACTCCAGCACTTCTCATTATCAAAATGTACCGAAACAAAAGGGCACTAGAGCAACGCTTACAGAACCACACATTTTACTATCCCATCATTATTCGAGCGACGTTTTTCAATATTTTTATCCTGATTTCGGTGATGTAATTACCACTTTTTATTCACACCCGAACGCTTGATAACATTGAACCCTTTTATTTCAGAATCAGTTTTTACACCGGAAAAGGGGCCGTATCATCATATCAAGCTAACGACCTGGAGATGGTCCTCAGTAAGATGATAGTCTTTCTAATACCTCGAAGCTAAGGTCTCACGACTGAAATATAGTACCGGCAGCGGCAGGCATCCTATTTGGATGTCAGAAGGATATTCTGAGTGTGTGGATATCGTGGATTCCCGGGAGATTCAACCCCTTCAAGCGTCATAATCTTGATGTACCTGATCGTTGAGGCCGCCTGCGGCGACATACCACTTTATTTTTCTGTTAATCACAGGTGCCTTTGGGCGCCCTATGCGCCAACCATCTCAAGGATACGACACGCTTATTAGCCATGATATAACTGGGATTTGGTGCCAAATTTTTCTCTAGCCATGTAACCCCGATTCGAGAAATTAGCTTCATATCATGCGTGTTCGTTGTTGAATTCGAGTAATTGCGTGTAAGTATAATAATTATGTACATAAGGCCTGCCGCTATGGCATCTTCATATTTGGCTGTGGCGACTCATCCATCTACATCCAACTTGAATGTCCATCACACCGCGATCGCACTGTAAATCTTTCTTGTTCACCATGAACAAGATAGATTGTCTCGCACTGAACCAGTGCATCTGATTGATCTTTTCGTTCAAGCCATGTCCAGCTTAAGTACAACACTTTGAAGATTATGTACATGTTCCAATCAGCATCTTGTGGCGTACGATTGGTGGATCATCATTTGACTTTCAAGGCCTTATAGACTGTGCTACGTCTTATACCTGGGCACCACTTTCTTTCCGCTTCATCCTCACGTAGTACTCTAAGAGCCCAGAAGGAAAGACCAGATGCCGGTCACCGCTATCCTCATCTTTAATATGATAGGAGTCTTTGGACTGGTCGCGTTCGCTGTTGTCTTCCTAACTGCCCTAGGATCATCTAAAGTACCTAGGAATTCCACATGGTTCAGTTTCATTGCATTTGGGGCACTTATTAGTGCAACAAATATCTTAATTTTAGGACAGCAGACTGGGCCTAGCGCGTCCAGATGGGCATGCTTCACGCAGGCAATCCTAATCTATCCCAGCGACACTTTGTGAGCATTTTCTACCTTTTGTGTCACGCGTCGTCCGGTAGAGCTTGCTCACCGCCCTATTTACTCACAGAGCAACGTTCTCGAGTTGTGCAATGCTCGCTCAGGTTAATATGTCTTTACTCAATTTTATGTTCTTATACTAATTTATGGGTGCTGAACATGACAGATATATTTTTCAGTGCGGTATATGGAAAAGTCTACTACAATGTCGAGGAGATATGTCACATTAGTCGGTACAATATTAATTCTTGTGCTTGAGCTAACAAGTGTCATTTCGTCCCCTAGCTAACTGTCATAATTACCGGAGCGATTACAGCATGTGTCCTCTCTGTTTCTGTCACCGTGAGTCGATATTACACTCATCCGAGGTTAACGTCATTAAAACCGGTTTTGGCTCCCCAGCTTGCTGCTCTCCATCCAGATATTGTACAGAGGGATCTCTCGGGAATGCGTTGTCACTTCAATGAAAGTTCCTACACGATGTGAGCGTCAAATTATTTTCGGAGTAAGTTTATCCAAATTGACCACCTTGCAGGTATTATGTTACCGTTGCTTCCACCTCTTGTGGTACAATTATTATCTTCCTTTTTCAATGTAAGGCTGCAATATTGAGGGTCTTATGTTTATCAAAAATGTTGGCTAATATTTCACACAATGATTTGTAGCTTTGCTTGCTATCAAATTATATCAAAACAGAAATATATTGAAGGACTTCCTAAAGCAGGATAACCTTCCGCTTTCCCTAATTTTTCGCGGATGTTTCTTCAACGTTTTTCTCGTAATTTTGATAATGTGAGTGCCACTTTATATTCACCTACGCATCACTTGCTAAATTTACGCACTTACGAGTCCAGTACATCCACCCTCAATGCGATTATGAAAGATACTGGGGCCTGGTATACGGTTAATAACCTGGAAACAGTAACAGGTAAGACGTTAACGTATCATGTTTTAATCCATCCAAGTAAATAACTTATCACCGGATTCCAGTACCTGCAGTGGCTTGCATTCTGTTTGGATTCAAAAAGGATATCCTGTGTGTCTGGATATCCTGGATTCCTGAACGATATTGCTTTGTTAGACATGATAGTCATTGTTAAATTTCCTTTGTTCGATAACTCAACTATCCCACACCCTATATATGTATGTATACATCATTACAAAGTTTAAGTAAGCTCAAATGACGTGATGGCGCCGAGAATATGGTTTGCGGTAAACCCATCCATCAATTCATCCCTAACAACGCAGCTACTCGTAGCTGCTACCCGCGTCTATACGCGTAAACTTCTCTATGTCGATTTCCGCCCCAAGGTATCAGCAAGATACACTGTATCAAGATGTCCTCACTTCGGTCAGCGATAGAAACTATTCGCAAGATGTTTTGACCTTCTTTCGCTTTTCGAACGCAGCATTTCCGTATATATAGGAGCGCCGGGACATCTATTTTGGCAGAAATCTTGGGATACGATAAGGCAAAAATTCATACTGCCTTAAGAGATCTGATCAAAGTAACGACCCTCCCAAGCTACGATGACACGGACGAAGCCCCCGAGGACATCAAACGACCATTGCGCATCCTCCCTTCCGACTTTCAAGACTATCTTATTGACAAAGCCAGATCAGGAATCTTTTATCTTGACCCGCAGACTGCATACGATCAACTTGCAAGAACTTTCCTGATGCAATTACCTTCCGTTCTCTCCACAGCACAAGGTTGGCACCATCTTTACACTGCGGGATATATTTTGCTCTAATAAGTCAGGTAGAAACAAGCTTCCCCACGATGCTTCTTGTGTCTCGTCTTCTTGTATCAAAATAACCCAGGCAAACGAAGATTTGTGGACTGATTTATTTGAACTCGACCTCGACGCATATCTTCACCTCCTTCGACAATCTGCATTTCCGCAGTGAAATATTTACGAACAGGCATCGCGATTACTTACCTGGGTGAAAAAGCAAGTGTGTTTTCTTTAGTTTTCTGACAGGGACGCCGCTCTATATATTTATGAGGAATATTAGGATGCCCGCGCGATGAATGTGCTCGGTTTCACAAGGAGCATGTTTATCTATTATCGTGAAGGTTAGGATCGTAGAGTCAGCTTCTCGCTGAGACCGCTTACGGTGGATCGGCAGGCTTCAAATATTATCACTGCCCTCCAGCATCCATCCATACTATCTATCCTCTGGTCCAGAGTTTTATGCCAATATGGCCCGGATTCTCTGTGATGTTAGCGTCCTTTAACAGTCCACTGAATCGGACGGCATCATCACACCCATCGGCATGTGGATACTCGGAGGTCAAGTCTCCAAGGATAGCATATTCTTGGTTATGCTTCTCGAATAATTGGATGACTCCAACCATAGTGGTGAATTCTGGAATGCCCAGGATAGATTTTTGTCCGTGTCCGAGACTGTCATAAAGTTTCTGTTTACACATCAAGTGTATGCGTTTGTCTCATATTCATACCAGTGCTACTGACGAATTCCATGTCTCTTGTCCCTTACAGGCCGTTAGAACTGAAAGGCGTGGAAGGCAGTTGCATGACTTATATAGACCAACCGAAAAGAACCTGCAGGTGACAACCCCAGCAACATATATCTATGCCCTAAGATGGCTTCCTGCCTAATACTCTTGAAATTTCACCGACACCACCGGAGTAAATTGACTTCGACCAAGCCGTAATGCGATATAAATCAAAGAAATACCCAATCACTTGTCGTTTGATTACCATTCGTAGTCGCGAGCGCCGAGGAAATGAAATTTGACGAGGAGGGTGACCCTGTCCATACTATGGATACCACTACAACTGATGATTACAGCCTATTATGTGCATCATCAAGTACGGGGCTTAGCACCGGGGATTATGGATTTTACTGGACCAGGAGGGCGTTCTCACAGGAAACGATCAATACAGCGCACAGTAGGATTACTAGTAAAGAACAAGTGCCGGGGTTTGGTTTGGTTTACTAGTTTGGATTAAATCTTGTGCGCTGTGTGTGATCTTATACAAAGTGGAACCGTGTTCCACAATTATTCAACTAGTGCGCCTCTCCTATGTTTATTAGTAAATACAACTTCGGCTTCTGTGCGGTCATTAACATTTAACCTGCTTTTAATTTTAATTTTAATTTTTTTAAATTCTAACATCAAAGCGTATCGAATAAAAAGATCTACTCTATGATCACACTTCTCAAAAATCCAATTTCTCGGGCGAGGAAGCCCAGAAGATCCACAGAATGCTTTATCCTTCTGATGATCTACCCATCGTAGATCATCAGCTCCATGGGAGTAGTTGCATCAGTTGCACGAGTCACGACCATTTATTTTCGTCTTGAAAGTTCCCGGCCCATTGCAACTTTACTGTGATTAATATGTACCCTGTGTTTTTAGGGTCTTGATGCAGATGTCTAGATGTAATATTACGTCGGGGATATAAACGAACATGTCTCTTTCTGTTCTTCTTATGTGTCAAGCCGTAGCATCCCGTAGAACCCTCCGTATAGTACCTTTTCCGGCATCTGGTGCCATGTGCAACATGGACCCGCGCCAGCACTCTTCCCAGTTCTCTGTGGTGCTCCTCATTAAAGAGGGGCTCTTTTGGTTCGGAACCACCGCATATAGAGTGTGGACCATGATGTGATGTCAATAGTATTTTTTGATATTTTCTTGTCTCTCATTCACCATATACAGATCGTGAGGTTCAATACTAAGTTTAACGTCGATTATTGAAATTCACAGCCACGCCCCCTTTCACCCACTACACAGCGTGATAATGAGGCTCCTTTCAATAATAGATCTTTCTGTGACGAGGACATAATTAGGGACGGCATTTATCCAAAAATAAAGTGCGCGATAAGATAAAGGTGATATGTGGATCACTGACCATGGCAATTTGTATCTTTCAGTAAGTAGCCAATTATGATTGTGGTAAACTCACTCAGTCGACCAATTTGATTGGACAGGGAAAGAGTTAATTATGTTCGTCATCTGGTATGTTTTGGGTATGTTCACTGGGATAGTGTTTCATGCAACGAACATGATGGGTGAGTCATATATATTCTGCAATTCTTCAAACCTATCATGGCCCAATTTTCATCCCATGGCCGCGGTAGAGATTGTTCTCTTCGATGTCTTCGCGTTTTGTGGGATGTTTCTGTTGGTGGTTGTGATCCTCACCGCGTGGAGATTACCTACCACAGTACCAAGAACGGCAACTTGGTTCACCTTTCTCTTCTCATCCTTGCTGGCAAGCATGATTGTCGTTTTAATTGTAGGCCAGCAGACAGGACCAGAGCCCTCACCTACGCTGTGTAGTATTCAGGCAATTTTGGTTAAAGGTGTCGAGGTCTGGTGAGTGAAATTTTATTTCTCCCGGGTCGTTAACTTGAGTTTATGCTACATAGGAATGCATTCGCAGGGGCAGCACTCCTTTCCCAGGTATTTTAATTTCAGTCATATTCCCTGTACACGAAGAATAAAAAGGGTTGAGGTCTATCTTATAATCCTTTCGCTGGGATGTTCAGGGGCAAGGCCGATCACAAATGCATCCATTTGGCTGGTGAATACGCAATTAATTCTAAATATGATTATTATATGTCTAATGTCCAATTATCCTAAAGCTTTGCTTTGTTCCGCTCGCCATTTTATTCATTGTAATTTTAATTATCGCTGGAGTGAGGAAGGTTACTCGAAGAAAATCTCCTTCTGTTAATCACCATTTCTCTATCTGAAGTTCAGTCTCGAGGGATGGCAGTCATTAATGGCACACCGTGATCCAGTTGGGCTACTTTGTAGAATGGAGTCGGAGCTGATGTGAGTCGCACCCTCGATTCAAATTTCGAAGTCATTTATTTACCCGCAAACCAGTTCACACATTGTGAACGGTATAACGACCATGGGCATCTTGATCATGATTATTCTGAAAGGTAATAAGAATCTACGTCTAAGAGGGTTAGCTCAACTGACGTCCTTAATATCAGGCCTTATTTTCTTGAAAGTTCATCAAATTCGTAAAGAAACAGGAAAGTATCTCATGCCACACGGTATGGCCTCGGATATTGTACGAGGCTTTATCTGTAATTTTTTCTCAATGGCAAGTTTAATGTATGTTCAATCCTATCTGTCTGACCGATGACGCCACTCACCTCTGCGTCCCGGTGCAGATCTTGCGTACTTGGAGAGTACTCCTCGCAAGAATGGGGACTACTATTGGATGGGTACGGAATATCATTGTGCAAGTTGAAATATAGATTTAATTTCCTCTATGATTATTTACATCATTTCTTGTAGTTCCGCTCCTAGTAGGCATAACCTATGCGACTCAGAGGGTATTTATAATAACTTGGGATCATTTCTACCCCCGAATCTGATCTTCCTTACTTTTTGCTAGGATATTATTTATTCTTGGATGTTCTGGAGATGGTATAAAGATAGAAAAGAGACATTCGTAGTATAACGTGATCAATGTATATTGCTCCAGCAGTAAGAATCCATTAGACAGTTTTCTTGCACGCATGTGACGACAGAAGTATCGGGCCGGTTCCCGGGGAGGTAAGCCGCGAGCGGCTTGTCCTGCCCTGACGGTAATTTACGGTATGTCTCGATCACCTGCTCATGAAATCATCTCAAACGATAAAACAATGAACATAGAAGTCAGTGGAGAGCATGCTACCATCAAGGAAGAGATTACAATCCATGAGCTACTGGTGCTCAAATTACGTTAAGGATCGGGTGTTCATGCATAAATAAGCTAGTGAGTTCTGCTGTCATTCTTGTTAACCACAAGTCATGACGCGGACGAGCAGGTCAAGTTACTGGGCTTTACGCATTATATCTATCTTGCTGGTATCATCTAGAATTGGGTCAGCAACCTATGTGGACCCGAGCATCCTCGAAGCCTGTCCGGGATACGCGGCCACCAACGTCCGAACAACGAAGGATGGCATTACTGCAGACTTGGTATTAAGCGGAAAGGCCTGTAATGTTTTTGGGAACGATACCTCAAAGTTATTGCTGAGTATGGTATACGAGACCAGTACGTGCCAGTATATATCTCTTGAATTTTATTGAGGATTGTGTAGCGGACAGGATACACGTCAAGATTGCAGACCCATCTGCTCTCCGCTACGAAGTTCCTGAGTCAGTCTTACCGCGACCGAATGCGAACAACGCTGTACCAGCTCACACCGCTGCCATTCAATTCAATTTCACCACGTCGCCCTTCGGTTTCTCGATTTACAGAACGAAAACGCACGAAATTCTGTTCACGACGTCGGGCCACTCCCTCATATTCGAGCCTCAATATTTACGCTTGAAGACGCAATTAGGGAACAGCGCCAACATATATGGTCTAGGCGAGCATACGAATTCTTTCCAACTTTCGACGGACAACACTACATTGACATTATGGTCTCGCGACGCGTATGGAATACCCAGTGGCACAAACTTGTACGGAAACCATCCCATATACTTTGAACATCGTACAACGGGAACACATGGGGTATTTCTTCTTAACTCCAATGGGATGGATATTAAGTTGACGAAGGACGACACTGGAGCTCAAAGCTTGGAGTACAATGTCATTGGCGGTATTCTCGACTTTTACTTCCTCTCTGGCAGTGAAAGTGACCCGACTGAGGTGGCTAGGCAGTATGCTGAGGTTGTTGGTGTGCCTGCAGAGGTACCATATTGGTCATTTGGGCTTCATCAGTGTCGTTTCGGGTACCAGAGTGAGTTGGAGCTCTTACCTTTTTGCATGCACAATCGCTCATCGATACCAAGATTTCGTTGACGTGGCCAATGTCATATCAAGATACGCTGCCGCCAAAATACCTCTGGAAACTATGTGGACCGATATCGGTGTGCTGTTATTTTATGTTCCAGTTTCTCTCGATTCTTAATGGCTATGCTAGATTACATGGACAGACGAAGGGTATTTACGGTCGACCCAGATTATTTCCCTCTGTCCAGGATGCGTGAAATCGTGGATTACTTACATAGCCATGAGCAAAGATTCGGTAGTGACCCTTTCACTTTGACCTTATTTTGTTCGTACTGATGGCCATTTTTTTTTCGTAGTTTTGATGACAGACCCAGCGGTGGCGTACTTACCCTCTGAAGGATATAGTCCATTCGACAATGGTAAAACCCTGGATATATGGCTGAAGGCTCCGAATGGCAGCGAGAGTCTGGGGCTGGTTTGGCCCGGTAAGCATGCTGACTTTTTTGAAAGATGCTGCATCTGTGCTGATATATATGGCGACTCTAGGTGTAACCGTATTCCCGGGTAGGTCGTGCTCAATTTTTCTTTTCCTCAATGATAAATTTGTACCTTCAATAATAAGACTGGTTCCATCCCAACATCCAACAGTATTGGTCAACCGAGTTCGAGACTTTTTATGACCCTCAAAATGGGCTTGACATTGATGGTGCTTGGATTGACATGAACGAGCCATCGAATGTAAGTTGTTTCTGTCATCTATAATTTACCTGTGTATAACCGCTTCTATGTCACTAGTTCTGTAACCTTCCTTGCGATGACCCATACCAACAAGCCATTCAAATGGCTTTGCCTCCTCCACGCCCAAACCCACCTCCGGACCCGAACACACCAATTTTCGTGAATTCGAGTAATGGGTTAACGCGACGAGACGATCCATTGAACCCGCCCTATGCCATCAATAACGCAATGGGAGCCCTCTCTAGTAAGACTGCTTTCGTAAGTTGCTTCTCCACTTCTATGCGCTCTGATAAGTTGGTTAATTAACTGATCCACAGACAAATATTCGTCACGCAAACGGCCTTCTAGAATATGATACCCACAACTTGTATGGCACGATGATGTCTGTTGGCACGCGCAACGCAATGTTGGCCCGTCGTCCTGGCAAGCGGACTTTAGTTATCACACGATCGACCTTCGCCGGGGCCGGGGCGCATGTTGGCAAATGGCTGGGGGATAATTTCAGCCAATGGGACCACTACCAGTTCTCAATTGCGGGCATGCTCGGTTTTGCATCCATATATCAAGTCCCAATGGTGGGCAGTGATATCTGCGGATATGGTTAGCCGTTGAGCCATGTTCTATGTCCTGCAGAATTGACCCGCTCGCCTCAACAGCCGGAGATACGACTGAGAATCTATGCGCAAGATGGGCTATGCTTGGTGCCTTCTACCCCTTCATGAGAAATGTTCGTTCTTCAACGCATCATTGTTTCTCTTTGACTGATATCACCATCTTTAGCATAATTCAGACACTTCTATTAGCCAGGAGTTCTATACGTGGCCATCGGTTGCTCAGGCAGCAAGGAATGCGATTGACATTCGGTATGATTGATTTTGTCGGTTTTCTGACGGATAGGCTCTAATTATATCATAGCTATCGTTTGCTTGATTATCTTTACACCGCCTTCCACCAGGCCCATTTGGATGGAACTCCTGTCCTCAATCCTCTTTGGTTCAAGTATCCGAAAGATGCAAACACATTCCCGATAGAGCATCAATTCTTCTTCGGAGACTCTATCCTTGTTTCACCAGTTACGGACCAGGATTCGACCTCTGTCTCGATCTATCTTCCTCGCGATATTTTCTATGACTTCCAAACTCTGGCACCAGTCCAAGGGTCGGCATCGTTTATCAATCTAACAAACGTCAACTTTACGCAAATTCCTTTGCACATCAAAAGCGGCGTTGTACTTCCTCTTCGTGAGAAGTCTGCTATGACGACTTCGGAGCTCAGGAAGATGGACTTCGAGCTCGTCGTTGCTCCTGATGCTAACGGACGGGCGAGTGGCCAACTTTATATAGACGACGGGGAATCCATCGTTCCACCCTCGTCCACCTCACTAAAGTTCAACTTTGCTAATGGTAAGTTGGATGTATCCGGTCAATTTGGATTCCCAACCGGCGTCAGCGTTTCACGCGTTCGAGTCCTGGACGTTAAAGCACCTCCATCCCATGTCATGTTCAATGGCAAGGTCGTGAAAATGGGAGACATTTCGTTCGACAAACGCAACAAGGTACTGGATGTAGTAGTGGGAGTTCCATTTGCAGCCGGGTTTTCTATTTCTTTCTCTTTCAATTCTTGAAGTTGGTACGAGTTACCTGTGCCCTTATGTACGATGTGTCGAAACTAAACTCTAATCTGTATTTTGTATAACTGGCTACCCTGGTTGCATTCTTTGTTCCACCTGTCAACTTTAACACTTACGTTGGATAAATACGTTACCAGATTAGGCGTAACGTGCCCGGTCGCTCTTCTCGGGCGCTTAATCAGAGGTTTTGCCGAATTCGCGTATATTGGAAAGGCTGGATAGTACATTTACATTTACAAAACAAAGTGCAAAGTATACTTAAATACCTGCCCACTCAAAACCGGAAGCGATTTCGAATGTTGACTCCAACGTCAACTTATCACTTCCAGTACCTACTTTCACGCCCCATACGCCCTCCTCAACGGCCCAAGTCTTGTAAAGTTCGCTCCAGTATGACACGGCATATTTGTCGAGCTTGATTTCAAGAGTCTCAAATGCTCCAGGAGCCAGGTTTCGGGCTTTTGCGAAGCCTTTGAGCTGGAGAAGGGGATGAGTGAGGTTTGATGTTGATGGCGGTGCGATGTAAACTTGGACGACTTCCGAGCCTGCCGCGGTCCCGGTATTCGACACCTTGACGGAGACTGTCAAGTCAAACTCGTCGTCTGCTACTGTAGGTTTGGACAGTTGGAGGTCTGTCAAGGAGAATGTGGTGTATGATAACCCGTGTCTGCGATCGTGCTATAAGCACACCATCTTGTTGATTCGATCCCACACGACGTACCCAAAAGCATAGAGAGGCTCGATGCTACGATGCTGATAATGTTTATATCCCTGATGATGGTATATGTCAACGGGTGATATCATATTTAATGAAAGTCATAAAACAACGTACGACAAATAAATCTTCAGCGTATCTGACCTATAATTTTCGAATTAATGTTCAGAGAGGGATGGACAAATAGCAGTAGTGAAATTTACCTTTCCGTCCTCTGAGTGGAAGTGTCCGAACGCTGGGACGTCCTCCTCTCTCTTTGGGAACGTAAGGGATAGTTTACCGGAAGGGTTATGCTTTCCAACTAGAACATCTGCGATAGCGTCTCCTGATGCATTTCCTAGATACCACGCATGGACAATTGAAGGTACGGAGTCTACCCATGGAAGAGTGATGGAAGATCCCTACGAAGAAGTTGAAGATAGAGATAATTCCAACTAAAAAACCTCAAAACGTACCGATTGCGTAACCACGACTGTCTTAGGGTTCGCATTGGCGACCTTGGAAACGAGTTCGTTTGTACGACCTGGAAGAGCAAGTGTAGTCCTGTCGTAACCTTCCGTTTCCCAATCAGCGTTCAGACCGACGACGACGACAGCGACATCAGCCTCTTTGGCCAATTGAACTGCGTTATCCATCAACTGGTCATGGTCCTCGACTGGTGCACCACCTAGACGCACTGCAGGGTTGCTGGGGTTAACATGGTCATTGATTATCATCCTGTACGTAAAGGTAGAATTAAATACGGACCTATCCATAAGAGCTTCATTTTCGTCTCCGTCGGCGGGAGCCCGAACGTTACACCATTCAACGAAAATGTCATGTTTGGTGTTCGCTTTCAGCTCATATACTCCACGTTCCTCCAGAGTTCCTTGTCCGAAGAAATATTCGCCCCGACGTTGACGGGTCCAGTTGTCAATGACAAGATTTCCATCGACATAGAGCTAAATAAGTAGTCAGTTTATGATACCGTCACCATCATCTCTCAATTAGACTTACCTTGGCTCGTCCAGCGACAATCAAACCAAACTCAAACCTCGTGTCGACTGACCTCGGCTTAAGATGTCCTCTCAGCTTCATGGTCCATCGCTTCGTGATACCCACAGGAGACGAAGTGCTGACGAACAATCTCGTTTCGTCAAATAACTGTTCCTCGTAAACAGTATCTAATGGCTGCATGCTATCATCGTCAGCGTGCGCATGCCACGAAGCGACCCAGCCCGGTTCTCCCGAGGGAGTGAGCATCTCGTAGTCAAGAGAAGGCATTGTCATGTAAGCTGATTATGTTTGTTCAAATCATTAGTCATTTTTTTTGAGGGAAATACAAAAAGAAAGAAAAACTCACCAATCGCTCCTTCTGAGTAACCGATTTCAATGTCGCTAGAGGCCTCTTTCAACGCGTTGGCGATACCGTCATAGGGATTGACGTAGAAGCTAGGTTTTAACGCTGCCGATCCACCGCCACTTAGGACAATAGCCTTTGCATTTGGGCCGAGAATCGCAACTTTCTTTAAGTCTTTGGGTTTAAGAGGAAGGAGGGAGTTCTCGTTCTTGAGCAGGACAATAGTTTCAGCTGCCACTTTTCTGAGAAATTTTTTTGATTCTGGGGTATCTATGGTACGTTCAATGCCGTCGCCATCAAGAATCTGGAAAGAGGGTCAATTCAAGTGCTGTGGAGATCATGCGATGGATGCGAACCTCCGGTGCACCTTGAGCGCACTTCTGTACCATCTCGAGAACCTTCGTGGCTCGTTGTTTGACAGTGCGTACTGTTACCTTTCGGGCGTTTATAGAACGGTTGACGAGGTCCAGTGTTCGCCATTTGTTCGTGCCTGGCATTTCAAGGTCGAGGCCGGAGTTGAGTGCATGGTCGATACTATACACGCCAAACCAGTCACTCATGATCTAAAACTCGTTTTAGAAAATAAGGAAGTTACGAAATAAAAAAGCCTACGTACCATGCCAGCGTATTTCCATTCCTCGCGAAGAATCTTCGTCAGCAAGAAATTGTTCTCTGAAACGTGAGTTCCATTGACGCGGTTGTATCTGCACGGTCAAAGTTGAACTCAAATGAACCAACGGAACAAAAGCAACTGACGCTGTCATTATGGCCCAAGGCTGCGCAAGTTTCTGCGCTAACATGAAAGGCATGAGGTAAATTTCACGCAACGCTCGCTCGCTCATGATGCTATCATAAGCGTTACGATCGTTCTCTTTGTCGTTGCCACTAATGGAATCAATTAGAATGAGGAGCGTAAATGTCGAAATGAGGGGACATACACGAAGTGTTTGATTGTCGTTCCGATACCTCCACTTTGTACACCATTGACGTATGCAGCTGCAATAATACCAGATAAGAAAGGATCCTCGGAAAAACTCTCAAAGCTCTGTAACCGGTGTAAGCTTTGTTCTTATAACCTAGGCCAAGGAAAGCGCACCCTTCCACCAAGCGGGCTCTATCGATTCGTAAGGTCAGGGTACAGTAAGGTACCAGGAAAGGATCGAAACCTACTCGTTGAATATTGCACGTTGGCGCGAGAATAAGGGAAGCGGCGCGAGTCCTTGCTTCCTGGGCAAGCAGCTTTAATCCCGCTTCTTCTACGAGTTTCGTATCAAAAGTCGCTCCAAGAGCGGTCGACGACTACAAGACGTCGATTTCAGCATCCAATTCATTCTCTAGTAGAATTGGCGACATGAACTCACTGGAAGGCACTTTGCAGGCGTGCTCATCAAGAAATGATTTCCTCTTAACCCGTTAGGTCCGTCGCTGACCTGTAGGTACCCGCGACGCAAAATAAAACGGTGGGTCAAATGACAAATTAGAGCCTGTATTGCTCACCTTGATAGCCGGAATCCCCAGACGTTCGATTGCATGGGTATGCCAGAAACCCACGCCTGCAGTAAGGAGAATTGCTTCATCGGTAGTCAATTTGTTGATTACTTCTTTCACGTTAGCGTTTGCAAAGTCGGAAGGTGCCATGATTTTTGTCGAGTTGTTTCGAATATTGTGGATGTTTATTTGGTAAAGAGGATCTGGGGTAAGAAATTATTGTTCAACCCCACTCGAGCCTCTTATATGTAAGCGCTGTGGGGAAGATGTATTTCCGAAGTATTTCCGACCCCTAGGTTTCTGATGAGGCTGACCGCATGTGACCTACCGCTTCCAGACGATTCCGAACCCGACGTGGCAACTCGAATCCTTCTAAAGCATCTTCGAAGTCTCGGTAGTATGGATGATCCATGGTTATCCTGTAGCACTATCGACCTATGAAGATTTTTCACGCGTTGAGAGGAGCAAAGAATTGGCAAAGAAGACGTAGCGAGCAATTCGACAGGAACTTTCGAATCACAGGGTCAAGTGATCTAGCCGCATGCAGCCCTGGGAAATTCAAAATAGGGGTCCATCATCCAAGTGGTTGACTTTGGAAATGGGAAGTAGCGCCTATTTTATTTTTCCAGGTGCTAGCTTACGCGGATGTACTGTTTAGAAATGACATGTGTTATACGTATTTAAATATTCTCTATCCTACTGGTTTCCATCATAACTGACAGGCCCAACAGACTCTAACTTTGAGCAAGCTTTGAGAACAACAAGTTTCTCGCTTTATATTTCCTGAGAGTTGAAATCATATTGTATAATTACGGATCAGACTACAGTATGGTGTGATATGTAAAATACAAGGGTCATCAAGACGATCATAATTCAGCATTATTTATCTGAAAAACGGAGTAACTTCGGAGAAAATCTTCCTGTACTGCATTGTGATCTAATCTAACCAAATGATATTTGCGTTGGTACGGAATCTTTAGTGTTTTCCCGAAAAAATACTCACAACGTGTGTAAGGAGGGTGTTTTCAAACACTTTTTATGCGTAAGTGTGGCAGCTCTTTGAGGCGAGAATACGTCATAACCTACTTCACACAAAACGCGCCTATTCAGTAGCGCAAGCGCAAGCGCCGACTGTACAGTGTCGGCTCTCTCGGCCAGCGGCCTGATGGTCTAGTAGTATGATACCTTGTTAGGGCGCTTAATCGCACTTGTGCCTTGCCGTATCGAGGTGGTCCTGGGTTCAATTCCCAGTCAGGCCCATTTGTTCTTTTTATTTTTGCCATTTGATTGACTTTATAGGGTCTATAATATTAATTATAACGTTGATTATATCTGCTTCTAGGAACGGAACAACCGAAGGTGATGCCGTCGTTTCCCGTCTCTGGTATTCGAGACACGATATCACTGAGTGCTCCATAGAAACAAGTAAAAACATGTTATTATATACAAAATAAATAAAAATAGACATGAAGGAGGAATATATCTGATATAGCATCACTCAGTGAAAATCAAAGCCGGGACTAGGAGCGGAATCACTGCTGCTCTCATGAAACAGTCTGTTTGTTCCCTCACAAGTTGCCCATGATCTTCCAAACACCGGTTCTCAGATCTTAGATCTCAATTCTTACCCACTGAAACCTCTCTATTCATTTCCAAGCGCTTGCTTTTCCTGGAGATTATCCCACTACGTATACCATCCGCCAACGCTGGACTTTGCAGCCACGTCCTGAACAGAATTTCGTCACCCTTCATTTTTCAGGCTCATAAAATTGATTATATTGCATTCCATTGAATGTCATTGATACATATTGGGTCGTGCTAGAGCTAGCGCTAAATTCTCATAACCCGTAGCTGGCACTGTAGAATTCTCATAGCCATGCAGATGACCATTTCGTCAACAACTCGAGCAAAGATCTGTTTTGTCCTCGGATCATTGCTTGTGCGGTATCTTATAGTGGATGTCGCTGATAGTGGATACTCGTTCCGATAATCGGGTACTTCTCCAAGAAGAATATTGGGTATCTAGATCGCCGGTCAGACTTTTTTGTGTTAGTCGAGTCCTTGAACTCTCACCTCAATCTCATATGTCTCGTTCACAGGTCCACCACGGGAGTCAGTCCTCCTAATCTTTTCCCATTCTCTGGGAAATGGAATACTTCTTCCGTCAGATAATATTTGGATCATGTCGACTGTCCTAATGTCCAAAAGATCAAATGTCAAGGTTCGTGCAGAACCACTTAGACTTGGGTCAGTTTTATACAAGAAAGTTCGCATGTCAGGGTCCCTTGTAGCGCCAATATGATATCGACACTCCCAAAATGCGTTTCTTGCCATGTGTCCCGTTGAGCTTTGGCGCAGTCGCTTGATTGCTACGTCGATCCTATGTTTTCCTTTATACAACTCAGGTCGCATAGTGATACGGAAACGATCGCTGCCAGATACCGTGGTTGGTATATGGACTCCATTTCCTTTGGGTATCATTGATAACTTAGTTACGTCTTGCTCACTGCCTGGCTTAAGAACTATCTCAAACTCAGGCGTAAGATTCCAGGGACCCATTTCAGGTGTGATGCCGCGATAGAGGAATAAAGCAGGCTGTATGGCGCTATTAGCACGCAGACCTTCTGGTAAGCGCTGAAGTTGGTGCATAAGCAAGGCAAGAAGTAGGCATTGTTGAGTGATCGTGTCGTACTCCAGGACTGCAATCGGTGCCCGTATGGATTCCCTTGAAGTAGCCACTCGAACCAGATTTTGGTTCTTTCTCATTTGGTTCATATTGATTACCATTGGCATAATTCGCAAGTGTAATTTCTGCTGGTGCACGCCCTCGGGTCGTCTGAGAGCTTTAAACTGCCATTGAAACGGGTCTTTGAGGGCTTGAGATACGTTACCAATTTCTCCATAGTGTGTCGCCATCGTGTTGTTGTTCGGCATACTATGTTGCGTCCACCGTATGGGAATTGTTTCACCATCTTCCGCTTCCACAGTGTTGTAAAGGTCACTAATAATATTAATATGTATCAAAGAATTAGAGGAAAAGTCCCGCTAGAAAATTTACGAACCATACAGAATCTATGACAGCACTCGCTGCCAGCTGTCCAGCTCTAACCTCCTTGTATCCTTGCTTAAACTGTTTTTTCTTCAAGACAAACGTCGGGCGAATCGCGTATCCCGCCAACGCCAACTTTTCATTATCCTGCTCACCCGTCCAGTACCATTGATTCCAGATGTAGGATACTGATAGACTGGTCCCTGTTGGCGTATAGCTTTCTGAACCCTGCCACTTGGATCCTGTCTCCAAACTCAAGGTCGTGCTCTTCTCCCTCCCTCGCCCGTTGGAGGTGTGTTCGCACTTGATCCTACCAATGACAACCCCTACCGGCCTGTCGGGTGGTCCTTCCAGTGCCTGTATCTCAACGTAATCTTCTTCAATGGATGAGTAAGGGTCCAATGTTATCCTTTCGATAGGAATAAGACTCTTGCTCCCGCGAAGGTCATACAAGCGTGTAAGCAATTGTTGATCGGCACGTCGTATATGTGCCTTTGGAGTCGAGTTCCTCGAGATATTGAGACCTTCTTGCTCTCGATTCATTTTGCTGACTATTAGATGGAAAAAGTTAGTGGGTCGTCAGAGTTCTCTGCGACTATATACTCTTCCAGATGTTTACTCAAGTGTGCAACCTTCTCGCAAGTTCTATACGCTCAGGCGTCAAAATTTCCATTATGGGATCTGCTCTGATGTCGTAAAGTAATAATCGATTGCGAATAATAGTAAAAATCTACTCGGTAACCCGGATGACTGGATGCCTGGGAAGTTTTGGCTTCATTAGGCTATTTTGCATGCGGTATTTTAAAGAGAGACTGCCTCGAGGCCTGCACGTTTTGATACTGCGCTGCGCAGTCCGCAGCTGTCGGTGCCAACAATTGGCCAACAAGCTACGAGTCGCATTGCACATATGTATACACATTTTTAATCTCTCCAACTCCAGAATAACTCCTAGGTACTGAGTACTGACTTGGTCCTGACGGATGCTCACGCGCTCACGTCTTGAAGATCAAATTATTGTGGCGATGATCAAATCTGATCTGATCTAGATCAGTAATATTGATTGTTATGTCATCATCTATGTTTTTTCTCAACCATGATGTCGCATCATAACGCGTCGTCGTTGACCTTTTCTATCTCTTCGTCAACTTCGGTAGCGAGATATGGGCCTCGTTCAGGAATAGTGCTTTACAGAACAAAGACAGGCGACGCGATTCAAATACACACTCCCGGCCTTCTGACAGCCACGTCGCGTGGCGTGGTCCCGCATCTATCGAGGGATCATCATAGGTCAACGAGCGCAATAAAATGGGTAAACGTGCCATTTGAGACCTTGTAAGTTCTAGGTTCAGTTGCGAACTCTTTTCTTCACGCCCCCTTCTTAGTCTCGAACATAACCCACCAGTACCTACGCTTCAACCAGGTTCAAACCCGCTGCATATGTTCTTAGGATATACGCCAGGAAAACAAATAGTATCCATGTCGGCTAGAGACCCGTATGATGGAAGAGAGATGCCGACTAACGGAGCGAACCATGTCGCTGTGTATAGCTTGAGAGGGGTGCGAAAGGTGCGCGTCTACTTTTTTTGATTTTATTTGTGATTCAACAACTCGTCGATGTAGCTATCACCAACGGATTGGCGGAACTACGTCCAAGCTTGTCAACCAGATATTGTATTCGCCCTTTCTGACGCGCCATTTACATCACCGCCACATTCACAAAAGAGATTGACCAAAAGCATCCAAAGGTCCACAGCGTGGCTTTCAACTCTACTTCGTTCACCTATCATTGCACCAATATTTTTACATTTGTCCGGTCTTACGAATCCTGCCGCTCGAAAGGCGTTCTCTTCATCTCTTCTTGAACCACTGTACGGACCTGAATTGGACGCAATTTCGCCCCTGCAAACCCTTGACGAAGGCGTGTCCGGTTATTCCGTGGACCTGGTTCCCCTTCGGCAGTCCCTCGAAACTCTCGACCACAAAACGTCCCACCCTGGGTCTGAGACAGATCTTAATCCTGTTTTACCCAGTCACACAGAACAAATCGTGGATTTGGTCAAAGTGTCGTTGGAGAAACTCCCTGAATCGAAGCCAAGATTGGTGAATAGCACCGAATCGCCCCACGAGATGTTGACCTACATCCGCGATGTTGGCGTGGATCTATTCGATGCTCATTGGGCCCAGCGGGCAGCGGACATTGGCGTCGCTCTCGACTTTGAATTTCCAGTTCGTGCGTTCGGGGAGAAGAAGAAAGACATCGGCCATAATCTATACGACTCCCGATATACCCTCGACTTTGGACCGTTCTCAGAGGCCAAACCACGTTGTCCTTGCCTCGCATGCTCGCCACTTCCCCCTGCTTCTCGATTGTATCACGGCGTTGACACGAATGACTTTTCGGGAGAAACAGAAAAGGATATCCGACAACTTCACTTTACTCGGGCGTACATCCATCACCTCCTGCATACTCACGAAATGAGTGCACATACGCTATTGACCATGCACAATCTTACCGTTATCGATGTGTTCTTCGATGGCGTTCGCAACGTGCTGTCTTCAGCTCCAGAAACGTTCAATGACGAAGTTCTCCGGTTTACAGACACGTACAACGATGTTGGCGCCGTGTTTGATGCTGCAAAGGAGAGTTGGAAACAGGTGGAGATGGCTAGAGGGAAAGGTAGACTGGCAAGGGAGAAGGAGAAACAAGAGGAAGCAACGCTAGGTACGACAGTTGATGTTCAAGTAGAGGGCGGAGCGTTAGAATAAAGAAAAATGACACGGGCTGTGTTCACCCTATCTATTGCTGTTTCTTTGCTGTTCCTTTTTAGCATGAATGAAAACTGAATTCTTCCAGGTGGTACTACTAAGGCTTAATTGGACTCTTCCAAGTCACCTCAAACTCAGGTCTTAGTCGGGCCCGTTTGCATTAATTATTTAGTTTACTTCATACGTTCTATATATTCTATTTAATGTTGATCAAAACGTATTGCTGCTGTGTGCACTTCTTCTATAATTGTTCGGTTCTGGATAAATTGCGATATGAATACCTTCATGAGATGGGCAAGGTCGTCCCAGAACTGTGCTCTTTGTATAGACACCAGAGTAGGATTGCTCCTTGTGCTAGTTCTGTATTCTGTACGTCGATTGTCGCATATCAATCCAAGTATCACGCAAAAGTACTCTGCGATTGGTTTGGAATTAATAACAAAAAGATTGACGGAATGTTCGATCACCAGGTAAGGGAGGATGTCACGAAGGTTGAAATTGACAATAGCGTAAAGCGAAGTACGGAGTGTTAACCAGTAGTATTCCATTTTTCCGTAGTCGGGGTCAATTAAATAGTCCATTTCCGCGCACTGGGCGATTTGATCAGAAGTCGTAGTCAAAAGTCTGAGGAAATGATCCACGAATATGGCCTGACTAAAATCACGATCTATATGAAGGTATCCACACCTAAGAGGGTCGTCGAGAAAGTCTTGTAAGGAGAGGTGGGACAACTCGATGAACTTATAATCGGATGGAGCAACGGATTTGATTTCAACGAGGGATCCGACGTCGCACATAATCATTTCTATATCTCCGGGTTCCATCGACAGTAAAATCTCCATCTCTCTGACACTGGGTGGTCCAGGGGTGTTATCCTTCAATATGAAGAATACTGATAGAACTTGAAGAACCTGTGCAATATTCTCCGTGGATAAGAGGATATCACTGTAGAGCGCATTGAGATCTGAAAAGGGAAGGTTTTCAGACTTATTGGGTGGTTTAACCTGCAGAATGGTATCGAGTCTGTGTTGCGGTCGATGCCTTATGGATCCAATGTATTTTACCACAGTAGCAGCGTATATGAACTGCCCTGAAGCCTTCGTGACAATCTTTGATACTAAATCGTCATGCGGCCATGAATCGGGAATAGAGGATTTCAAAGGGTGCGTTTTCTTGATTTCTTTGATCATCCCTCGAACGTAGGTCTGTATGTCTTGTGAAGGGTAATACGCATCATGATCGTCCAATTTCAAGCTTGCGACCAGTGTTCGTATTCCGGACGAGTTAAAGTATGTTGAAATATCGTGCTCTGGGCGGCTTGCGACCAGGATCCGTATTGGAAGGTTAAAATTTCGCATAATATGGGAGATTCCTTCCAGAATAGTTGTCTGGGATCCGCGCTGGATGCACTCATCGAGGCCGTCAAGAATAATGAGAGGAGGTAATCTGGCTTCTGCGGAACTGCTGGTCCATGAGGTGAATTGAAGAAGAGGATCGACGAGGAGTTGCATGAGCTGTATATGGAACGAACGGCTGAAGATTAGAGGATCTGCCTCTATCTTGGCAACGATGTGCTCTCGAAGAGATGGGACATTTATGAAGATTTGATATATAATTGTATCCACCAAGTGAGTGACGCTATTGCGCTGTATGTCTGACTTGTGGAAAAAAAAGGATGCCAGAAGGATGCCGCGGGCATGGCATAGTTCAGCTAGCGTTTGGGCTACGGCAGATTTCCCAGCGCCTGCTGCTCCATTGAGCCATATGATGAGCTTATTCCGCGTTTCATCGTCAGAACGAAAAATCCAATCAACAATTTTTTGGATGACTGCGAAGCGGGTGTTTCGATAACATCTAGGTGGGTCAAATCTGCGGGCAGAGTTGTGGAAGGCAGCTGGAGATACCGCTGCTTTCAAAATCTCAAATCCGGCTACCAGCTTCATCAGTCAAAATACCTGACAGATCAAAACTTCAACAGCGCTGTAACGCGAACGTACATTGGTTCCTCTGGGCTGCGTTCCGGGTATCCAGATTATGAAAATGCCAATGATTGTTTTGACTGAAGGTCCCCCCTGCAACAATGGAGTTCGATATTGACATCATCGGGTTTGATTGAGATGACTGTCTGCCATGCATAATCGATAATCCTTTATATTGCGGAAAGTTGGTGTAATGCGGTGGGAAGACGGGGAAGACGACTTGTTGTTTGTGCTTGACGTGCTCCCTTTATTCATGTTCCGCAAAGCAGTGCATGCCATCCTGCTCGGGGTATTAGTATTTTCAATTACAGATGTTCATTCTCACAGTGCACCGAGCATCATAGATCCATGCCTTTGGGTTTGACCTATTATCTAAGAAACGGGCCCGGTTTCCGAGTATCCCATGTAAGGCTCAAGCGCTCAAGCGCTCAAGGCTTGATCTCGCCATTTGTCACTATGGAAGAGACCGATGGCAGGTTTAGGAGCACAAAGAGCCACAGCTAGATCTGCCACAGGTGCCCGGGAATACCATAATTGGCATCCCCGACAAATACTTACCCTAGGAACTGATAAAGAGAATTAACGTAATAAGTGTTATTTAATGGTCATTTTCGAACGGACAGATATTGCAACCAGCAGTGGTGGGAAGGCTGTATGGCACTACACGACTTTCAAATGCGACTTCGAATACATCCCGTTTACCATTCCTGCCCTTTTTTCTTTCTCTCTTATATTTCCTTCTATGATCAAATATGATGCTATAATCTCGTCGTAGAATGGCTCCGTCCCATGTGATAGAATAAGTGTTGAGGGCATTATCGAATCACTTGGTAGCTGTGTATACACGAGTAGGAGGTCCAAATCTGTTTCTGGACACAGCTGTGACCATTCAGTACTACGTTGTTAGCCTTCGAATTAAAATAAACAATTAAAAACCATCTTACAACAAGACGATAAACTCGGTCCATCCTCCACACGAATGCGCCAGCCTGTGTTTGAATAGTCCATTTTGTGCTGCGTAGCGGAGGATATACGCTATGAGTGCTGCGAATAAGCTTGGAGGATATATACGACTTACTGTCCATCTTCTAGCTTCCCTTCTGCAAGCCAATCTTTCTGCTTTATCGTTCTTTTCATCCCTATCGGGTTTGCTATAAATTCCACTGTATCCCCCAGTAATGCCTTACGCCTCAGCTTGACGATGACGTCTCCCTCTCGGCCCTCTCCTCTACTTAAGTTTATTATATTTGTCTTCGATAAACCTGCGTCTCGTGTTTCGACCTTGTACCTTGGTCTTCCATTGAGTAAGATTGTGGTATTGAGTGTGCTGTACTTCGTAAATATGACCTCGGCCGGTGGGTCTGGGTTGATGAGGGTCACGTCTGATGCGCCAAATGCGCCCGCCGATCCGGTATTCATATATGGTGAGGGCTCCACAGTCATTTTCACGAAGGATAAGCACTGTGTTGAGTTGTTGAGTTTCTATGAGGGGGAGAGCCGTACTTCATACGGGATTCTTGAGTGGGAACTAAGGTTGTGACTGAGCAGCACAGTTGACATTTGCCTCACTCTTTTATATATGGGCGTGGAACTTTAAGTTCCATGTCAACTTGAAGTGTAATCTGCGAGAGTCTCGCTAGAGATATAGCATCATCTGACTCAATTTCTCACCGGAACCGCACACGGCAGACATTCAACTCTCTGGCCTTGACGCTGTGGCTTGTGTCCATTTATGGGGAAAGTACCTGTCCGGTTACAAGCCGCCACGCATTGCAGAAAGTCGGGTCCATCGGGGCATGGACTCACGTACGATGCTTCAATGCGATGCATCTAGGTTGCATTTGACTGTGTACTGATGATAGACCACCTGTATACTTGGTTTCTGGGATGAAAAATAATGCAGTGACATTTATTGGACCATGCTTGTACTGAACCCGGGTTAGACTTACTCAGCTTGTACCAAGCTTGTCCCCGGAGTGGCACATTGTGCCGCGTGCCGACAGTCCGGCGTCCTCGGCATTTGCAGATTAGTTAGCAAGGGCAACATGCAGCCCATGTACCTTCCAATGGGCAGAATACAAAAACTAATTGAGCACTTTCACTTTGATGGTTATGTTAATTAATAGGATCAAGTCTCTGTAGGTTAGATACGTGGTTGCGTTCAACGGTTTGGGCTCCCAGTTACCCCACTGCTAGCTTTGATCGCTATATTTTCATGAAAATATACGTAATATATATTTCACTGTATATGTCGAACATATATGCAATAAAATATATATTACGTATACCGTATATGTTGAAAATATAGCGATAGAAGCCAGCAGTGCCACTAACTTCCAACTTCGGCAAAGAGATGCCTACACAGGGCCGAACACGCCCCCAAAATACACTAATAAAAACACTGCTGGCTTTGATTGCTATATTTTCAACATATACGGTGAACATATACGTAATATATATTCTACTAACATAGAGTATATGATTTGGGCAAGTTGATGAAAGCATGGAAAAATGTCTAATCTAAACGCCTCATTTCTTGCTGAGGCCTTGCAATTGTACAAATTCGTAATAGTCACCGCGCCTTTCCAGTAGTTGATCATGGGTACCTGATTCACTGACTACCCCGTCCTTGATGAAGTATCTAATAAACGCGTGAGATCATTTTTCAGACAGATGGTCTAAATTTACGAACATTTTATCCGCATTTTGTATTGTAGAAAGTCGATGAGCAATGGCGATGGTCGTTCTTCCTTTTGAAACCTGGTCCAGGGCTGCCTGTACAACCTTCTCAGACGTAGAGTCAAGTGCCGATGTTGCCTGTGTAACAGATGTCGTCTATGAGCCGCGATAGAATGGCAGCTTAGGATCGTCTTGCACGCACCTCATCCAGGAGAAGAACCTTTGGATTACGCAGCAATGCTCTAGCGATTGCGATGCGTTCTGTAAATGAAGATTGCACCTAAGCACATATTTATATGTGGGGATTCAAGAACAGTAGACTTACGTTTCTGCCCTCCAGAAAGTTGGGACCCCTTACCACCTACTTCGGTCTCGAACCCCCTAAATCATCGTCAATGTTCAATGATGTGGAAAGGACTTCGATGGACTTCGACATACTGTGGCAAACTTTGGATAAATTCCAAGACATTAGCATCTCGGCAGGCATCCTCCAGCTCTTCTTGAGTCACGTCGGCGATATCTTTAGTCGCTCCTAGAAGAATATTGAATCGAATGGTTCCAGCGTATAAAGTAGGCTCTTGTGAGACGAGTGCCAAGTGTTTTCTATACTCTTGAATATTGAGGTCTTTGATATTCTCCCCGTCCAACTGTCATAGTAAAAATGAATGATTATCAGTACAAATCATTAGGAGTCTATGGAAACGACTAACAATAACATTTCCCATGAGTGGGTCATAAAATCGCTCGATAAGTTGGATACTATTCTTCCTAAGTCACTTGATCGTTAATGTAGTATGAACGAACAATACATACAGTGTACTTTTGCCAGATCCGCTGGCTCCAACCAACGCAATGTACGATCCTGGCTTGACATCTAAAGTCAACCCACGGAGGACACGTATCGCGGGGCGCGTAGGATATCGGAAGTGGACATTCTCGAACCGTATATGGCCCTCAATTTGCTTTTCCGCATTGATTTTCCCTTCACTTGAGTCGGCGTCGATTTCAGGGATAGAATCGAGCTGCGTTATGATATCTGAAGCTGCTCCTCTGGCCAAAGAGATGTCCGGAACGAACATAAAGATATTCCCAGCCTGGATTGCACTGAATGTGGTGCTCTGAAAACTGATCAGCAGTGGGTAGCACGTATAGTAGAGTAAACCTTACCATAAGACCGATGAAAAATTGGAATATCGTAGCTTCCCTACGAGAAACGAGGACAGATCCGTACCAGAATACCAAGGCAATTGTGAACTGGGTTATTCCTTGAGTAAAAGCATAGAGTAAGTTGCTCCATACGGCAGTTCTGTTGGATCTTCGTAGAGGCTCTTCGAGACTCTGACTGTAAATCCTTAGACAATCCTCCTCCCTCGTCAAAGAAGCGACAGTTCGAATGGATGCAGCGGCTTCACACGCCACTTGAGCCGACTCATCGTGTGCCTTCTTGTTTGCTTGATCCTTCAGAACAACGACTCGCTGAAAGTAAAATGATCAGTGAACAAGTTCTATTGCAAGCCCAGGGGTTAAAGCTGTACAAGTCTGGTATATCCAACGGAGAGAAGTGCCGGGGTTAATGCTAGTGGTAAAAAACGATTTAGGGTTTTTCGCCGGGGAACGATGTTGCTAGCATCTCCTACTGACCTATTCCAACCAAGCCAATTCTCCAGATGAATGCGAGGCCCAAGACAGAGCCGCTTATGATGGTGGCAAACGTTTGTACTATAGTTCCGAGTGTAACTCCCGCCAGGCCGTCCACCTTTTGTGGATTATCACTCAGTTGGGACACAAGTGCGCCAGTCTTGATCATCGTTTAAGTAAGGCACGAGGATTTGAAATGACGTTATACGTACACTGTTTTCGTCGCGGTCAAAGAATTCAACTAATATATGGTCAGTATTTCGTCGGGGATGAATAGATGGGTTACTCACTATCTTGTCTAAGTATTGATTTGAATCCAAGGACCCGTAGGTTAGAAGTGAAATTTGCTGCCGCACCTGAAAATATGATGTTTTGGCAGGTCATGCATATGGAAGAAATGATGGCGATGAGAAATAACCTGGAATTAAAGAAAGATCACCAATTTGCACAGCACATACTATTAAGAACTGTACTAACCAAAGAGCTGTTCTATCGCCTGCAATGCGTCGTTCATGGTTTGTAGTAAGTGTAAATCCATTGATACCTGTTGAGAAAACGACGCCAAAAGCTGGATAGACCATTCCTACCACTAGAAAGATTGTCAGTGTTCCGATTTTCAATAAAGAATCACAAAGATCGCCTTACTAATCGCGAAAATAGACCCAAGCAAATACTGCCGCCACTGAGGCCGAGCAAGGCTTCCCATTCGGGAAAAGAGATAGATCATCGAGTGGTTTTGTCCCGCTTTTGTTGTATCCGTTCCTGGCTGCTTATGTACGACCTGACTGGATAGTGAATGAGTCGTATTTTTGCGCTGCAGGGGAATTTCCTTGTCAGCCGTTTTTTCACTGTCATCATCTGAGCCATCCTGGGTTTCAACGCCTTCTCGAAGCTTCTGTGCTTCAACCAGCTTTGAATAAGACCCGCCAGCATTGATGAGTTCCTTGTGTGTTCCATATTCCAGGACGGAGCCTTCGCCCATCACGTAAATGACATCCGCATCCTTGACAGTCGAAAGTCGATGTGCAATTGTGATTGTCGTCCGTCCTACGAACATTAATTTAGATTTTTTTAAATTAGATCCGACTGATAAAATACCTTGCGCAGCCTTGTCCAAAGCTTCTTGTACCACTCCTTCAGACTGTGTGTCGAGAGCACTCGTTGCTTCGTCGAGGAGAAGGATTCGCGGGTCAGAAACGATAGCTCGTGCAATGGCTATACGCTGTTTTTGACCGCCAGAAAGAAGTAGCCCGCGCTCTCCTACCAACGTTTCGTATCCTTCGGGAAGCTGCATTATAAATCCATGAGCATTGGCCTTGATGCAAGCCTCTCTGACGAGTGTTTTCTTTTCTTCATCCGAAGCGTGCTCGTACTTGGTTCCAAGAAGTCCATATTCCACGTTGGTTCTAACGCTAGTACCGAAGAGAGTAGGCTCTTGCGCGACATAACCTATTTGCGAACGGAGCCATTTCAGGTTGAGAGTCTTAATATCGCGTCCGTCGAGCTTGACGGTGCCAGATGTCGGGTCATAGAAGCGTTCAACGAGAGAAACGATGGTAGATTTTCCTGAGCCTGAGGCCCCCACCAGAGCAGCAGTTTTCCCAGCACGGAATGTTATCGACAGCTCTTTGAGAACTTCAACAGTGGGACGTGATGGATAGCTGAAGCGAATGTTTTCCAACGCGATTTCTCCTTCGGCTGTTTCCGGTTGCAGTCCACCGGGATCTGCCGAGTCAATTTCTGGGACGCGGTCAATGGTTTCATACAACTTTGCGGCAGCACTGCGTCCGTTCATAACAGCTGGTTCAAAAAGTTAATAGATGCTTTATATTCTTTCTAAAGCATTATATAATTACCTGCCAACTCAGGGGCCATCATAGACAGTGATAAAGAACCAATAAAAATCGACATAAAAACGTTCAGAATTTCCCCCGCAGTTCCTGGTATAGATGAAAATTTCCAGTTAATCGGTATTTAAAGTTTTAATCAAAGGAACAGACCATGCCCCTCGTTAATGAGAGTTGTTCCGAAGCTGAAAGCTGGTCCATTTAGCATGTATCTCCGAATCTGCGTCAAACAGAGAAGCTTACCGAGCCCGTATGCTCCGTACAGAATAAAAAAGAATACTCCCAGAGCTCCACCGCGCCAGATAGAAGATTTTATATCTAAATCTCGAGCGTGCGATATGTGTACCTCATAGTTACTCGACAGCGTATGCTGGGTACCAAATGCCTGCGCCGTGCGCACCGTGGATATAACCTCTTCGGCCAAAGTACCGCCTTCTGCGATATGTTTCAAAGATCCTCTGCTATGAATGAGCATCAAAGCCTTGCAAGTTATACAATACGCTTACTGCTTGAACGTAACGACCAGCTTGTTCAGTACACCACCAGCGATTATGATCCCCGGAAGAATAGAAGTCATGGCAAGCGCTAAACGCCAGTTTCGCGCGTATGCGAGGATATAACCCGTGAAAAATGCGCCGAGGAAGCTGGCAACAAGAGCAACCTTTTCAGAGATTCCCTGCTGAACAAGATCTATTTATTTTTTTCAGGTTAGCTATACGTGACTCGGAGCGAGACCACTTGACCAACGCACGAGTATCCGTTTGTATGCGTGTAGCGACCTCTCCAGGCCCGACATTATCAAACCATCCGATATCCTGTCTGAGTACTGCTCGAAGGTACTTTTCTCGAATTCTTTTCGCGTTCACTTCGCCAGTATAGACCCAGATGTTCATATAGATGTAGGTCGTGAGGAAAAGACCCACTCCTACACATTAACACGCGTGACCTTTAAGTACGATGATCTAGTCGTATATCGCTAAACACGTACCGATATATACCAGATAACTCGCATTTTTGGCTGCTGCATCGCGGAACGCGCGAGCAGCTGCAGGTACGCTCTCCTGAGAAGCTACGTTTCCACCGTCAGCGAGAAGAACGACTTGGGTAAATGTAATAAAGTCTTGAGTAAGCCTTCCAAAAAGAAGAGTCATGAGTGGCTAGTGGCTAGAATATCAGTATGTTAAGCAATGAAAAAGCGAGAATGATTGTCACTTGAGTCGAACCAGCTCCTACAGCCGCGATTATACCAATGACATTGAGAAATATCTCAAATTTGGTGGAGTACCTGGTTATTTCGTGAGAAGTTGAACACGATTTACTACACTGAAACTGTCCTACCTGAAAAGCTGAAGAAAAGATATAGATTTGGTTTCTGCGACTGCTGCGACTGCGACAGCTTCCTGCGAGTTCCTTGCATCGGATGTTTTGCTGCTCAGTCGTCCTGAGGCTTTCTCATCTCCTTCAGCATTCATCGCTACGAAATGGTGTTAACCCGAGGGAAATGCGGTAGGTATCAGTTTGTCAGGATAGCCGAGGGTAAGGAAAATGTCGTGGTCGTTGATAACGCTGACAGAAAGTCTGGGTATGTTGGTGTGGCACATAGATATATATCGTTGAACATGTCGTAACGTTCTATATTTAGATCTAGGTACCGAATTACTGACTCGTCTGGTGATCCATATTCAACGCTGCCGTGCTCTCCGAGAGACGTACGTACGCTTTTTGATGTTTCTAAAATTATAGTTAAAATGAGAATGCCTCTTATTATCGCACTGCGAAGAGTCTGTAAAGGTGTGCTTATGTTTCCTTGACATATCACGTTGGCAGCCCAATACAAGTACACTCTGTAATGCATCCGAATACGCGTTGTTTAAGTGGTCTATGTTTCCTGATTTACGTTGTGCACCACTGATAGCGGAGTATAGCTGATAAGCAGAGCGAAGTTCGAATACATGGGTGGATAGTTGTACCTGTGTGTAAGGCATCTATCGTAGATGCATAGCAAGTAACGCTAGAGGTAACTACTTTAGTCCGGATACCGAAATAGACGTCAGCATGCGATCGTCGATACTTATCCGCAGTATACCAAATTTACAATGGGTCAACGTTAACTAACGTCTTCCCAACAATTATGACTTCAACTGCGAGGAAGTAATCCGCGAACATGACGGACGGTTGTTGATAGCAATCTACATTGAAATTTCAGAAATTTAACGTCGATCTGCACAAGCAAACGCCGGACTTGTCCCATATTTTTTTACTTTCATAACAAACCCTAAGTAAGCCGAATCCCGATTACTAATTTTATATGACAAATGAAGGAGGAACTGCGTGGTATTTTAATCTTCGGTATCCCAGGCCTTTTCAACCTCACGTCATGGCAGAGCCCTTATGAAAACGCGTTATGGCAGTGCAATTGAGCCGATGCCTAGTCTGTAATAGATTAGATTAGATATCCCACTTACAAGTATGGCAGGAAATTTCACAGCAAATGGCGTCGTGAGCGTCTGGTGAGCGCTTGTGGAATCCGAGATCTGAGCCTTGGTACTCTCTAATTAGCACGAAATATACAGATATAAGTTTTCTGACCGTAGATACAAGTTCAACAATCAATCAATTACTCAGTATACTCGAGTGGCGAAACAAATGACATGCAAGCCTGGGCGGAGACCGATCTATATCTTTTATTGCAGAATCTATTTTTTGAGAAGAGAACACTGCTCATGTCGCAAGTGAAATCTGTAACTTCGGACTTTTTGCTTTCCTAAGCCTCGGAGCCACGTGGATGACAATGGGGATGTTGAAAAAAACGCAAGAAAAGAAATGTAGTAGCTTTTTGGGATTGAACGACTAGTCAATTTTATTTGAATGAGTCGTATTTGGTGTCCATACTTCTGTGCGGCATTATGCACCATAGCCCTGAGTTATTTCAAAGTCCAGACGACAATAGTGTGTACTAAGTAGTACTATTAAAATGTGATGTATTCATACAACTCCATATCTCTCAGACCCACACAGATTGCCTACCAATGTAATCACGATCATGATTAACCAAAAGGCCAGAAGTCCGGGTTTTAACTTTGGAGGAGTCAGGACTGCAAAAGTGATACATAATTGATAGGTATCGTAAACGCAGGCCTACGCTACCCATCGGACTCCCGAGTCGGAGTGGATGTACATTGTATTCGACTCAGAAAACATACTATGTACGCTACCGATAATGGGATTATTATAAGCATCGTTATACTAACACGATGACTCGGACTAGACGCCGCAGGAGGGGGTTCGGGAATGGCGGAGAGCACCGTGATCTGATAGATATCAGTTTTATCAGTCCCCGATTCTACTAGTATTTTTTGAGAAGGCTAGCAACATACAGTCCGTTTATCAAGGAAGCGCCGCACTTGAATCTATATATTTGCTTGGCGCTCGACATGTCCCAGTGAAAGATTGAACATCTCAACTATTAGGGTAAAATTTGAATTCGTAGTGACTAACCCATGGACCTGAAACAAATTCCATTTTCTTCACTGACCAACCAAGTCGTACGCTAATGCGACTAGCCAGGTCCAACGCTCCACCGTAGACGACGTGCGACGCACGCGCCGTCCGCATCATGAGGCGTACGTATCCTTGAACTTGGAATTCCACCACTCCGGGATGAAGCGCACAGCAGCTTGAAGATCCACATCCTTCCCTCGAACCGCCGTTTGATGGTTTTATTAGTAACGGAGTCTAGTAGCACCTGCGACGCCTCTCGTAATTTTAGTGTACTTTGTGTAGAGGAGGCGGGAAGTGTGGCACCGGTGGAGTTAGTAACTCGCCAATTCGCCTCGTGAAAATGACTCGGAATTTGTCTGTCTCTTCCTTCCGCGTGCGTGTGCGTCCGGATACGTCTGGTTGTACATATGACATGGTCGAGCAAACGAAAGGTGATAAGAGAGAGGTATATACCGCCAGCGCGTTGAACTTTGTTATACAAATGCGTGTATCCCACATCAGCCGGGCGCTAATCAATCAATCAATCATCCATATAGATATAGTAAGCAGTCGAGAAGACCTGACCAGCTATTACACGTGTGTATGTAACAATTCCTAACCTCAGACCAATCGGGATCCTTTATAAAGCTTGCTATGATCGACG